>JAGSMR010000035.1:6577500-7022500 GCA_029286605.1 Sericinus montela | reverse complement strand
TTCTCCACATCATAGCGGTCATTTCGTTTTATCTTCACTACTTTGTAAGGTCCAAAAAACTTCGGTTTCAGTTTCAACCCTGGTCCAAACTGCGTTCTCTTGATAGCAACTAGCTCATCTAGCTCGTACTTGTTGCTGTCCTTCCTTTTCTTATCATAGGTCTTTCTGTTTTCTTCCTGTACTTTCTGGATTTGTTCTTTGGCCTTCTGCCTCAGTTCTTCTCTCTGTTCGTTGTGTTGTTCTGCTAGCTCTTGTTGCAGTAGTTCAACAATTTGTAGGTCATCTTTACATTTGATCTTTGAGCCCACCATCAACTCAAAAGGTGTGGTATCTGTACTCCTCTGGTATGTGTTGTTCAGCGCTCTCTGTACTCTGCTCACATGTTTGTACCATAACGATTTGTCCTCTATACACAGCTTCGTAAACATTGGAGTGAGTATGCGGTGAACCCTCTCCACCAGACCGTTTCCTCGTGGTACTCCTGTCGTGATCTTCGCATGCTCTATGTTTTCATCTAGACAGTATTTCGTGAAGTCGCCACTGTGAATGCTGTTCCTCTATCAGTTATGATTCTGGTAGGGTTGCCAAATATCTGCTGGTGTGCTTGCATCTTCGTCAGTACTTCTGCGGATGTTGTCGACCTCGTGGGTAAAGCCACACAAACTTCGTAAAGGCATCAATCACTGTCAAAATATGATTGTACTGCTTCCTCGTCTCCGTGAGTGGTCCTATGTGATCTAAATGAAGGGTATGCAGGGGTGTTCCTTCTTTATTGATTGGATTTAAAAATCTTTCTGCTTTGCCGGCCTTTCTTGTAGCCAATAGGCATGGGATACAACTATGTATGACTTCTTCAATTCTCTTGTCAAGGTTCTTTATGTAATAGTCTTTATTTATGGCTTCTTTCATCTTTCTTGTTGCAAAATGCCCATTCTCATGAATCTTTTGATTATTTCCTTCTCCATAGATCTTGGTACCACCATCTGCTTCTGATCTCCTTTGTAAATAATTCCATTGTCCATCCAGTAGTCGTTGTATTGTCCGTCCTGTAGTATAATCGTTCTGATAGCATTCAGCTCATCGTCTGATTCTTGATTGTGTCTCATCTCGTCATGTAAGCTTGTTATAGCTAGCACGCATGGGTTTCTGCTCAGTGCATCAACATGCTTCATCTTCGTTCCTGCTCTGTGCTCTATTTCGAAATCATACTCGTCTAAAAACAAAGCCCATCTTGCCACTTTTGGAGCTAAATCTTTCTTTCTCAGTGTCATTTCGAATGCCTTGCAGTCTGTCAGTATCTTGAAGTGTACTCCGTACAGGTATTGTCTAAACTTCTTCACTCCTTGAATAACAGCTAATGCTTCTAACTCATAGCTGCTATACCGGCTCTCTGCATCACTTGTTTTATGACTCATGTAGTGTACTGGGTGTAGGTCACCATCGGCATGTCTTTGCAATAGTATTGCGGCTAAAGCTTGGCTAGATGCGTCTGTGTGCAACTCCGTAGGTAGTCTGGGATTATAGATCTTCAACACTGGATCTGTCCTCAACTTCTGCTTCAATTCATTGAACGCACATCTTTGTTCTCCACCAAAATTAAATCTGTCATCCTTTCTGAGTAAATCCGTCAATGGTTTTGCAATCTTTGCGTAGTCTTTGATATACTTTCTGAAGTATGAAGTTAATCCAATAAAACTCATCACCTGTTTTGTGTTCTTTGGTTCTGGGAATCTCACCACAGCGTCTATCTTCTCACGGCTGGGTCGTACTTCTCCGTCTTTGATACGATGTCCTAGGAACTCAATCTCTTCATTTAAAAGCCTTGCCTTCTTCCAATTTATCTCTAGACCATAATCAGCTGCCACATTCAGAACTTGCTGTAGTCTTTCCACGGCTTCGACCTCGCTGATTGCTGGAATAATAATATCCTCTATAAATATCATCATCACATTCTTTGCTATTAGATCTCTGAATATAATCGTTATAAATCTCATGAAACACTTAGGCGGTGAAGTCAATCCAAATGGTGCCCTCAGAAATTGAACTGCCCATGATGCGTCACAAATGATGTGTATGGCACTGACTCCTCGCTCACCTTCAAATGAAAAATCCGTTTTGAGATCTAATACGCTAAATATCTTGCCGTCTTTCAGTTTGTCAATCACGTCATCTATGATTGGCAAAGGAATTCATCTTTAAGAATCTTCTTGTTTAGTAGCCTGTAGTCGACACAGACTCTAGTAGTGTCATCTTTCTTCTTGACCAACACCAGGGACTAGCATATTCAGAAAAACTTACCCGCGCAATGCCTTTCTCTATCCACTCCTCTACCTGGTCTTCCACTAACTTTTGCTCCGTCAACGCCAGCCGTCGTGGGCGTTGGGCAACTGGGATGTCGTCCTTCAACACAATCTTCAATTGTACTGGTGCTTCTTTAGTTTGTCACGGTTTGTAATCCAATACCATTTGCTCCACCTGCTCTCGAGTGTTTACACCTGCTGCACAACCTGTTAACTCAATTTGGTTAGCAAAACAATCAACTCTCTTCCACCATTCATCATCTTTCGGGTACAACTTCGCCTCTCCATCACATAACACCATCACTAATTCACTCAGAAATTCTTGCCCTAAAATAACCGTAAACGGCATATAGTCTCTAGGCACTACATGGAATGTCACGTCTTCGTAGAGCTCTCCGTCGATCGTCACGTTAGCACGAAACTGTCCGCTCGATTTCACCTTTGTTTGGCCAAGTCCAGATATCACCAAGTTGTCGTCGTATTTCTCGATGTTAAACGCCAAAACTGGTCGTCGGCCACTAGATTCGCACATGATCCTGTGTCTAGTAATGTCTTGACTTGAAAACCACACATTTCCATCATTTTCATGGGTTTTTTCTGCACTTTCAACTTAAACTCGTCTTTGTTATTGTTTTGAATGTGAAACATTCCGCCATGTTCTCCGTTTTCATTGTCAAACGTGAACTCTCGCTCCTCATTGGCTGTTGTCGTGTTTTGACATCACTTGCAAACATGGCCGCCCTCGGCTTCATGTTTGGTTGGTCGAATCTTCGAGGCGTCGTCTTATTGGCTGGCACTCCGGCGCCGCCAAATTTGAATGCATTTCCGCCGCTTCCGCTGCCAACAGCGCCATCACGTCTAGCGGAGGATTGTGGAACCTCGACTTTGCAATGCTTACTCAAATGTCCGAATGCATTACAGCGAAAACACTTGATTCCTGTGGGACAGTCGCTCGCTATATGGTCATTCTCCCCCCAGTTGTAGCACCGTCTCCGCTGCTGACCACCTGTCTGCTGTTTGCCACTCATCGTTGGTCGTCTCGAACCTTGTCGCTCGCTGGTCTCCTTTGGTGCAGAGCTTCTTTTAGCCTCTGACCTCTCCTTCATTTGTTCATACAGCTTTAATCTATCTTTGAGTACTGAGTATGTAACAGCGCCATAAAGTATAGTCTTGTTTACTTCACTATCTTGAATGCCCTCAACAATGTACTGTATTGCCACATTGTCATTGAACCTAGCGCGCTTGCCCATCTCCTTCATCTTTAGCATGTACTGCATGTAGGTTTCACCAGGTTCCTTCTTCCTAGCTGCCATCAGCTCATGCATCTCTTTGCTGTTGATCTTTTCAGGGAACTCTTGTAACAATGCCGCTTTCAGTTCTTTGAAGCCTTGAACACCTTCTCCGTCTTTAACCATAGTGCTGCTGTACCTTCTAGTGATCTTCTTGCAATAATGAGCTGCTGCTGAGGTGTCCAATTGAATATTTCTGCGTTGTCCTCAATGTCTTCTGCCCACTTCACAGCAGAATAGGTATCGTCATCGCCGTTGAAATTGGTTATGTTGTAGAATCCGTCTAAATAGGTTGCAAACAACTTCTCCGGTTTTTCCGTCTTATCAGTCGTCTTTTCTGATTCCGTCGTCATTGTGATTGTATCGTCTTCTTTGGTTTATTCGTCTTTTCGTCTTTGAGGTTATGAAAAAAAACCACGCCGGTCACGTCGTAAAAATTTTGGGATGATCCCGGACGAGCCCCCAAAATTTGTAGGGATTATCCTGATTAAATGAAATAATTGGTTTTTCAACTCACTTCAGTCTTTTATTTTCACTTTTACTATTTTAGAATATTAATTTCGTCCACCTGTCACGTTGTCCCGAAAATCTCCGTAGACGAGTGGCTTGTACCGTTTTTATGATGTAACCAGATCTGAAGTATTGGGTTCGCTTCCCGGACGAGTAAATCTAGTAGTAATTTTCTCCATCATCTTGGATCGTGCGTTATAAACTTAGTATGGTCCCAGAGCAATAAATGTTGTACATATATAGATAGATCTAGTATTTATTTCTTCTTCTCATTTACAGCCTATCAAAAGTCCACCTCAAATCAATGTGGTAGATATATATATATATATATATATATATATATATATATATATATATATGTATATATATATATACATATATATATATATATATATATATATATATATATATATATATATATATATATATATATATATATATATATATATATATATATATATATATATATATATATATATATATATATATATATATATATATATATATGTATATACATATATATACATATATATATACATATATAATATTAGTAGGACCGGATACATATATTTACTACTCTCTGCTGTTGTACTGTATTTCGTCGTTTTCGTATCAGTTACTTTGTATTTTGTTAGAAGAAATTAGATATTCAAATTAAAGAGGGCACATGATAAGTGATTTTATATGTTTATAATTAAACTTGCCGTATTACATCACCTGGACAACTGATCTTACATTACCATATAACAGTGGTAGAGCCACGCATCAGCTTTTGTTGTTGCATGAGTGGGCCGGCTGGATCGGGGAAGTATCACGACCTCACAGAATACCGGAGTGAAGTAGAAGTCTAACAAACTTCTGCATTTCGTCTGGTGAGTGCAGGTAACTGGAGGCCTACACACACCCTCCCCCAATTCTGGGGGGGGGGGCACTCTAAGGCTGGCAAAGCATCTGCTATGCCTCTGGTATTGCGGGTGTTCATGGGCGGCGGTAATCACTTACCATCACATGACGTAAAGATTTCTCAAGCCTTGCAATTGTTCGCTCGGTAACGATTTTTCTAATTTAAATATGATTTATCTCTTGGCGAAGTTGACAATGAAGTCGCAATGACTACTTGCTACACTGCTATTTAATCGTCTAAAGGTTAAAACTACAGCTTCTTTGTATTTCAAAGTGTGGAATTGCCTGGACATGGCAATTCGTACTTTTAGCGCAGCGGTTTTATATTTTATTTTTTGCATTCATAACATCTTTAACGATGTTTTCTCACTGTTTTTACTAATATTTTTAGCATAAAATACTCTGAAAACTCACCGTATAACTAATAAAGTAAACGAATTTTAAAGTAGGAGAATTAGAGAAACCATTTATTCTAAGATTAAAAAAAGTAGTAACAATGTTAGTCAACATTATCAACATTCCAGTCTACAACGCTAAGCTTTACAGCTTGTATCTAGAATTATTCGCGACAGTAGTCGAACGGCGGACTCAATTCTGCGACGTGAGATTTGTTAGTCAAATTATAGAGGCGTAGGGCAGAATGAGTAAATATGATCGGATTTGCTTTATACATATTTTGCATATTGAAGTGAAACTTTTGAAGTGAAACTTCTTTATAATCGTTGTGATTTCAAACCGGATGCAAAGGCAAAAACGACAGGTAACATACTATATTATAAATGAACTTTCTAAATATCCTGTACTTGTAATATATATTCATCTCATTCTTTTGTCAATTTACTGAAGTTTCACTTCTATCGTGTGTGAATCGCACACACAACTTTTTTTTATTAAGAAGATGCATCCACAGAATATGTATATAACATGAAAGAGAGACTTACACTCAAAGACTCATTGCACCCCACAAATATATTTCAGTCTAGTCAATGCCCTAAGTTGACGAGGAGATCGGTGTGATGGCCAATATTATTTGATTAATTATTTGATACCTTTTGGAACATCATATCTGTATCATAGTACTTTCTTGTGCAATAAAGCTCTATGAATCATAAATTTACGAGTATTTTCCGTTTTGTATATAATTTATAAAATTTAAAGTTCATATGTAAAGGGCCTTTATGTTATTCTTGCCAGTAAAGTAACAGGTGTCAAATAAATCCTTATCTATATCTAAGCAGCTATCTTTTAACAAGAAGCGAGTGGTTGTTGCTTAAAACAAAATTATTATTTAAAGTGCTAGAAATTTTGCTATAGAGAAAAACCTTAACATGATTATCACATCGAATTAAAAATATAAAAAAGTAGAAAAATTTAACTGGCTTCAAAAGAAATAACTTTTTAGCTGAACTTGATATTAATTTGAATGAAATATTATTATAAGCACTACTTTATTATTTCTCCGTCAGAGGTCTATAGAAATTACTCATAGTGGTAGTAATTTTAGTCCTTTTGACTCACATTTCATGGGGACTTATTAACGACAACCAAAGATGGTGAGCCTGTCGCCGTATCAAGTCAACGATACAAATCGTGTATAAGTTCTTAATAACTCTTTGGTACAAGTCTTCTTCCTGTGGATCGAACGCGAGTCTTCTCATACAATCCAATCGTCTAATCACATGGCTTTCTTAGCTAAATAAAAATCAAAAATAATATTGACATAAATCTAATATAACTTACTTTGAGAATTTGATTGATTGTCGGATATACTGTTTTTTGATAACTGTGCCGCAAACATTAGTTTATTACTTTATAACATTTATTTTATAAGCTTTTGTACAGTTTTATTTCAAATAAAATTGTACAAAAGCTTATTAGTGATATTCGGAGTACCTTAGCCAGTATAGTTATCGCGCACTTTTCAGTTAATTAAATATTAAAAAAGTATAAAACACCTCTTGTTGCAAAATTAAATGATGATGTTACTAAACTGAAATTATTTTATCGATGAAGTGAACTAAAGCGAGGCAATATTGACTGTACTTTGTTACTTCGCTGAAGGAGTTTGCATTATTAAGTAAGTGGAGCTAGCTCAGTCAGATATGTACACAAATAATATGTAAAAGTACTGCTACATAAACTGCAGGAATGGAAGTTTTCAATAATCATCATACTTGGAAAGTAACGCAGTATCATCATGCACTTTTGAGGGTATTAAAAAAACGAATCAGTTAACACGAATTGACTCATAGTGTTCGAATTATTTTTTGAAATCTAGAATCTGCCATCGCCACTTCAATGCCGGTCACATAGCTCGACGAACTGATAACCGTTAGGGAAAGAAGGTTTTCGAGTGGCAAACTCCTATAAGAAAATGCACCGCCCAGTAGGACGACTCCCCATGAGACGGAGTTATGAGTATTAGGAGTATGAGTATGAAGATGTAGGTGGCCGAGGAACACCGTTCTTTGTCGAAAGCTTGGACCGTTCTTTGTCGAAAGCCTCCCCGGCTTATGTTCAGCACCGGACACTTGATAGGCTGTAAAGAAGAACAATAAGAAGATTCTGCCATCGCATTCGTCCGCGTACATATACACATACAAACAGCCTATAGAAGTCAACTGCAGGACCACAGCGTCTCCAATAAGGGAAGTTCGCCACAATCGGCAGCTTTGCCAACGGATGGCGATCGCAGTACCAGATACCACCAAACTCCGCCGCAATAAGCTTTTAAAATATCTCAACAATACTCTAAAAATGCCGTAAAATGGTAAACCGTCACAAATAGACTTTCCTACATCCTTATTTTCCAAAAAGTAAAGATGTACTTGTACTTGTGCACTTAATTAAATACGAGTGATCATATGAATTAATAATTTTATCTAGGTGAGTTTGTATTGCATTAAACGATTCATTTGGTGTATTAAAAATAAAACGTAAAGCAGCTTTGCTTTCAGCATTCGTAAAATTGCAAATGGCACGTAACTCTTTGCACACATGTACATAAGCGCTTGCTATCGAAATTTTATTGCAAATAGTTCGAAACTTTTCACGTAAGGCTTAACATACTGTCGATAAATTCCATTGCTCTTTGACTACATCAACTCCGCACGGTAATAATATATTTTACATACGTATCACAAGCATCAGAAAAATGTTTGCAGGGTAAAATAAATAGACAAAATATTATTGCGAAAAATAAATTACCTCAGCTGCATCAGCGGTGCGATTCCCGCTAGAGTCACGGAAAATAGGAGCATCGCGAACCGAAACACAAATACTCCTTTTACGCCGCGACTTCACCTCAGCTGCGGAGGGCAATTAAAGCAGTGCTAAGGCAACGACGTAAACTATATCTTCATAGCCCACCAAAACATCCGAAGTGGTCCGACCAAGCCCATGTGGAGCGGCTACCTCGGGGCAGCTATTCTCTGCAAAGTTAGGCCAGCTGTGTAGATTCCACTTGGTTCACCGTGGGTATCGAAGACACGGTTACTAAGCTCCACCGCAACGACAAGACGGGAACCAGTTCGGGGGGTGTATTGGTAGACTATGTTAATTGTTTTTTATGTTATATTTGCGTATGTTAGGATGATGATTAAATGTTTGCTGAACAGGGTTCGCAAAAACTAGATCTTCTCAAAAACAAATTTAAGATTAGAACTAAAAAAGTTGCATGAAGCTTATCATTAAGCAATTATTTCGGTCCCAAAAAAGACATATTTTATCCCTCGAAAGCTTCAAGGAGACGACGGCAAAGGAGCGACGATAAGCGATCAACAATTTTAATTCACATTTGGCTTAGTTATCTATTTATCAATAATATTTATTGTTAGATTAGACTTCGATATTTGCAGATTAATTAACGAGAACAATTGATAGTAACAATATTTATTACATAATCTTCCTTTTACATATTGTCGCTTACTGTATGTATATTAGTTATAGTAAAAATGCCTTTTATTATTGTTATTTGTTACTAGTGATGTGTTATATGGAAGTAGCGATATACTTCTATATAAATTTATTTTATTCCAATTTTAAAACTAAAAACCTAGCATGCGAATTAGTTAGACTACATAAAACTATTACCACTACTGTAAACATTTGTCCTGGGAATTCTGAAACTGAATTTGTATCACAGGTTAGTAGTATTTCTGATAATGTTTAGATAAATTACATTTTTATTTAAGCCTATGATTAGAGTTTTAATATTGGTGTCATCTCCAGCAATATAATTAAAAATTTCATTTATTTCTACTTCCGACGTAATTAACGGTTTGGTTACCATCTATTTCTGGAATGAAAAGAGCTGTAATATTTTTTAGAAAAACAAATTGTAATATTCAAACATTACGCTTACATTATTCTGAAAAATCTTTAAACCAATCGGAAGCTACATTATACAGTATACAGAGGTGAGACAATTTAGTCCTTCGATTAGCCTATAACTATTAAAAGGGTTTCTTCCCATTTTAATTATTACTCTAAGTAATAAATATCTTCACGCAATTCCCAATACAGGGAAAGACAGAGGTCTAGTCGAGACAATTAAGTCTCCTTGATCCACCTTCCACCTAAGATATTTTCGGGACAACGTGACAGGTGGTGAGTCCGTCGCCGTCTTTATGTCCAAGCCAACTTTATGACTGTATGACTTTTTTAATTTAATTATTACTTTTTTTAATTATTATTCGTAACCAATTTACATACAAAATCTTCTTTTATTAGATAGATTATTTTCAAAAACAAAATTGTTGTAGATTGTTCACAAACAGATAAAAATTGCTAGCAGTAGTTAAAGTTCCAACAGACACAAAAGAATCGGAAATAGCTTTATATTCAAAAAGATTGAGATTTTTTAGTTCCGTGTTTTACCTTTACTGTTTATACTCGTAACGTGCCATGTGACATGAGCATGCGAATTTACTACATGCAGCTATTCGGTAGCAAACGAGTTTGTCTGAAGATAAGTATAGAAAAGTAGGAAATTGCGAACGTGTTGTAAATTCGAACGCTCTCATTTCCCCTTATTGACAACACCCGCTTCCTTCCACGATTACATGTGTGTGAGTGTATGGCAAGATTCACAAACGTCACGCAAACTATTGTCTGAGGTGTGATCTATTAAACCCACATGGTTTTGATGTTTTTGTGAATACTACTATACTATAACACTATAAAAGTGCTGCTTACTTTGGGATCAGACCAATGTAAGTAATTTTGTCCCTAACTATTACGTATGAATTTACTATATACTTTCAAAAAATCCAGTACAGCGCGTGAGTAGATAGTCTTCCAGTAAATCATTGATATAATCATCATTTAAGTCACGTTAGCTGAGTGGTTGGGTGGTCGGAATTTCGAGTCAAGAGACCCGAGTTCGATTCCCAGGTGGCAGTACCAATGAGTTTTTCAAAAACTTAAGTACGAATTACATCGTTGGCTTGGACATAAAGACGGCGAGGGGCTCACCACCTCTCACGTAGTCCCGAAAATATCTTCGGTGGAAGGTGGGTCAAAGGGACTTAATTGTCTAGACTAGGCATCTGCCTACCCCTATATTGGGAACTGCGTGAAGATATTTATATTTATTTATTTATAATCATCTGTGCTGATACTGCTTGGTTTGGGATCAGACAACTATAAGTGATTATGTCCCTTCCTATCATGTACTTATTTACTAAATACTTTAAAAAAATCAGTACAGTGCGTAAGAAGAGAGTGCTGCAGTAAACCATTGACATAATTATTACTCAATACTTAAGGATTGGTGATCGCATTGTCATTGCAGTGGCAGTACCAGACAACTCGCCCATCATTGGTTTGATTTAGTTTGTGAAGCTTATGAGGCTTGGCTATCCGTTCTTTGTGGCTACAATCCCGTCAAAGGATATCAACAATCAGAATATCTTAACGCATATTCGTTTTACAGGGGTAGATAGAGATGTAGACAATTAAGTTCGACCCACATTTTACCGAACCTTCGGTTTTGGGACACAGTGATATGACGAGACTGTTCAAACGAACGATATAAATATTAAATAAGTTTTAAAAAAACTCATTGGAACACACCTATCTTCTGGCCATCGAACTCGGTTCTATCAAGTCCAAATCCGATCGCCCAATCACTCGGCCATCGTGACTTTCAATCAAGGATTATTTTTGAAGATATTGTAATAATTATAAAAATGTTTTAGATTATTTATGTGACATGCGTAATTTTGTTGTATTTTACAGAAAAGATTCCTAATGGTATTCTAAAGGCGTAATATCCTTTTACAAGATAGCGTGCTGGCAAGAAGTGCTGCATCGGCTGTAATAGCTGTTCCACTCTACAAGTTCGTTCATTGTTTGAGAATTAAAACTTTGCGACACCGCAGTGCCACTTACGTGGTAAAATTTACTTCCTTAGTTAAAATAGATAAAGGTTGTTCTCAATGCTTATTTATAATGTTCCAACTATCAACTACTATGTAATTAACTAATTAGCAACTATCATGTTTAATCAATTCTACATAAAAATAATAAATAAATAAATATTTTCACGCTATTCCCAATACTGGCGAAGAGAGATGTCTATACAATTAAATCCTTTCAACCCATCCGCTATCGAAGGAATTTTTTGGGATAACGTGACTGATGGTGAGCCTGTCGCTGTGTTTTTATCCAAGCCAAGAATATAAATCGAGCATACGATTTAAAAAAAACTCATTAGTACGAGTCTACGAGCTGGGCACCGAATTAGGGCTTCTTGACTTTAATTCCGATCATCCAACCACTCGGCTACCGAGACTTTATTAAATAATTATAAAAATTATACAAATTTAAAAAAAAATCAGAGAGTCTTTTAAACGAAACGTTAAACTGTAACGCTTTTAGATTTGCAGCTTTATTTGTTAATTTCACTGATAAGATCCGTAAGTAGATTAAGCATGGAATCTTTAATCACTACCTTCCTCTACAATACACATAAAGCTTGTATATTTATTCAATAAATTCTGAGTGGCTTTATTAAATTAAAATTAACAAAACTCCTTCAAACAAAGTCTTACAATAATCTCAGAGCAACTTGACTGTCTTTTAATGATACTTCAAACCAATATTATATTATTAACGAGACATTAATAGTTAAACTTTAACGTCTTCTTACTAATGTAAACTTTATAAAAGTATTTAATTTATCTTTAAATTAATATATACAGCAATTTAAAGTATTGTAGGTGGTAAGGTAACGGGTCTCTTGACTGCAATTCCCATCACCCAACCAAGTCTTATTCTTGCCGTAATGTACCTCATACATACATACATACATACATGCATACATACATACACACATACATAAATAACGACCTGTTAAAGTCCACTGCAGGATATAGCTCATTCCCACAGGGAGGATTTGCCACAATTGCTACGCCTGGCAAGCGGATTGGCGATCGCAGTACCAGACCACTCACACCTCAGACGCTGCTGCCAATCTTCGGTCTGATTGATTTTTGTTTTGGCCTCATATTTTTAGAGATGGTTATCTCGCCATCTATAGTTTGCCGTAAGGATGTTCAAGGCTGTTTCCCTTAGTCGCCTCTTACGACAGACACAGGAAGAAAGGGTGTGGTAATATTCTTTAGCCGTTACCACACGGTAATGTAGTTCATATCGGGTAATTCAGTAATCTAATATGTAGTTCATATTGACCTACTTTTGATTTTACAATTTTGATATCACATTTGTCTCCAACAACTCACTTCAAGCACCTTCGTAAAAGCACGGAGTACTCATTAAAGTTACATATCTTTACGTCATTCTCAATACTGGGGTAGACACACTTTCGACCCACCATCCATCGAAGATATTTTGGGAAAATGTGACAAGTGGTAAGCTGGTCGCCGTATGTCCAAGCCCAAGATATGAATCGTACATAGGTTTTGAAAATACCCATTGGTACGAGCCTGCCCCTAGGGGAACGAATTCGGGTCTCTGACTCGAATTCCAACATCCAACTATCGGGAATTTTTTTGACTTTTTCTCTCAATTTAGTTGTATTCTTAATTGATGGTTATCTTAGTCTGGTTTCTATTCGGTTTTTGTAGGAAAAGTAAATAGCGTAAGCATTTTTTCTTATAGCTTTTAGCTTATTGCACATATAGCTTTTTAGCACATATGCATATAATATTTTTATTTATATGCCGTTGGAACTTATAAATTAATAATTAATGATTTAAAAAGTACGTTTCTTCAATTCACACAGCAGAAGTGAAACTTCTGAAAAATAGTAGGGTATCCGGAGTGTATTTTTTAAATATATAAAATAATGTGCAATGTCTTCTATCTAATTCACTCGCCGACTTGATCATATACATTCATTTGCGTACAAATACATATATGTATATGATTAAATCGGCGTAGGGAGGAAAAGAGACTTTACTACTTTACTATTTGTCATGACGATGGCGCATGATTTTCGTATCATAAATATCTTTTAATTAAATATATCTTTTAATAAAATTAATTATGCAGTATATGTGAGTAATTTGTGAGTAATTATAATATGATGAGTAATTTATTTTATTTCTTTCTTCTCTTCTCTCTTTATTATCTTACTAAATACGAGTATGTTTCATGCTCGTGTATAAATTCATTAACTAAGTTCGTTGAAATATAAAGTGCTTCAAACAGTCTTCACAATCTTTCCAACGTACACTTCGTAAATATATGTACATACTCGTACATACGAATATGTAGTCTGCAAAGTAGAAACATAAAGTGTACCCTGATGTTGTAGTTTAACCTCGCCACTTACAGTTTCAATCTCAACCTTCACTGCAAGTGTTTTCTTTCAGTACTATAGCTGTGTAAGTGTTCTTCTATACCGGTTAATAATTAATTTAGTGCATTCATCTCAAGTCGACGAAATTTGAGGAATAATATGGCCCTGAACACGTTGTCACGTTGTCCCGAAAATATCTTCGGTGGAAGGTGGGTCAAAGGGACTCAATTGTCTAGACTTGACCTCTGTCTACCCCTGTATTGGGAATCGCGTGAATATATAATTTTTTTAAGAATTGCCGTTCAAGTAACTGTAAAATATTACTGAAAAGTAGGTAAACATCATCATTACAACGGCTTCTAAATGTCAACTGCAATTTAAAGGCCCCTGCCGTAATTCCGTATGACTGTTTAGCAAGCAGATGGACAATCAATGTACAAGGCAACGCTCAGCTTTTACTTTGTCTATTATTTGAAATACTTATCCCACCATCAGAAGTCTGGATTATTTTGAGTAAATTATTATTTTACCTATTTTGTATAAAATTGTTTTCTTGCAAAAGATTGACTAACGTTAAAGTTAAAAGTTCTCATTTCATTCGAAAATGTATTAATGTTGATAGATGTTACATAAAACTATAATGACTGGATACCAAGTACTGGAATGTTAAGAGGTCTACATAGATTTATTTTTTAAACTCGCAGATTACCTGAAGTTACTTGACTTGACGAAATTAGGCAACTCACAAATTTGATTCTATTTTACTAACTTTAACATTTGGTAAAAGTTTAATCAGGGATTTAGATCCCTTTCTCTGTACAGGATTGTAATCTATATATGGATTTGCCATTATGGCCACACTTGGCAAGCGGTAATCTCAGAACTAGACACTCAGCACCATCCACGCTGCCGTCTCGTCACCGGTCGGTTTAATTTGGGTTTTGTATTCGATTATTCAACCACCTGTCGGTAAACATTGCTCTTTCCAAGACTTTTCTCCCAGTCGCGTTTTATCACAGGAAAAATGGGTGGAATTATTTTTACGCCAATATCACACGGCATATTTTGGTCCCAAAATACAATTTCTGTGAGGATAGATTGGATATATGTGAAGTTATATAGTGTATGTAAATATATATTGAATGTTGACGATCGCTACATAAAAAATATGAAAAATATGTTATTATTTATAACTTTACAATCTTTTCTGCATTTCATTCGAAATACTTTTATCGACAACTTCTCGAACTATGCAGCAGTTGGATGCTTCAAAACTTTCAAACTATGAAAACAAATTCAGTAATGTAATAAAAATATTCAGTGGGCAAAATTTAAAAATAAATTACATTTGATGCCGTGTCGTTACGGGACAAGATTATGCTACCCCCATTCTTTCCTTGGATTTTGAAAGAAGAGACTACCTTGGAAATACTTTTGACTACCGCCAGACTTTGGCAACCACCTGGAAAAATACCAGACCAATATTAAGCATATTAGCGTTGATCAGTATTGTCTATGATGTGAGGCACTTTAAAATTCGCTTGAATTCGAATTTATAAATCAGTAGCTTACACTGTTTCTATGTTGTCACCAAATCTGTAGTCCTGGGTTTGATTCCCAGACGAGTAAATCTGGTAGTAATTTTCTACATCGTCTCTGATCGGGGTTTTTGTGGTACCTTCGTTGCTTCAGATTTCATAGCAAATGCTTTTGCTAAATAAAACGACTTTCGGATTTTATCGCGTTTTTAATTAGGTCAGTCTGCCCGTGACCACGAATGCTGTAAAGCATCCGAAACATCGAGAAAAAAAAATAGTTGGTCAAAACTAATTAAAAACGCAATAAAATCCGAAAATTCTTTTATTTAAAAATGTGTAGTATTCTCGTAAATACAAGAAATCATTAAATGCTTTGGCTCCTTACTTTGGCCCCAGAGCAATAGATGTTGTACTTACAAATTGATCTAATATTTATTTCTTCTTCTTATTTACAGCTTATCAAAAGTCCACTGCAGAACATAGGCCACCCCGAAAGATTTTCATCCTGAGCCGCTTGCATTCCTCGATTGCCTGCAATATTTTGCAGGTCGACACTCCAGGTAGTCAATTGCTTGTACATGCATATTCATCAAAAATCTTTGAGGGATTCGAACCCACAATTCTCAGCTTTTTAAGGTTACGAGCTTTTGATCGTGGTGGGAGAGGCAATCGGGTTAACTAAAAGCCCGTCGCATCCAAAAGTATTTGATCAGCTAGATACAATCATAGAGAGTAGACGAAAAATTATCAAAATTTTTGTGAGAAATTCTGAACTAAATACTTAAAAAGGCTAAACTCACGGCCATTCACGACTTTTGATTTGTCAGAATCTAGCCAGAGTAGGTATCGACTTCTGTGCGTGATCGAGATGAGGTCGCGGTCACCATCACCATGGTTATCGGATCTATGTACAAAACCACTTTTTCAGCTTTTTATCAGGCACACATGTTTAAAGTACCTTCGCTGTTTCCGATTCCATAACCCAAATGCTTTAGCTACATACTTTTGGGATCAAAGCAATGTATGTGTTGTTGTCCCTATGTGTTTATTTATGTATTATAAATGATTTCTTTGCTGGTTAATAATTTATTAAAGTTACATATTCGATCACTAAATACACCACTAGTTTCTTTCGCATAATTTCTATCTGGCTGAACCGAACATTTGGGAAAGAACTTTTAGAGAACTGTTATAATAATTTATCTCAGTGTAAGAATTTGAATCTATGGTCGTAAAAATTGAATGAAAATCTGAGAACTGTAGAATATTCGATGGCTGCACGGCTCCAAATGTGCATTTTATTCTTACGAACGATTAAATTCCGCCATTTATTTAAGCTGCACTCTTGAAAAAAGCTTTATTTTTATTTCTTCATTTTTATAGGCCTTGGTGCACTTTATGCTTCATTAGATTATCTGCCTGTTAACGTAAAAGTAAGAAGTAAAAAATAGTTCTAATGCTAAAAATAATTTAAAAAATAATATATATCTTCACGCCATTTTTGATCTGCCCTTGAGATGGTTTCAGATCCTAAAAATTCTTACAAAACTAGCTGACCCAGCAAACGTTGTTTTGCCATATAAATTCTAACAAAACTAGCTGACCCAGCAAACGTTGTTTTGCCAATAGGGGTTGATCGTAGGGTGGTGAGAATTCAGGGTTTTATGTATTTTTAATGATATCTTAAAAATAATATTTGAAAATAAAAATATTCAGTCACGATAGCCAAGTTGTTGGGTGGTCGGAATTTCTTTTATGTACGAATTTCATCGTTGGCTTGGACATAAAGGCGGCGACAGGCTCACCTCCTGTCACGTTGTCCCGAAAATATCTTCGGTGGAAGGTGGGTCAAAGGGACTTAATTGTCTAGACTTGACCTCTGTCTACCCCTGTATTGGGAATTGCGTGAAGATATTTGTTATTTATTTATTTATAAAATAAAAAAACTTAACATTTAGGTGGGTGAAAATTAGATGATGTCCGATTCTCAGACCTACCCAATATGCACACAAAATTTTATGAGAATCGGATGAACCGTTTCGGAGGAGTAAGTTAACTAACATTGTGACACGGGAATTTTATATATAAGATAATTCACGCCATTCTCAATCCAGGGGTCCAAGGGACACAGGTCTGTGTCTCGGGACAACAATGAAGTCGTTTCGGACCACCTTCCACTGAAGAC
Source organism: Sericinus montela (assembly GCA_029286605.1). Taxonomy (NCBI): domain Eukaryota; kingdom Metazoa; phylum Arthropoda; class Insecta; order Lepidoptera; family Papilionidae; genus Sericinus; species Sericinus montela. Next base: position 7,005,008 of record JAGSMR010000035.1, on the reverse strand, counting down.
GGTTCTGGGACAACTTGACAGATGGTGAGCCCGTCACCGTTTTTATGTCCAAACCAATGATACATTTCGTACATAGGTTTTGTAAAAACCCCTTGTAAAGCCTTGGGGTTCTTCTCAACTTTTTTATTTTCCATTTTTTTTAAATGAACATAAAAAACTAAAATTTCGTGGGAGGACACCGTCTTGAATTGAGGCGGCATAGTAAATTTTTGCGTTCAATCCGTCAATTAACTTTGACGGATTGAAATGATAATGAATAATGCTTTTTACAGAAATAAAAATAATAATTATTGAATGGCATAAATAGTAGGATTGCTTTAATATGAAGTAACCTTCTTGTTACAAACCCAATACTTTTAGAAGTTTTCTGATACGACACAATTATTATTCGAGACTTTTATTTCATTACACAGCCCATTCAAGAGATAGGATGACTCTCAAGAACGTTTGAATCCTTCATAAGTACTCTTAGCGAAGCGAACCAAATGTATAATGACTAATATTATTTTTGATTAGATTAGTTGCTATACATAGCAACTAATCTAATCAAAAATATTATCGGTTTTTCATATTCCCACATACATGTGGGAATATGAAAAAGGCCATTTAGTCTGCCTTTCCAATATTTTCTCAGAATTAGCCGCTCCAACAAACTCATACAGAATATTACAAATTGTTTCACAAAAGCTAAAAATAAATTTATACATATGTTCAAATTAAAGGAAAACTCTGTATTATACAGATAAATATATGTATGTATATATATATATATATATATATATATATATATATATATATATATATATATATATATATATCGTTACATTTTCGGTAAAAGGATTTCATTGTCAAGAGCTGTATCTGCCCAGTATGGAATATGGCATGAAGATAAAAAATACTAAATGCTAATTGACAAATATAATTGATAAATATATCGATAAAGAATAAGTTTGAATTGTCATATTATATCAAGCATTAAACATACAAGTATTTTTTATTGAAGATCGATCTTACAAAAAAATTAAGGAAACTTCTTGACTTCATTCTCAAAACTTATTATACAAGATTTATGAAAATTAAACTTTTTTCACGTTTATGCCGAAAGTTTCTAATATAGAATAAAGTTATATTTAATGTTATTTCATTCGTTTCTAACAAAGATAGGATACAAACAGGTTTGAATAGGAGTTAACGACCAGAATTCATGCATTCGTTATTAACAAGCCTATTCATGTGTAGTCTATTTTAATGGCTGCTCTATGTGAATAAAATTTCAATTTACGTATGCATCAAAAATAACTCCAGGTATGAATATAATCTAGCACTACATTTCTCCAAAGCATTTCTTCTCATTTTTTCTTCTATTAGTTCTCATATCTCAACATCGTCATAGGTGTGTGTCGCCAGAGTCGCAGGGAGCAGAGCGAATAGCAATATAAATAATCAATACATAAACATGTAGGAACAACATCACATACATTGCTCTGTTCCCAAGGTAAGCAGCTTAAGCAATTGTATTATTGAATCAACACCAACGAAAGTACCTCAAACACCAGATAAAATGTGTTTCTTTTAAATTGACCCAATCGGAAATCGAAACCAGGACCTCAGAGTTGGCTAATCCATGAAAACGGCTAATACTACGTAGTAGCTTTCTTGGAGTTTTTTTTTATAATATTCTTTGTAATATAATACGATTCATATCTTTGGCTTATGTCATCGAAACTTCTACCAGATCCTTCAATTTTCCGAAATAATGGAACAGTATACTTATTAATCCTGAAAGATACATGGAATTATGTATATATATATATATATATATATATATATATATATATATATATATATATATATATATATATATATATATATATATATATATATATATATATATATATATATATATATATATATATATATATATATATATATATATATATATATATATATATAGCTTCCAGGAATAAGAAGAATTTTAGGAAAACAAATCATTATATTCAAAGATAACGCTTACACCATTCTCAAAAAACCAATCGGAAGCTGCATTATCTGAAAAGACTTAGTTAAATTTAAACTTTAATTAAGCGAAAAATTTATTAATTATTTTATTATATTTATAATTCTTTTGCATTTTTCAATTAAAATGCTAAAGGTTAGTAAATAAAATGTTGGATTAAGCTTTTAACTAATGAGGTGTATACAACATCAACATTCATAAATTGTAAATCGCACATTTACTTACATTTGTAAAATTGCACGCAATTAACTTTAGCAACCTTTTTTTTCTACAATGAAATTTTAATACATTTTTATTAATTAGCCCTTATTAACTAACTATTAAACATTTTTACTAATTATTGATTTTATTATTGCTATAACCTTAGATGAAGATTGACCCTCTGACATTTTTAAAAGAGTATGGCTAATAGCCCCACCAAGTTGCAGTGATGCTTGCGGCTTCAACCGCGTAGTTGATGAGTAACCTATGTCCTGCTTCAGTCTGGGAAATGCTCCAAATTACTTAAACAATTGAAATAGCTCATTAAAAGAAAAACTTAAGTAACTTCTTACTACTTATAACATAACCTATCCCAAAAAAGTAACCGTTATTCTGAAGCTGAACAATAAATTTAATTTACAAGTACAACGCAAAAATTAGTTAATTATTCGTCCAAATGATTATTTTTAAAGATTAGTTTAAAAGAATGTATAAAATAAGATTTTGTTAATAAGAAGTAGCTAAATGATGTATGTTATTCGAATATATAAGCTGCATTACTGTAAAGTTTCATCGAAATCAGTTCAGTAGTTTTGGAGTAAAAGAGTAACGAACATCCATCTATCCTCACAAACTCGCATTTGATGATAAGATGAATTAGGTAAATACTCTAAACTGTGCATTTAAAAAAGTAACCAATAAAAATTTATTTATGGTACTATATTGTAATATGGTTCATAATATAAGTTTTATATGTATTTACTGTCGTGGACTTTTATTAAGAAGTGTATAAGACGATCCCACAATATCTTCCTGTAACCCTCACTCAGAGAGCAGAACTATTTTCGACTTAATCTAAAAGTCACTAAAGTGGAGTTGATGTGTAATTGGAAGAGACCCGAGTTCAATCACTCGGTGTTTGACTCTTACCAATAAGTTTTCAAAACTAAATTCGAACTGACGGCTTATTGCGTTGGCTTGGACATGAAGATGGCAACAGGCTCACTACCTGTCACGTTGTCCCAAAAAATGACTTAAGTTAAAAGTGAGATGAAAGGACTTAACTGCCAAGACCTCTGTCTACCAAAGTTGGGATTTGCGTAAAGATTTTTTTTTATTTTATACTTGTTATATAATGCCAATTTACACAAAATCTTTGTAAATAGTAGTCTATGTGCTATTTTGGTGTCTTAGTTGCATTTCTTTCAAAGTTCATCAAAATGCAATACGTAGTTTTTTTGGTTGAGAAAGAATAACGATCATCCAACCATCCTCACAAACTTTCGCATTTATAATATTAGTAGGGTAATGTACATATATGTGAAGTACTCTTTTATATGATTCCATTTATTTTATTTATTTAATAATTTATGTACACAGAAGACACAAAACAGTGGATATATAATTATGAGGTGAATTTGTACAAAGGACCTGCTTATTTCTATAGAAATTTCTTCCAGCAGACCTGTGACTGGAAATTGGTTACAAAATAGTAGACAATGGTGTCCAAAAAAAAAATGCATATTCAATAATCAAAAATACAATATACATATATAAACAGATATACACACGTATGTATACATATTACATACTTAAATACATTAAAATATATACATATATATATATACATACACACATAAATACATACATATATATACGTACATTAATATCAAAACTAAGTAAAATGAGAAATATATATATATTCATACTGCCAAGGAGAGATAATGATCCTTAACTCTTTTCTTAAAAGCAGAAATAGTTTTAGCATCGCGAATATTCGGTGGAAGCGAGTTCCATAGTCTTACTGCATGAACAGTGAAAGAGTCGGAATAGGAGGCACTTTTGTGGGTAGGGAATTTTAGAAGAGTTTTTAGGTGGGAACGACAGGGCGCTGAAGGTGGACGAGCAAAGCTGAATCGCTCGCGGAGGTAAGATGGTGCTGTTGGACAATGTAGAATATTAAATAGCAGACATAAAATCCTAATCCATTTTAATTTTAACTACCATCAACAATATAGTTATAAATAAAAAAATAAAAATAAAGCCTCGTATGAACCTATTATATTTTTAATAATTTTTTTATCCTTTTAGTTGAAAGAGGAGCCGTGTGGCTATCATCAACAGATAATTGTATCCCGGAAATATTTACGTTTTATTTAGAAGAGATGAGAGTGGAAAGTTGATTGGACGTAACAGATTTTTATTTGTACAATTGACGATTCGGAGGAGGATATAGGTTACATTCCAGGTAAATTAGACTCTAAAATTCCCGTAAGATATGTTGGCATAGTTTCGTACAGAATTTATTACATTCATATATAAAACGAATATTACATAAAGGGGAATATTTCAAACGAAAGTTGCTGGAGCAAAGCTTTGAAGAATTTCAGTTACTAGGACTCGTTGACTGAATTGTTTAAAAGACTCAAAACATATACTAACTTTAATACTGTTTTTATACGACAATGGCTCGTACAATCTTGATGAAGTTACAGTAAAGAAATTATCCTTATTACACGAGGGTTTGTTGCGTTGTTTAAATGCGAAGTAAGTACTGGTAATAATGCCCTAATAGGGCATTTGGCTTAAAATAAACTTGTTTAGCTTTTAACAAAAAAGTCGATTTAATTACATAATAAATATCTTGTACATGATAACTATGTAATTTTCAGTCTTCAATTTCAGTCAGTAATTTGCTCATTGTTTTGCAGATACTATTCAAAATCAAATACTTCTTTTTTTTATTCACGACATTTTTAAAACATTTTCTCTTACGTCGCCTAGTTGCTCTACCATAAAATATACCTAGCTACCTAAATAAAAATGTAAGGAAATTCACACTCTAATTATCTCTAACACTCTTTTTTCAGACAGAAATAGACGATAGAAATACACTTTGCACCTGGCCATCTCCGTGAGTCCTTGCACCAAGGACCGCCGGAAAAACTTGTACTCGAAAATTTGCATTACATTACCCCGCGATAAATATATCCGACTTCTCAAAATTATTTAATCAATAAAGCGAAACATTGTATAGCTTAGTGGAGATAAATGAAATAATAAACTACATTTTAAGGTTCAGAATGTCTCTTGATGACTGTTATGATGTAACTAATCAAATATTTGTCTCTGAAAGATATTAGAATTTGTGAAATAAAAAAAGCTACGCTTGTAATACTCGGTCGACTGATTAGAGAGCGTACTTTACAATTAACGCACGATCGGATACACAAGGAGAAGTTAAAAATCCGATAAGCTATTTAGAAAAAATATTAAAATCCAAAGGGGATTTGCATGGAGTCATTAAACATTGCTGCCTTTCACTTCAGCTATTAAAGTTTTTAATTTTTGCAATTCCATTTTGTTTGAGCTGCATTTTTTTACTTTTGGTATTTTAATGTCGATTAAATAGTTAAAATAAAAGATGAAGGTAAAACCATATATATATATATATATATATATATATATATATATATATATATATATATATATATATATATATATATATATATATATATATATATATATATATATATATATATATATATATATATATATATATATATATATAAAATTAATTTAGCAAAGCGTTTGATACACTTCAACACGTAACATTGATTGAATCACTGGACGAATCGGGAATTAGAGGACCTGTCCAGAAATGGTGTAAAAATTATCTGGAAAATAGACGTACAGTTAAGATCGCTGAAAATTGGAGTTATGAAAAGACTGTAACTGAAGGAACTGCACAGGGATCAGTACTCGGACCTTTACACTACTTAACATATGTTAATAGTTTAATAAATTCAATTGACAGCTGTGAAATTTATCAGTTTGCCGACGACACGTGCCTAGTAGCGGCTGATGCCGATCTTGGAGTCGCATTAATACGTTTGCAAAAAGATTTTACATCTCTTATTAAGTGGTCTCACGATGTTGGTTTAGTTTTAAACGATAAAAAAACTAAAATAATGTATATCAGCTCTTCTCATAACCGTGCTAAAACAGTGCCTAGTCTCATAGCACACTCACACTCATGCTTACATTCATGTCAAATAAAATCTATGTGCTATTGTTCGTCAATAGTTTATACGGACAACCATAGGTACCTAGGTCTCATAATTGATAGCCGACTAAATTGGAAAAAGCATATAAGTAACGTCCGTGACCGGCTAAAATCAATTCTGACAAAATTTGTACTAATTAAAAACAAAATTGACTTTCCAATTAAATAAAAAAAAATATATATATAAAAAAATTTAATTATTATTATATAAATCTTTAGTTGAATCAATAACTTCGTACGGTTTGAGTAGCTATGGATTCACATTCTAAACATACATAGACAAAAATTTTCAACTTGAATTAAGGTTTCTAAAGATAATCGTCCCTCCTAAAGTAAAAAGTAAATATAAAAATAACTACCATATGTTGTTCGCGTATTGTATAATAATCCCAATCCATGACAAAATCGAATATCTGCTCTTAAAAGAACAGTTTTTTAACAAAGACCTGCAAACTCTAATATCACATAGCAAAGGTACTCGCGCTATCTCTAATAAAAAATTATATGTGCCTGTGTATAATAAGAATAACTATGGAAAACGCACACTCGAATTTATGATTCCAAAATTAATAAACGAATTACCACCCGCATTACGTTACGAAATAAACCCAAACAACATCAAATCTAAATTAACTAACTACTACTTAGCTTTGCTACATGATAATTATATGAAATAATTGATAATAATGTTGACACACCCTTAGGACACTCGAACGCATTTGTTTCTTTTTCTTTTTTATGTGCTCGTCATTGTTATAACGACAAAAACATTCGCACCTAATCTACCCTCACTAAAAATTCCTATATCATGTTCGTAATTATTAATGTAAACTATCTGGTTTATAATAAGTAAACTGCTAAATAATGTTATCTGTATGGACGAACTCCATTGTACAAAAAAAACCACTTGGTTTTATAGTACAGTGTATTGTTGTTTTCACTTGTAATTTGTTGTTTTTTTCTGAATATAAATAAAATAAAAAAAAATTTAGCTACAAGTACATTACACCGCATCCTTGGAGACGTTTATTGGTTAACCACCAGTAATGTTGTCCAAACAAGATCAGTGAAAAGGATTTCATTGTCCAGAGCTTATATCTACCCCAGTATAGAATATGGCATAGAGATAAAAAAATGTTAAAGGCTAAATGACAAATTCATATCGATAAAGAATAAGTTTGAATCGCAGCTTCTCTGAGATTGTCATATTAAATCAGGCATTAAATATCCAAATATTTTTTACTGAAGAACGAAATCATAACAAAAATTTTATGGAAACTTCTTGACTTCATTTTCAGAACTTATTATACATGATTAATGAAAATTACACTTATTCTCGTTTATGCCAAAAGTTATACTGTATAATTTATATAATTGTAGCGATTGTCTTCGATTGGTAAAATTTTATATTTGAATTCATGTTGCACATTTATATATATTCAGTATTTTAAAGTTAATACGTATGCAATCAGTTAATGTTGTAACTTTCACGATAAATTAAGATTAAGAGTAATAATTAAAATATTAAATTTTTATTAAACTTTATTATTTCTCTGTCAGAGGTCTTTGGAAATTACTCATAGTGGTACACTTTTTATGCAAATATATTTAGTAACTTTATTATTTTATAACATTTATTTTGTAAGCTTTTGTGCAGTTATATTTTAAACAATTTTATTATTTTTAATAAAACTGTTTTGTACAGTTTTATTTAAAATAATAAAATTATTTTGTTTTTTTTTGTTTTGCTTGTTAGTGATATTCGGGGTACAGTTTTCGCGCTCTTTTCGCTCAATTAGATATTAAAAAAGTGAAACGATGATGTTACTAAACTGAACTTATGTTATGGACGAGGTGAACTAAAGCGAGGCAATATTGACTGTACTTTGTTAATTTGTTCAAGGAGTTAGCGTTATCTAGTTAGTGAAGCTAGCTTAGTCAGATACGTACACACATAATATGTAAAAGTACTATAAAATGCAGGATATGGCCTACAGGGAAAGCTTTCCTTAATCGTCACACTTGGAAAGTATCGAAAATATAAAAAACCGAAACAGTTAACACAAGTTGACTCCCCATGTTCGAATTATTTTTTGAAAACTAGATTCTTCCAACGCAACTTCAATGCCAGCCACATAGCTCGACGAACTGATAACGGTCGGGAAGGTTTTCGAGTGGCAAACTCGTGTAGGCAAAACACAGCCAGTAGAGCGACTCCTCATGAGACGAAGTTGTGACTGTGAAGTCGATGGACGCCGGTGGCTGGGGAAGACGGTTCTTTGTCGAAAGGTTTGCTTTGAAAGATAGGCTGTAAAGAAGAACAATAAGAAGATTCTGCCATTGCATTCGTCCGCGTACATATACATACATACAAACAGCCCATAGAAGTCAACTGCAGGACCACAGCGTTTCCAATAAGGGAAGTTCGCCACAATCGGCAGCTTTGCCTACGGATGGCGATCGCAGAACCAGATACCTCCAAACTCAGCCGCTGTTTCCCGTCATCAGTCTGTTAAATTTTTGTGATATTTTTTGTGTGGTTCTGTCGTCTGTCAGTAACCAAAAACATACTGAAAGTTTTTTCCTTAGCCGCGTCTTATAACACTCACGGCAATAGAGGGTGTGGTATATGCTTACGGCAATACCACTGGGACAAATCTTCCGCATATTTATTACAGATGTGGTAATCTGGCTTACTAATCCACTCTGGACCCCAAATTCTACCAATTCATATTTTATGTTTGTTCAACAACTTTATGTCGACAAGCTGCGACTTGTTTTTAACAATATGCTCACGAATAAAAACACTCAACGTATCAACTGAATGTCTTACATAAAGGTTTCGCCCTTTACACGCAAAGAAATAAAAAAGTTACTTTTAATATGTCAATAATCCTCTTAAAAGGCCGTAAAAATGGTAAACCGTCACAAATAGACTTTCTTACGTTCTTATTTTCCAAAAAGGAAAGATTTTACTTAATTAAAACTAACATAACACAGACAACTGAAAACTTTTTTTAGGAAGCTTTAGTAATCATTAATCGCAAGGACGCTTAAGCAAAGGAAAGTGTACCAGCATAATACGAATTATTATATGAATTAATTATTTTATCTAGGTGAGTGTGTATAGCTTTCAAACGATTCATTTGGTGTATTAAAAATATAACGTAAAGCAACTTTGCTCTAAGCATTCGTAAAATTGCAAATGGCACGTAACTCTTTGCACACATGTACATAAGCGCTTGCTATCGAAATTTTATTGCAAATAGTTCGAAACTTTTCACGTAAGGCTTGACATACTGTCGATAAATTCCATTGCTCTTTGGCTACATCAACTCCGCACGGTAATAATATATTAACATACGAATCACAAGTATAAGAAAAATGTTTGCAGGGTAAAATAAATAGACGAAATATTATTGCGAAATGTATTTTATTATAATTTAAGTCACTGTGCATTAGACATTTCATGTTACTTGATTTATTTTATATTTAGATATATGCCATTTTATATATAATATTTTATATATAAGAACATAAATAAATATCTTCACGCCTTTTCCAATACTGAGGTAGACAGAGGTTAAATACTATTTGACTTTGGGTCCGCCGCCGATCACATTTCGACCGCGGAGGACGGAGAGAGCAGCGTAATCCTTTCCCACCCAGTCCCACCTCAGCTGCATCAGCTTTACGACTCCCGCTAGAGTCACGGCAATTAGGAACATTACGAACCGAAACACAAATCCTCCTTTTCGGCCGCGACTTCACCTCAGCTGCGGAGGGCAATTAGAGCAGTGCTAAGGCAACGAAGTAAACAATCTCTCCATAGCCCATCAACACGCATCCGAAGTGGGGCGGCCAAGCCCATTTGGAGCGGCTACCTCGGGCCAATTATTACCTGCAAAGTGAGGACAGCTTTGTAGATTCCTCTTAGTTCACCGTGGGGGTTCAAGACACCGAACCAGTTCGAGGGGTGTATTGGTAGACTGTGTCAATTCTATGTTTAGTTATATTTGTGTATGTTAGGATTGTTTATCTATGATGATGATAAAATGTATTGCTGAAACAGAAAATTTATTCTGTAAGTAGTAAGCCTATGTAATACGGATTCGCAAAACTAGATTCTTCCAACGCAACTTCAATGCCAGCCACATAGCTCGACGAACTGATAACGGTCGGGAAGGTTTTCGAGTGGCAAACTCGTGTAGGCAAAACACAGCCAGTAGAGCGACTCCTCATGAGACGAAGTTGTGACTGTGAAGTCGATGGACGCCGGTGGCTGGGGAAGACGGTTCTTTGTCGAAAGGTTTGCTTTGAAAGATAGGCTGTAAAGAAGAACAATAAGAAGATTCTGCCATTGCATTCGTCCGCGTACATATACATACATACAAACAGCCCATAGAAGTCAACTGCAGGACCACAGCGTTTCCAATAAGGGAAGTTCGCCACAATCGGCAGCTTTGCCTACGGATGGCGATCGCAGAACCAGATACCTCCAAACTCAGCCGCTGTTTCCCGTCATCAGTCTGTTAAATTTTTGTGATATTTTTTGTGTGGTTCTGTCGTCTGTCAGTAACCAAAAACATACTGAAAGTTTTTTCCTTAGCCGCGTCTTATAACACTCACGGCAATAGAGGGTGTGGTATATGCTTACGGCAATACCACTGGGACAAATCTTCCGCATATTTATTACAGATGTGGTAATCTGGCTTACTAATCCACTCTGGACCCCAAATTCTACCAATTCATATTTTATGTTTGTTCAACAACTTTATGTCGACAAGCTGCGACTTGTTTTTAACAATATGCTCACGAATAAAAACACTCAACGTATCAACTGAATGTCTTACATAAAGGTTTCGCCCTTTACACGCAAAGAAATAAAAAAGTTACTTTTAATATGTCAATAATCCTCTTAAAAGGCCGTAAAAATGGTAAACCGTCACAAATAGACTTTCTTACGTTCTTATTTTCCAAAAAGGAAAGATTTTACTTAATTAAAACTAACATAACACAGACAACTGAAAACTTTTTAGGAAGCTTTTGTAATCATTAATCGCAAGGACGCTTAAGCAAAGGAAAGTGTACCAGCATAATACGAATTATTATATGAATTAATTATTTTATCTAGGTGAGTGTGTATAGCTTTCAAACGATTCATTTGGTGTATTAAAAATATAACGTAAAGCAACTTTGCTCTAAGCATTCGTAAATTGCAAATGGCACGTAACTCTTTGCACACATGTACATAAGCGCTTGCTATCGAAATTTTATTGCAAATAGTTCGAAACTTTTCACGTAAGGCTTGACATACTGTCGATAAATTCCATTGCTCTTTGGCTACATCAACTCCGCACGGTAATAATATATTAACATACGAATCACAAGTATAAGAAAAATGTTTGCAGGGTAAAATAAATAGACGAAATATTATTGCGAAATGTATTTTATTATAATTTAAGTCACTGTGCATTAGACATTTCATGTTACTTGATTTATTTTATATTTAGATATATGCCATTTTATATATAATATTTTATATATAAGAACATATCTATATATCATCACGCCATTACTAATACAGGGGTAGAGAGAGGTCTTCTTTAGACAATGAAGTCCCTTCGATTCACATTCCACCGAAGATATTTTGGGACAACGTGACAGGTTTCAACCCCTCGTCTATGTACGACTTTTTAGAAAAATCTATTGGTACGAGCCTGCCACCTTGTGATCGAACTCGGGTTTCACGACCCGAATTCCGATCACCCAACCACTCGGCTATCATGACTATGTTAGGTAAATTACATTTTTATTTAAGCCTATGATTAGAGTTTTAATATTAGTGTCATCTCCAGACATACATACATACATACATACATACATACATACATACATACATACATACATACATACATACATACATACATACATACATACATACATACATACATACATACATACATACATACATACATACATACATACATACATACATACATACATACATACATACATACATACATACATACATACATACATACATACATACATACATACATACATACATACATACATACATACATACATACATACATACATACATACATACATACATACATACATACATACATACATACATACATACATACATACATACATACATACATACATACATACATACATACATACATACATACATACATACATACATACATACATACATACATACATACATACATACATACATACATACATACATACATACATACATACATACATACATACATACATACATACATACATACATACATACATACATACATACATACATACATACATACATACATACATACATACATACATACATACATACATACATACATACATACATACATACATACATACATACATACATACATACATACATACATACATACATACATACATACATACATACATACATACATACATACATACATACATACATACATACATACATACATACATACATACATACATACATACATACATACATACATACATACATACATACATACATACATACATACATACATACATACATACATACATACATACATACATACATACATACATACATACATACATACATACATACATACATACATACATACATACATACATACATACATACATACATACATACATACATACATACATACATACATACATACATACATACATACATACATACATACATACATACATACATACATACATACATACATACATACATACATACATACATACATACATACATACATACATACATACATACATACATACATACATACATACATACATACATACATACAAACAGCCCATGATCGCTGCAGGACTACAACGTTTCCAATAAAGGGAAGTTCATACAATCAGCAGCTTGCTACGGATGGCGATCGCAGAACCAGATACCCTCAGAAACTCAGCCCGCTGTTTCCCGTCATCAGTCTGTTAAATTTTTGTGATATTTTTTGTGTGGTTCTGTCGTCTGTCAGTAACCAAAACATACTGAAAGTTTTTTCCTTAGCCGCGTCTTATAACACTCACGGTAATAGAGGGTGTGGTATATGCTACGGCAATACCACTGGGACAAATCTTCCGCATATTTATTACAGATGTGGTAATCTGGCTTACTAATCCACTCTGGACCCCAAATTCTACCAATTCATATTTTATGTTTGTTCAACAACTTTATGTCGACAAGCTGCGACTTGTTTTTAACAATATGCTCACGAATAAAAACACTCAACGTATCAACTGAATGTCTTACATAAAGGTTTCGCCCTTTACACGCAAAGAAATAAAAAGTTACTTTTAATATGTCAATAATCCTCTTAAAAGGTCGTAAAATGGTAAACCGTCACAAATAGACTTTCTTACGTTCTTATTTTCCAAAAAGGAAAGATTTTACTTAATTAAAACTAACATAACACAGACAACTGAAAACTTTTTAGGAAGCTTTTGTAATCATTAATCGCAAGGACGCTTAAGCAAAGGAAAGTGTACCAGCATAATACGAATGATTATATGAATTAATTATTTTATCTAGGTGAGTGTGTATAGCTTTCAAACGATTCATTTGGTGTATTAAAAATATAACGTAAAGCAACTTTGCTCTAAGCATTCGTAAAATTGCAAATGGCACGTAACTCTTTGCACACATGTACATAAGCGCTTGCTATCGAAATTTTATTGCAAATAGTTCGAAACTTTTCACGTAAGGCTTGACATACTGTCGATAAATTCCATTGCTCTTTGGCTACATCAACTCCGCACGGTAATAATATATTAACATACGAATCACAAGTATAAGAAAAATGTTTGCAGGGTAAAATAAATAGACGAAATATTATTGCGAAATGTATTTTATTATAATTTAAGTCACTGTGCATTAGACATTTCATGTTACTTGATTTATTTTATATTTAGATATATGCCATTTTATATATAATATTTTATATATAAGAACATAAATAAATATCATCACGCCATTACTAATACAGGGGTAGAGAGAGGTCTTCTTTAGACAATTAAGCCCCTTCGATTCACATTCCACCGAAGATATTTTGGGACAACGTGACAGGTTTCAACCCCTCGTCTATTTACGACTTTTTAGAAAAACCTATTGGTACGAGCCTGCCACCTTGTGATCGAACTCGGGTATCATGACCCGAATTCCGATCACCCAACCACTCGGCTATCATGACTATGTTAGGTAAATTACATTTTTATTTAAGCCTATGATTAGAGTTTTAATATTAGTGTCATCTCCAGCAATATTATTAAACACTTCATTTATTTTTACTTCCGACGAAATTAATCTTATGCTTGCCATATCTTCCTGGAATGAAAAGAGCTGTATTATTTTTTAGAAAAATAAATTATAATATTCAAAGATTACGCTTACACCATTCTGAAAAATCGTTAAACCAATTGGAAGCTACATTATCAGAGAAGACTTAGTTAAATTTAAACTTTAATAAAGCCAAAAATAAATTTATTAAATTTTAATGCTATTGCATTTTTTAATGACAATGCTAAAAGTTAGTAAATAAATTGTAGTAAAATGTTGGATTAAGCCGTCAACTAATGACGTGTATACAATATCAATGCGTATATTATAATCCGCACATTTACTTACCGCTATAAAATTGCCCGCAATAAACTTTCGTAATGTTTTTATTCCAAAAGTCTAATTTTTAAGGTCTTATTTTGATTATTCTAAAAGTCATGATAGCCGAGTGGTTGGATCATCGGAATTTCGAGTCAATAGACCCTAGTTCAATCCCCAGTTGGTAGGCTCGTACCAATGGGTTTTTCAAAAACTTATGTATGAATATCGTTGGCTTGGACATAAAGACGGCGATGGGCTCACCACCTGACACGTTGTCCCGAAAATATCTGTAAATATGTGTATAGTCCGTCGTCGTCTTTAAGTCCAAGCGAACGATATAATTTGTATATGAGTTTTTGAAAAACCCATTGGTAAGAGCATGCCACCTGAGATCGAACTCGGGTTTCACGACCCGAATTCCGATCACCCAACCACTCGGCTATCATGACTATGTTAGGTAAATTACATTTTTATTTAAGCCTATGATTAGAGTTTTAATATTAGTGTCATCTCCAGCAGTGTTATTAAACACTTCATTTATTTTTACTTCCGACGCAATTAATCTTATGCTTACCATCTCTTCCTGGAATGAAAAGAGCTGTATTATTTTTAGAAAAATAAATTATAAAATTCAAAGATTTCGCTTACACCATTCTGAAAAATCGTTAAACCAATCGGAAGCTACATTATCTGAGAAGACTTAGTTAAATTTAAAATTTAATAAAGCCAAAAATAAATTTATTATATTTTAATGCTATTGCATTTTTTAATGAAACTGCTAAAAGTTAGTAAATAAAATGTAGTAAAATGTTGGATTAAGCCGTCAACTAATGACGTGTATACAATATCAATGCGTATATTATAATCCGCACATTTACTTACCGCTATAAAATTGCCCGCAATAAAATTTAGTAATGTTTTTATTCCAAAAGTCTAATTTTAAAACTGATATTTTGTTTATTCTAAAAGTCACGATAGCCGAGTGGTTGGATCATCGGAATTTTGAGTCAATAGACCCTAGTTCAATCCCCAGTTGGTAGGCTCGTACCAATGGGTTTTTCAAAAACTTATGTACGCATATCGTTGGCTTGGACATAAAGACGGCGATGGGCTCACCACCTGACACGTTGTCCCGAAAATATCTGTAAATATGTGTATAGTCCGTCGCCGTCTTTATGTCCAAGCGAACGATATAATTTGTATATGAGTTTTTGAAAAACCCATTGGTAAGAGCATGCCACCTGGAGATCGAACTCGGGTTTTTGACTCGACTGTCCGACTACCCAACCCCTCGGCTATTGTGCCTTTTTTGTGAAATTTTTAATAAAGTTTTATTAATTAACTTTTATTGACTATTAAATAATTTTATTAATTAGTGCTATTGTATTGGTAGCATGTCAATGTTATATTTAAGTCTATATTATTCGCATATAATCCTGGGTTATTTACAATAAACGAGCAGTTCTGTATCATCCTCCGATCGTTTCACTTCTCTCCTTACGTCGATCCCTATATGGCGACCCTGCCACTTGGGATCTGCTAAAGTGCGCGCTTCTTATAAGGACTAAGTTATGTAAACAACTGTGTGTGGTCGTGAACTGTGAGATCTCAAAAATAATTCAACATGATGAGTTATTATTCAGAAGATACATACAGTGTGCATAAATTGCACGGCTCCGTTTTGAATGTTTTTGCGGAAAGTTACGCTAAAATTCAAAAATGGATGGCACTTGCTCAAAGGAGGAAGTTGTAATTGCCCAGAGTGCTGGAGGTCAGAAGTCAGCTAGTACGCAGCAGCTCCTAACTAATATCTTGCTGATTATCATATGCACTATATTGGCGGTGGGCATTTTGATACTTACATATAATTTATCAAAAAGGTGCCAGGACAAACAGATACAAAGGAGAATAGATGAGATGAAGCTGATGCGGTATTCTAGTATCCTGCGTAGACACCAGATTAAACAGAACAGCGAGGTCTGAAGTGGCGTATCAATGTTGGTGCAGTGTAGTGTAGTGCCAGTGCAAAGTGCAATTTATAATATATATGCCAGTGCTGTTCGCGAGATGCGTATAAAGCCGTATAATCTGTAAGTATTATAATGTAATCGATTTAAAGGAAAGCTTCTTAATACCTATTGTATTAAGAAGGTATTAAGGAGCTTTATAGCACTTTTTTAGCACAATAATTTTTCATAAACTATAAGCTATAGTCTGATTTTAAAAGTTTTATTTTGTTTATTCTAAAAGTCACGATAGCCGATAGGTTGGGTGATCGTAATATCGAGTCAATAGAGCCTAGTTCGATCCCCAGTTGGTAGGCTCTTACCAATGGGTTTTTAAAAACTTATGTACGAATATCGTTGGCTTGGACATATGTGCATCTATGTTATCATGCTGTAAGTTTATACATTTACTCTTTCTCATAACGTAGTATTTTGATGAAACATAAATTTTTAACTGTAGAGAATGATTATAGGAGGATAATAGAACTGCTCGTTTATTGTAAATAACCCACGATTATATGCGAATAATATAGACTTAAATATAACATAGACATACTACCACTACACTTTATTGTAAATATATTATAATTATATGATAACCTTAGATATTTTTAAAAGAATATTTGCATTGCTAAACAATATTGCTAATAGCCCCATCAAATTGCAACGATACACGCGGCTTCGCCAGCTTAGTGTGATGATAAAAAAGTAGCCCATGTCTTGTCTAAGCCTCCAGGGAATGCTTCGGACTACTAAAAAAATTCCTTTAGCTCATAAATAAAAAACTAAACTAACTTCTTGCTATTGATAATATAACCTATTCCAAAAACTCTCTTGATTCTAAAACAAAAAAATTAAATAATCACGTGAAAGCAAAAATTAAACTTACACGTACATAGAAAAAATTAGTTTAGACCTTAGTAATAATAGCTAAAAATAATAATTATGGCTACTGAACTTCGTAATATTCTGACGCGTCTGCGTTTGGTCACGCGTTGTTTGATACGCTGAGCGCCACCGACTTAGGCGCTTTATGGTCAATCTTATTGCGATATTTTTTTAATAGTTCGTCCAAATGATTAAGTTTAAAATAATATATAATATAAGATTTAGTTAATAAGAAGTAGCTAAATGATGTATGTTATTCTAATGTATAAGCTACATTATCTGATGTAGCAATAGTAATATATATAAGATGAATTAGGTAAATACCTAAATTGTGCATTTAAAAAGTATCCGATATAAATTTATTTATGGTACCATATTGTAATACGGTTCATAATAAAAGTTTCATATGTATTTACTGTCGTGGAATTTTATTAAGAATTGTATAACAACGATCCCACAATATCTTCCTGTAACCCGTTGGCTTGGACATATGTGCATCTATGTTATCATGCTGTAAGTTTATACATTTACTCTTTCTCATAACGTGGTATTTTGATGAAACATAAATTTTTAACTGTAGAGAATGATTATAGGAGGATGATAGAACTGCTCGTTTATTGTAAATAACCCACGATTATATGCGAATAATATAGACTTAAATATAACATAGACATACTACCACTACACTTTATTGTAAATATATTATAATTATATGATAAACTTAGATATTTTTAAAAGAATATTTGCATTGCTAAACAATATTGCTAATAATCCCATCAAATTGCAACGATACACGTGGCTTCGCCAGCTTAGTTTGATGATAGAAAAGTAGCCCATGTCTTATCTAAACCTCTAGGGAATGCTTCGGACTACTAAAACAATTCCTTTAGCTCATAAATAAAAAACTAGACTAACTTCTTGCTATTGATAATATGACCTATTCCAAAAAGTCTCTTTATTCTAAAACTAAAAAATTAAATAATGACGTGAAAGCAAAAATTAAACTTACACGTACATAGAAAAAATTAGTTTAGACCTTAGTAATAATAGCTAAAAATAATAATTATGGCTACTGAACTTCGTAATATTCTGACGCGTCTGCGTTTGGTCACGCGTTGTTTGATACGCTGAGCGCCACCGACTTAGGCGCTTTATGGTCAATCTTATTGCGATATTTTTTTAATAGTTCGTCCAAATGATTAAGTTTAAAATAATATATAATATAAGATTTAGTTAATAAGAAGTAGCTAAATGATGTATGTTATTCTAATGTATAAGCTACATTATCTGATGTAGCAATAGTAATATATATAAGATGAATTAGGTAAATACTCTAAATTGTGCATTTAAAAAAAGTATCCGATATAAATTTATTTATGGTACCATATTGTAATACGGTTCATAATAAAAGTTTCATATGTATTTACTGTCGTGGAATTTTATTAAGAATTGTATAACAACGATCCCACAATATCTTCCTGTAACCCGTTGGCTTGGACATGAAGAAGGCAACAGGCTCACCACCTGTCACGTTGTTCCAAAGTAATGTTTTAAGTGAAAGGTGGGATGAAAGGACTTAATTACCAGGATCTCTGTCTACCATAGTTGGGAACTGCGTAAAGAATTTTTTTCATTTGATACTTGTCGTAATATTACGCCAATTTACACAAAATCTTTATAAACTGTAGTCTATGTGCTATTTTGTAGTCATAGTTACATTTCTTTTAAAGTTCATCAAAATGCAATACGTAGTTTTTTTGGTAGAGAAAGAGTAACGATGATCCAACCATCCTCACAAACTTTCGCATTTATAACATTACTTGAAAAATGTACTTATATGTGAAGTACTATTTTACAATTTCATTTTATTTTTTAACCACCGTCAATAAAATAGTTATATTGTTATAAAAAATTAAATCAAAGCCTCCTATTTACGTACTTATTATATTATTAATATATTTTTTATAATTTTACTTGAAAGAGGAGCAGTGTGGATATCATCAACAGATAATTGTATCCCGGAAAAATTTACGATTTGTAACAGATTTTTATTTGTACAATTGACAATTCGGAGGAGGATATAGGTTACATTCCGGAAAATTAGACTCCGAAATTTCCGTAAGATATGTTGGCAAAGTTACAGACAGAATTGACTACATTCATATATAAAACGTATATTACATAAAGGGGAATATTTCAAACGGAAGTTGCTGGAGCAAAGCTTTGAAGAATTTCAGTTCAAAGTTCTTGACGTCATCAGGGCGAGTATTTCAAGGAATCGTAACTTGAATTATGAAAAGACTTAAAAACAGGGTTTACGACACAGCATACTGACTTTAGTTCTGTTTATTTATCCTTTAAGGGCGGCGGGTTATCCCGCGGTACTCGAGTCATGGATGTTAATATGAAAATTTAACTAAATACATAGTAAATATATTGTGCCGTTAACTTGAATATAAAAAGGCGATAGGCTCACCATCTGTCAGGTTAAGGGTAAAGAGATTATGCTTACAAAAAGAGGGTTAGTTGCGTTGTTTAAGAGTAACTGATAATAATGCCTTACAATAAGGCCCCAGGCTATTTGGCTTAAGGCAAACCTGTTTAGCTCATGTAATTGTAAAAGCATGTAATATATATATATATATATATATATATATATATATATATATATATATATATATATATATATATATATATATATATATATATATATATATATATATATATATATATATATATATATATATATATATATATATATATATATATATATATATATATATATATATATATGTATATATATATATATATATATATATATATATATATATATATATATATATATATATATATAAAAAAATATCTTCACGCAATTCTCAATACAGGGGTAGACAGAGGTCGAGTCTAGACAATTAAGTCCCTTCGACCCACCTTTCACCGAAGATATTTTCAGGACAACGTGACAGGTGGTGAGCCCGTCGCCGTCTTTATGTCCAAGCCAACGATATTCGTACATAAGTTTTTGAAAAACCCATTGGTACGAGCCTACCAACTGGGGATCGAACTCGGGTCTATTGACTCGATATTCCGATCACCCTACCTATCGACTATCGTGACTTTTAGAATAAACAAATAAAACTTTTAAAATCAGACTATAGCTTATAGTTTATGAAAAATTATTGTGCTGGTAAAATAACTGGGGATCGAACTCGGGTCTATTGACTCGAAATTCCGACCACCCAACCATTCGGCTATATGACTTCTATATATATATATATATATATATATATATATATATATATATATATATATATATATATATATATATATATATATATATATATATATATTCAAAAACTTATGTACGAATTATATCGTTGACTTGGACATAAAGGCGGCGACGGGCTAACCACCTGCCACGTTGTCCCGAGAATATCTTCGGTGGAGGGAGAGTCGAAGGGACTTAATTGTCTGGACTAGACCTCTGTCTACCCCTGTATTGGGAATTGCGTGAAATGACGGTTGTAAAAATAAAATAGAATTTTAAATGAAACATAATTATTTCTAAAGACTGTCCACCTGTGAACCTGGGAACAGTCGATATTTACATAGAAAAATGCCCAGACATCTCGTCACAAAGAAGAAATGAAATTAATTGTTTTTTGTGAGACTGTTTAGAGTACTTTCATTTTATAATATCAACGAGAAATACGCTTCAAATGTTAAATAGATTTATTTACATTACATCTAGAATGGAAGATAAAAATCATGTTCATTTTAATTTTAAAACCATATATTAAAATATTTTTGAGATGAATATACACGAATTAAAACGTCGCCATAGTAGAGTGATTGGTTGATCGGAATTCGAGTCAAGAGTCCCGAGTTCGAGTATACTCGTACCAATGAGTTTTTTTTTTTAAATTATGTACTATTTATATCGTTTGCTTGGTTATAAAGATGGCGACAGGCTAATCACCTGTCTTGTAGTTCTTAGAAAATGTGTTCCTTGAAAGATGAGTCTAAAAGACTTAATTGTCTAGACCAGTATTGAAAATGGCGTTAGGATTTTTTTTAATATATATGTTTTTGTAATAATTTTGTAGTTTGATCACTTGTATGAAATTCCTATAACCACCACGTATGAAAGTGAATTGACCACCACTGTGCTAGAAGTCTTGCACTTTCGAAACTGTAAGTCTTTATTAATTAATACTTTAATTAATCTACCTGGTAAATCTTGAGACCACAATGACTATAAATTACGTAACCGTGCTTTTGCTAAATATATTCCAAATAAAATATCCTGCCACCAATGTTTTGGTTTTGAGCATCTCCTGTATTTGTTTTTTTATGAGCTCCTAGACTTTTTTTAATAATAATGTGTTGTATGAAAGATGAGTCTAAAGAACTTAATTGTCTAGTGCTAACCCTTAATATAAATTACCCCTAGTTGAATGGTAGATATTGCCTGTAAGCATTAAGTCGGTCAATTATACATTCTATTCTATGGTGTGCCACAAATAATAATATACTGAATTTTATCTTACCTAGGTAATCTTACAGTACCGTTTTATCTTGTAAACGAGTTGTTTTATCGTATCTATGCAATCAAGCATAATCCTTCTATTCTTCCTTATAATTCTTCCAAAAAGGTTTGTGACCGCAATTACGATTGAGTTAAATAAATATAAATTTGATTATAGTTCATCAGTTAGGAGATATTTTATTTATAATTTTTTTATTATTTAGAACTTACGTCTGGTAAATATTTTGCGATAAAGTTTAATGATAAACTCCAGCCAGTTTCATTGCTTGCTTTTTTTAAAGATGTTAAAGAAAAACAAGTGACGGTATTTTTGCAAACATGGAGATAAATGGATTTCGTATGTTGATTAAACATTATGTTTACGGAACGAGAACAAAAACTAGACAAATATTTAGGTGACTTCGCGACGTGAAACAATATGGTTTACCCATTTCCATTATAATTGCAAAACATTAGGGATGTGAAGCATTCTGTAAGGCCAGTTCAGGTTATGACGAAATCAATATTAATGAAATCAGTGGTATAATAACGAATGACTCATTAGTGGAAGTGCAAAAAAATCGTTGATATAGTAGCCATATCAGACGGACTAGTGAACAATATTTTACACCAACATTTAGACAAGAAAAAGCTTTCCGTTCGTTGAGTGCCCGTATACTTACTGTAGATCAAAAACGCTTGCTTTTTGCTACTTCAGTAGTTAGATTGTCCACTTGCACACCATTTACTATGGTATAAAACACGAAATTCTTTAAACTTTCAAAGCTGTAGCGTAGTGAAATGTGGGTTCATAATTATTTAGCCGAGTGGTAGGGTGGTCGGAATTTCGAGTCGAGAGACCTCAGTTCTCATCCCCAGGTGGTAGGCTCGTACCAATAGGTTTTTTCAAAAACTTATGTATGTATTATATCGTTGACTTGAGACGGCGAAGTTCGTTCATTGTTTGAGAATTAAAACTTTGCGACACCGCAGTGCCACTTACGTGGTAAAATTTACTCCCTTAATTAAAATAGATTAAGGGTGTTCTCAATGCTTAGTTATAATGTTCCAACTATCGACTACTAGGTAATTTACTAACAACTGTCATGTTTAATAAATTCTACATAAAAATGATAAATAAATAAATATTTTTACGCCATTCCCAATACTGGTGTAGAGAGATGATGGATGGCCTACCGCCATCTTTATATCCAAACCAAGAGTAATCGTGCATCAGTTTTGTGAAAACTCATTGTTCTTACGAACCTACCATTTGGATACCGAACTTGGGTCTCTTGAATCGAAGTCCGATAATCCAACTACGGTCGTAACTTTATTACAAATTAATAATTCATCGAAAACATTTTGTTTGAAAATAGTGATAAATTTTATACCTCTAAAAATTGATTTGTTTTACTTACTAAAAACCTTTGTTATATTAACAATGTAACAAAGTGCTGACTAATGATCATTGACATTCTCTCCCAGCTAACCAACATGTACTGGGTTAACAAACACTTAAGCTTAAAAAAAGACACATCTATTGTCAAAGTTTATTCTTCAGGCATTTCTTAATTTCTTCAGTTAGTGACGAATTTTAGCGAAGCTTGTTTTGGCATAGTTAGTAAGCCTGTCGCCATCTTTATGCCCAAGCCAGTAAATATATAATATACATAGTTCGAACCTAAGTTTCGAAAAAACTCATTGGCACGAGCCTACCTATTTTCTGGCTGTCTGTTAAGTAAATAAAATATTGATTGGAGATTAGAAAAATCAGACCATCTTTTTTTGGAGTTTATGACCTGGTAAGGCCAAGGCCAAGACGATCTTTTTTGTCTGAAAGTTGAAAAATCGATAAGACTAAAACAATGTTTGGATGATTTTGGTTCTGTAACGCATTAAGATTTTGCAGCTTCATCTGTTATTTTCACCGAGTAGATACGGAAGTAGATAAAACATCGAAAGTTCAATCACTACCTTAGAAACATAAAGCTTGTATATTTATACAATAAATTTTGAGTGGCTTTATAAAATAAATATTAACAAAACTCCTTCAGTCTTAAAATAATTTTAGAGCAACTTGGCTGTCTTTTAATTATACTTCAAATTAATATTATATTATTAACGAGACATTAATAGAACTTCAAGGTCTCCTTACTAATTTTAACTTTATAGACTGTATAATTTATTCATGTAGCCCTAATTCTCATATCACGTAGCGCAAGCCAATAATTGATTGATTGACAAAATTTAATTTGAATATTCAGCCTGTGATGTGTGTTGCTCACGAATTATCGCTTAATGATAAAAGTATTAAATTTATCTTTCATTTTATATATAGTTCAATTTGAAGTATTCTAGGAGCTTTAAAAAAATGTTCAAGTAAACTTTTATGGAACTAAATGACTCGACAAATTTCTATAATAGCCCAACAAAGTCGTATGATAGCTGTAATGTAGTACATATATATCTGTATGTAAGGTAAGTCAGTAATTTAATTTTGGTCATATTTTGCTTTTAATATTATGTTATCACTTTGTCTCCAACTAGTTTGTCTATATAGATAGATAGGGACAACATCACATACATTGCTCCGATCCCAATGTAAGATGCTATAGCACTTAAGGTTTGGGAATTGGAAACATGGAAGCCCCAAAAACACCCAGATGTAGAAAAAGTGGTTTTTCTACATTGACCCGACCGGGAATCCAACCACCTCGAATCGAATCAGCTCGAGATGGCGACACCTTGAAAATAGCGAAATCTATTCTAGTCTAATCAACTAGTTGTATCTCTAATCATCCAGTTGTGAGGATGAACCTGTATAAAAGCACGGACTATTCATAACAGTTGTGTTCTAAGTTTTATGTCTGTCGTAGTATGGGTTGTATTCGGTTTTTGTAGGTAAAGTAAAAAGCCTTCGTTTATGCGATTTGCTTATGAAACATTGCTACTAACCATGCGATAGCGTAGTTGGTGGGATCGATTTATGGATTTTTATATGTTTATACGAAAATTTATCTGTAAATATATATCTATATAAGTTTATTGTACATTTAACATCGACGACGTCGCTGTCCCAAGTAGTCTTCGGTGAAACGTGGATCACAATGACTTAATTCTCTACCTCTGTCTACCCCAGTATTTGAAATAGTAAATATTTATTAATTTTACTACTTCAATCCACCTATGACCAAAATAAGTCATAATATTAAAAATTAGTTTTATAACGTAAACATAAATGCTTAAAAATTTTCAGTGTCTTTATTGAAGTTCTGTATTACAATTTCACATTTTAGGGTTTTCACAATTTCACATTTTCTTATTTTTCATGTCTAGAAAGTTAACTGGTTGTCCTTTGGACAGGAGTTCTGAGTTCAACCCCAAATTTTGAGATGTTGAAGATAAGCTCACCATCACTCAGGGTTCAGATTTCAGATTTTATGTTAATTTATCGCTTTATAACAATCTTTTGATAAAACCCCCTCATTAAATTAATAAATGTTATTTTATTTTGCATTTAAACATGAGACTTTTACTGATACAAATTTCTCATAGACACTGATAGTTCCACGGTGAAAGATTCATTATTTAATGTAAAAGTTTTACATTGGCAGGCTCTTTCTTTACCGAAATGTCATCTGAGTTGGTATCAATTTCTTATTCTTTCTGTTCAAAAGTTTAAGAGAGTTAATGCAATCACGCCAAGAAGCATTCTATCTTTGTCTTATATTGGGGTGACAAGGCATCTGTATTGACCTTGAGGTCAAACCTCAATTCCATAAAAATGTTCTATCTATAACTTACTTTAAATCTAATAAATGATCGACCCATAGCAAATTAAAGTCAGACTTGGTACTAGAATAATATATTGCAAATTTTATTAGTAGTTGAACTGAGATGGTCTATCATGACACTATATTGGTAGCACTGAAATTATGCGTAAAGTGAAAGTTTGTTGGTTGCCTTTTACATTTTTAATTTTACGCTTAAGCTTCACGAGACAAAAACTATAATATGTTCTTCTTTGGCTCTAGTTTGGATATAGTTTGATATCACCTTTACCAAATTTCATGAAAATCGGTTCAGCAAATTCAATTATACATGCAGGGTTAATTTAGCATTTATAATATTCCAGTACATATGAGTAATGAGACATTTGTTTTATTTCTTTCTTTATTATCTTTAGAAGTATATTACATGCTCGTGTATAAGTTCATTAACTAAGTTCGTTGAAATATAAAGTGCTTTCAACAGTCTTCACAATCTTTCCAACGTACACTTCGTAAATATATATACATTCATACGAGTATATCTAGTCTGCAAAGTAGAAACATAAAGTGCATTCTGATGTTATAGTTTAACAGCGCCACTTACAAGTCACGATAGCCGTGTGGTTGGGTGGTCGGAAGTTCGAGTCGAGAGACCCGAGTTCGATCCCCAGGTGGCAGGCACGTACCAATGAGTTTTTCAAAAACTTATGTACGAATATCGTTGGCTTGGACATAAAGACGGCGACTGGCTCACCACCTGTCACGTTGTCCAGAAAATATCTTCGGTGGAAGGTGTGTCGAAGATAATTTGTATCAAATGGTTGGAAATTATGGCTAGATAAGTCGTTGTAACCTAAGGTACAGTCTCAGCGGAAGCCCGTTAAGTTCACCCGAGATATATTTATGAAAGTTATATTATGTATCACGGTTATTTTGATTTTTTTATTTATATATATATTTAATTGATTAATTTTGAATAGTGTTTTATTTAGATTTATAACTTCCTGACGTTTCATGTGCTTTATAGAACACAAGGTCACGGACGGACTGTGGTTTTCTCTCAAGAACGTTTGAATCCTTCATAAATACTCTTAGCGAAGCGAACCAAATGTATAATGACTTATATTATTTTTGCTTAGATTAGGTGGTATGTATGTAGGGAAATAAAAGAGGCAAGATGGATGTGTTACGATGAGGATAAGTAAAATATGTTATAATAAAGTTGTTATTAAACCAATCATGCGGATTGGTGGATTCATGCGGATTTGCATGCGGAGTGGTGCATTTGCATAATCAATTCCCGCAAAGTAAAGCCCAAGTTATTTTACTATCTTAAAATTTGTTATCTCTGCCTATGTCGAGAGGTAAAAATTGTCGCCATGAGATATAAGCAAGTCTGTTTGATCATCATCAATACAGTCTACAACACGATTTGAACTAGCTCGCTACTCTGTGTTGCCTACTCTGCTTGCTACAACTACATGATAACAAATTAATTATATCATTAATTACCCTCCTAGTATTAAAAGGATACGATAACATCGAAAACGCGAAAACTTTTGGTCGTTTCTTTTGGGGAATAGTGACTGCTTACCGGTTATATGCGCATATTAATGTAAATAGTGGATTGCCAATTATGTCCAGGCACATAGCGCAGACCATTGAGTAGCGCAAAAATAATAAGGAGGGGAAATTATAAAAGTTTGCAATAGACGCATAAAACTCTAGTCATTGCCAGCAAAGCATGGTTAAAAACAGATAATTTATCCGTAGCGGGGGGCTGTGGCTAACCGCTAGGTCACGCGGTCAATATACAATTATATTTTAGTAGCTGTTATGTGCAACATCGTTCGCATAGCATTTTCGAAACACTTTTATTATTTGATAACGTTTTATATATTCCGTTTTATATATAAACTGAATCGTCAATATTGTTTCTTTTTACTACACATATAACTTTTTGACCTTTTCTTACTTCTACTTTTTCTGTTCTTCACAACCTTCTTTTACCTTTGAATATCATTACACGAGTGCGCTGATAAGGTTAATCTCAAGATATATGATTCAACGGTCTTCTTTTTATTAAAACAGGTTGCCTAATACGAAATAAACGGTTCAAGAATAAGGAGAATAAGGTTGTTTTTAGAAAGAAACTTATGTCTCACTCCAAGTCATTATGGACAACAATAAACACTTCTTTCAAAGCTGTTAAAACTTTAGAATTAAGATTGTACAAAATTAAAACTATGGCTTTGCAATCAACTGGTGTGCGTTAGATGCATCTTATGCTTCTGATGTTTTACTTTATAATTTTTAATTAATTTCTTAAAGGCATGATACGCACGTTCTTGAAGTAAATGCTTCTCTTTTTTCTTGTTGTTATCCGATCTGTAAAGTAATGGAATTCCCACTATTCTCTCTTCTAAGTCTGCTTATCCAATATTATCTTAGAATAAGGCGCTCCAACAAACTCATATAATATTACAAATTGTTTCACAAAAGCAAAAAATAATTCATAAATTTATACATATGTTCAAATTAAAAGAAAACTCAGTGCTATAAAGATATACGGTAAATATATATAAATATTTATTATATTTAGGTTAAGAATCTAAAAAAATATTTAAAAATGATTTTTATTAATTAATAAAGTGGACTTTTCTCTTAAAAATTAAATTTGTTGTAGAAATTAAATTAGATTTAAGTGCATTACATCGTTACATTGTAGACTGCGTTTGGTTTACCACCAGTAATGTTGTCCAAACATAAGCTCAGTGGAAGGTAGGTAAAAGGATTTCATTGTCAAGAGCTGTATCTGCCCCAGTATGGAATATGGCATGGAGATAAAAATGTTAAATCTTAATTGACAAATTTATTGAAATTTTTTTAGTATTTATAAGATTGAATCGCAACTTCTTTGATATTGTCATATTAAATCAGGCTTTAAACTCCCAAATATTTTTTTTGAAGAACGAAATCTTACAAAAATTTTATGGAAACTTCTTGACTTTATTCTCAGAACTTATTATACAAGATTTATGAAAATTTAACTTTTTTCTCGTTCATGGCGAAAGTTTCTAATATAGAATAAAGTTACATTTAATGTTATTTCATTCGTTTCTAACAGAGATAGGATACAAACAGGTTTGAATAGGAGTTAACGACCAGAATTCATGCATTCGTTATTAACAAGCCTATTCATATGTAGTCCATTTTGATGTCTGCTCTATATGAATAAAATTTCAAATTACGTAAGCATCAAAAATAATATAGCAGTACATTTTTCTAAAGTATTTCCACCTAGCACTGCGTTATGTATCGCAAGGCGCTACACTTTTTACTACACCTTGTCTTTTGACTGACGCAGTCAGAGCATCGTTGACTTTGTTCCCAGAAGCCATACGCCTGTCCATATCTAAATCACTCATTCCACCCCAGCTAAAAAGGCTCCCCAAGGTCCTTTTCACTCAAATTAATATTTTTTTTTATTTGTACGGATTTGTAAAATAATAAATAAATAATAAAATAAATATTTTCACGCAATTTCCAATACAGGGGTACATAGAGGTCTAGTCTAGACAATTAAGTCCCTACGACCTACCTTACTTATCTTACTACCTTCTTAACTGTGGTAGAGCCACGCATCAGCTTTTGTTGTTGCATGAATGGGCCGGCTCGACCGGGGAAGTACTACGACCTCACAGAATACCGGCGTGAAGTAGAAGTCCAACAAACTTCTGCGTTTCGTTTGGTGAGTGCAGGTAACCGGAGTCCCACACACCCCCCTCCCCTAATTCTGGGGGGGGGGGCACTCTAAGGTAGGCAACGCATCTGCTATGCCTCTGGTATTGCGGGTGTTCATGGGCGGTGGTAATCACTTACCATCACGTGAGTCACTTGCTCGTTTGCCTTCCTTTTCCATAAAAACCTACCACCGAAGATATTTTCGGGACAATGTGACAGGCGGTGAGCCCGTCGCCGTCTTTTTGTCCAAGCCAATGACGTAATTCGTACATAAGTTTTTGAAAAACCCACTGGTACGCGCCTGCTACCTGGGGATCGAACTCGGGTCTCTCGACTCGAAATTCCGACCACCAAACCCCTCCGCTATCGTGACTTGTAATGAGTTATTATGTTATAATGTTCTGATTTTTTAAAACAACCTCAACAACCTTAATCTCAAAATAACTTTGGAAAAAACTCTAAATTTATCTTTAGTCTCATCTAGCTGGACTCAAGCTACTTTACCTGTTAGATTTGGAGGTATCGGTATAAGAGAGGTTTCAAACTGCGCTGCCGGCTTTATTTCGTCCGTACACAGTGTTCCTGATTTGGCACGTAAAATTCTAAAGAATGATTTGTACTTGACCTTTGCTACAAAGGCAAGAGAAGCATGGTTACGTCTCTGTCTCGGCGAGGATATTCCACTGGAATCTAACTCACAAAAACGGTGGGATATCCCGTTGGTTCAGAATGTGCAGAAACGCTTACTGAACAATTTTCACAGACCGCGCCCGCTTTCTACGTGTTTCGACAAAGGAGTTCAGTTACTGGCTACATGCTTTACCATCAAGTAACCTTGGTACATTACTGGATAACTAAAGTTTACGAATAGCTGTAGGAATATGATTGGGAGCATCGATTTGTCAACCACATCGATGTCCTTGTGGCAGCGACGTCGACGAGTTAGGCCTCTACGGACTTTCATGCCAAAAAAGTGCCGGCAGACTGCGTCGTCACGGTTCCTTGAATAAAATCATCCGAAAGGCTGAATAAAATCATGCTTTCTGTAAATAAAGTATTACTTACCATTAGACATGTCAGTTAAAGTTATTATCAATATGTTAAAACTCTTGTACATTCAATGCATTACGATCTTCTCTGATATTTGATAAAGACTCTCCACCTGTCAATGGAACGATAAGATATAGCTACACGAGTAATAGAGACTTACATATTGTAACGCCGTAAGACCTACAGAACTTGTGCAAATAAAATATGATTTGATTTATACACGAGTAAGCACATACTTCCCTGTCGTCGTTTGACATAAATAATTCAGTGTTCTTCATTTCTAATATATTGTAAAATAATTGCGATGAAAAAATTATAAATAAATAAGTGTTTATACATTATTACCTATCAGGCAGAAGATTTCCTGATTCAGTAATAATATTTTTGGTTGAATGCATCATTATGGACATTGAATAAATAAAAAAAACTTTATCTCAAAAATAACAATACCTTTCCAGTTTTTTTTTAACTCGGTTTAGTAGTTTTGAAAAAAGTGGTACTTGATTTGTGAGTGAATGAACATCGCGTCTCGAGATTTTTATAAAGGTAGACTAAATTAGGTCCTTCATTTGGTCCGCGTATATTTTTGTTATTAAATTTAATAAAAATTAAAGAGAAAAAAATTTTTTTTTTCTCTTTAATTGAATTAAAATGAAACATCATTTTTGTTACATTTCTTTAGTATTTCAATTAATAATAAAAACAAACATCGTTGAAATTATAGAGCTGTACTATGGTATTTGCGGATAGGGAATGTTACAATGAGCCTTCATTGGTGATTCAGCTCTAAATACGGTTTTAAAATACACACAACAGACAATATAAATACTATTGTAAAATATTTAATAAATTACTAGCTAAACCCTGTCACACTCAGTTATGTAATTAAAATTTGGAAAACCTTTGAAGATAGAACGTATGTTTCATCATTTATAAGATATTAACAACGGAAACAAACAATCTTTAAATTAAATGTCTATGTTTAATGCTGTATTTTTATTCAATTCGCCCCGTTTCCGTGAGAACTTCGATGTACAAAGTATGTACAAGCACTCTTGGTTAAAAATGTTACTATAAAAATTTTAAAACAATTCAGCAACTGCTTTTCCAGTTTTGGGTCAAACATACGAATTCATTTAATAAAAAAATAACATATATTTCGTGAGTAGCACCCAGAGAAACCGTAGAAACACCACACCAATAATCGATATTTTTCAAAATTCCATGTCCGCCAAGTTGGATTTGAAAATTGGTACTCATTTCGTAATCAGCAATACAAAAAACTCCGAAAAATACTTCATTGTCGATATTTTCCTTTTCCGCCATACTTAAATTCAAAATAGATCTGAATCGAAAATATACACCATACAATTTATACTTTTATAAATCGTAGTAAAGTTGGCTTAGACATAGGGACAGCGACGAGCTCACCACCTGTCACGTTGTCCCAAAAATGCCTTCGGTGGAAGGTAAGTCGAAAGGTCATAATTGTCTAGACCTCTGTCTACCCCTGTATTGGGAATGACGTGAAGACTTTCATTTATTTTTTTAAGTTATTAATAATAACTTTAATAATAAGTATGACAGGATAAATATGTATTATTCTTTATTCCTACAGATGACGTAAGAGGCGACTAAAGGAAACGCCCTGAAAGTCCAATGGGCTATAGACCAAACACTGAATGACTATCCTGAAAATAGTTGAGCTCAATTCAGAAGACAGATAACGAGCGTAGGTGCAAGGTGTATAGTACTGCTATCGCAAACTTGCCTGCCAATCGTGATGATTGCAGCAACCCTGCCCTGCAGTGGATTTTTACAGGTCGATGTGTATTTATATAACATAAATGTATGTAATATTATGTAAATATACGTAATATAAATGTAAAAGGTTTGTATATAAAGCAACTAGACGCTCTAATCCTTTCGACCCACATTTCTCTAGAGCATATCTGGGACAGCGTGACGTGTGGTATACCTGTCGTTGTCTTATTTAAATTAAGACGTCGCCTGTAATACCAACTATACAAAACGTACATAGGTTTCTGCAGCATCGCATCTAAACTGATCGGTAGTATTTTCAGAGGGAATTCATGACAAAAAATAATAAACATAAATAAATAAATAAACAAATATCTTCACCCAATACAGGGGTAGACAGAGGTCACGGTCTAGACAATTAAGTTCCTTCGACCCACCTTCCACCGAAGATATTTTCGGGACAACGTGACAGGTGGTGAGCCCGTCGCCGTCTTTATGTCCAAGCCAACGATGTAATTCGTGCATAAGTTTTTGAAAAACCCATTGGTACGAGCCTGCCTACCTGGGGATCAAACTCGGGTCTCTTGACTCAAAATTCCGAACACACAACCACTCGGCTATCGTGACTATTGTATTCATATATTTTTTAATAAAAATGCCTCGAATGATATAAATATCTCCATTTCTATATAAACGAAATCCTATATGCCGTTTTCTTGTTTAAGGAAAATGACTCGCTGCAAATGACGCACAGCTAATCAAAAATCGACATGTTTTATACAAAAAGGAGTGTCTTCCTTATTACGAAGACGATTTACAATCGTTAATAACACATGCTACCGGCACAGATACCCAGACAGAACAGTATCAAAGAAATGTAACTGAATTATTGATCATAAATATAAAAGCATTTTGCGCGTATCGAATTTGCGAAAAAATATTTTTATAGCCAATATTTATCTTTCTTTCTTATTAATAACCTGCTTGATAACTTTAACTGTTTTCTCCAACTCTTTTTATGTGTAATACTAACACAATTAAATAATGGAATAACGGAAGGGACGACCCGATAACTTACCTGTACGAATTTGTTTCTTTTTCCTTACTTTGTAACATTTGTTAAAAGTTTAATCAGGGATTTAGATGCCTTTCTCCGTACATGATTGTGATCTCTAAATATGGATTTGCCATTATGGCCACACTTGGCAAGCTGTAATCTCAGAACTAGACACTAACACCATCCACGTTGCCGTCTCGTTACCGGTAGTTTAATTTGGGTTTTATATTCGATTATTCAACCACCTTTCGGTAATCATAGCTCTTTCCAAGACTTTTCTCCCACACGGCATATTTAATAAATAAATAAATATCTTCACGCAATTCCCAATACAGGGGTAGACAGAGGTCTAGTCTAGACAATTAAGTCTCTTTGACCCACCGAAGATATTGACCGAAAATATTTTCGGGATAACGTGACAGGTGGTGAGCCCGTGGCCGGCATTTTTTGTTCCCAAAATACAATTTCTTTGAAGTTACATTGGATACATGTGAGTTATATAGTGTGTGTAAATAAATATTGAATGTTGAGGATCGCTATATAAAAAATATGAAAAATATTTTATTCAACTTCACAATATTTTCGGCATTTCATTCGAAATACTGCTATCGACAACTTCTCGAACTATGCAGCAGTTGAATGCTTCAAAGCATTCAAACTTTAATATAAGCACTTGGTACTGCGACAGTGAATTCGCTTGATGGTGGTTATGATTTATTAATCATAAGCAATAGAAGAGTAGCTTACACCGTTTCTATGTTGTCACCAAATCTGTAGTCCTGGGTTTGATTCCCTCACTATTAAATCTGGTAGTAAGTTTCTACATCGTCTCTGATCAGGGTTTTTGTGGTACCTTCGTTGCATCCGATTTCATAACAAATGCTTTGGCTAAATAAAACGATTTAAAAACGCGATAAAATCCGAAAATCGTTTTATTTAAAAATGTGTAGTATTCGTATAAGTCACGACAGCCGAGTTGTTAGGTGGTCGGAATTTCGAGTCGAGAGACCCGAGTTCGATTCCCAGGTGGCAGTACCAATGAGTTTATCAAAAACTTATGTACGAATTTCATCGTTGGCTTGGACATAAAGGCGGCGACGGGCTCACCACCTGTCACGTTGTCCCGAAAATGTCTTCGGTGGAAGGTGGGTCAAAGGGACTTAATTGTCTAGACATGACCTCTGTCTACCCCTGCATTGGGAATTGCGTGAAGATATTTATTTATTTATGTAGTATTCGCGTAAATACAAGAAATCATTAAATGCTTTTGCTCCTTACTTTGGCACCAGAGCAATAAATGTTGTACTTACAGATTGATCTAATATTTATTTCTTCTTCTTATTAACAGCTTATCAAGTAAAGTCCACTGTAGAACATAGGGAACCCCGAAAGATCCTGAGCCTCTTGCATCTCTCGATGGCCATATTTTGCAAGTCGACACTCCAGGTAGTCAATTGTTTGTACATGCATATTTGTCATAAATCTTTGAGGGATTCGAACCCGCAATTCTCAGCTTTTTAAGATCACGAGTAAAAAGGCATTCGGGTTAACTAAAAGCCTTTCGCATCCCAAAGTTAGCAGATAGATATAATCACAGAGAGTAGACGAAAAATTATCAAAATTTTTGTGAGAAATTCTGAACTGAATACTTAAAAAGGCTAAACTCACGTCCATTCACGACTTTTGATTTGTCAGAATCTAATCGGAGTAGGTATCGACTTGTGTGTGATCGAGATGAGGTCGCGGTCGCCATCACCATGGTTATCCCACTCCCCATAATGAAGGAGTTTCGAAAGGTCCTATAATAATCAGTACCTATACCGGTAGTAAAAAACCATGTTGTCGGATCAATGTAGAAAACCAGTTTTCAGCATTTTATCAAGCCCACATGTTTATAGTACCTTCGCTGTTTCGGATTCCATAACACAAATGCTTTAGCTACATACTTCGGGATTAGAGCTATGTATGTGATGTTTTCCCTAAGTGTTTATTTGTTTATGATAAATGATTTCTTTGCAAGTTAATAATTTATTAAAGTTACTATCGATATTCGACCACTGAACACACCACTTATTAGCTTCATTTGCATAATTTCCAACTGGATGTTATCCGAACATTTGAAAGATTTTTTAGGAAAACTGTTATAACAATTCATCTCAGTGTAAGAATTTGAATCTATGGTTATATAAATATAATGAAAATCTGAAAACTGTAGAATATTCGATGGTTGCACGGCTGCAAATGTGCATTTTATTCTTACGAACGATTAAATTCCGCCATTTTGTTAAGCTGCACTCTTGAAAAAAGCTTTATTTTTATTTCTTTATTTTTGCAGGCTTTGGTGCACTTTATGCCGTTAGATTATCTGCCTGTTAACGTAGAAGTAACACTTTTAAAAAATATTTTTATAATAGCAATATATCATCACGCCATTTCTGATATTGTGACTGATGTTTTATGATCTCCGTCCGTCGCCTGGCTCTAACCATTTTCAGCCATATCGGTAAAGCCGTTCTTGAGTTATAAATAGTGTAACTAACACGACTTTCTTATATATATATATATATATATATATATATATATATATATATATATATATATATATATATATATATATATATATATATATATATATATATATATATATATATATATATATATATATATATATATATATATATATATATATATATATATATATATATATATATATATATATATATGTATATATATATATATATATATATATATATATATATATATATATATATATATATATATATATATATATATATATATATATATATATATATATATATATACACGCGATTTCTGGTCTGCCTTTGAGTTGGTTTCATATGCTAAAAATTATAATAAAATCAAATTTTTTACGCCATTCCCAATACAGGGGTAAACAGAGTTCTAGACAATGTATAGTTTTTTGGAATCACCTTCCACCGAAGACGTTTTTAGGATAACGTGACAGGTGGTGTGCCCATCGCCATCTTTACGTCCAAGCCTGTAATATATATGGTACATATGTTTTGAAAACACCCATTGTTACGAGGTTTGGGGTTTGAACTCGGGTCTCTAGAATCGGATTCCGGAATACTCGGCTATTGTCACTTTTTTATTTTTATTTCCATTTCTTTGTAAAATGTACATAATAAACTAATAATTTCGGGAGAGGAAACCATGAATAATTGAGGCGGCATAGTAAATCTCTAGTAGTGAACTTTAACGGATTGAAATAATAATGAATAATGTAGTATCTTTTATACAAAAATTTAAAATAAAAATCAGTAAATTGCGTAAATATTAGGATTGCCTTAATTCGAAGTAACCTTCTTGTTACAGACTTAATCCTTTTTGAAGTTTCCTTATACGACACAATTATTATTCGAGACTTTTATTTCATTACCCAGCCCATTCAAGAGATAGGATGACTCTCAAGATTTTTTTTTTTTTGATAACCGTGGAGGAAAATGCTCTAAGCACGAACGTTTCCTGACCGGGAGGCCACCGAAACGTTGGCCCGGAGGCCTTTACAGCGTCATCTGAGGAGACCTGCGAGAACGAAGGCCCGCAGGTAAAAAGAAGAAAAGAGACAACGTCGTGACGCACTCGAACCCTGTAACGAAGCGAAGACCTTCGACATACGGGAGAGAGGGAGGGTGAGAGGCCCCGGGGGCCACTCGTGTTGGGAGAGGGTCGTATTTCGGACGGTTACCCGAGACAATCTCGTGTGAATCGTGAAACATGGGACCGCGATTCTGACTACGAACTGTGTGTAGTGTACCTACTGCGTTCGTGTGTTGTTGGGATTACGAGGACGCGGCCCCGAATCTTTTGTTTGATTTTGTGATGACGTCGTCGTCATCAATCAAGACGTGCTTTGGCCGTTTTTCAAAACGGGTGATAATTGGGGAAGGGGTGTAGTTTCCTAGACCCGCCACTAACGGATTTGGGTGATCCTTAATTTTTTCGAAATATCTTGACGATATTTCTTTAAAAAGGTTGCCATCAGGGGATCTCGAGATCTCTATGGAGATCTGCGCTCCTCATGTATTGGGGTGCGTTTGTAGCACGCCTCATGAACTTGTTTTGGATAGCTTGGAGTGTTCTCAGATATGACCTAGGTGCGTGCGCGAACGCAACACACGCATAGGACATTATCGGCCGAACACAGGTCTTATATAGTAAAAATTTATGTCTTAGCGACATTTTGCTACGATGGCTTGTGAGATTGTAAAGTCGACCGGAAACGAAAGCCGCTTTGTCTCTGACATATTTAATATGCGGTTCGAAGGATAACCTACGGTCTAGAACGACCCCTAGGTATTTCACCTTCTTAACCCATGGGATGGGTTTATTGAACATCGATAT
Organism: Sericinus montela; assembly: GCA_029286605.1. Classification (NCBI taxonomy): domain Eukaryota; kingdom Metazoa; phylum Arthropoda; class Insecta; order Lepidoptera; family Papilionidae; genus Sericinus; species Sericinus montela. The sequence goes on along the minus strand of JAGSMR010000035.1, from coordinate 6,966,875 downwards.
TTGGTTTTGGAATTTCGATTGGACTATGCGCTTTGCGCGCAAAGGTTTCAGGGAGAACTCTTCCTAGAGAAGAGTACGGCCTGGCTTTTTCAGGGTTCACATCAATTCTCCTGGTCCTAAACCAGTGGCTTAGCACACTGATCGCGTTCCGGAGACGGATGTAGATCCTGCATTCACTCGAATCGGTGGTGAAGAGCGTGGTGTCGTCGGCGAATAATGCCAACTCCACTCCAGCCGTCTTTGGGATATCGCTGGTGTATAGCGAGTATAGGGTCGGGGAAGGAACCGAACCCTGCGGAACACCAGCCCTTATGGGTCTGCTGTCGGACAGGACCCCTACACTTTGAAGCGGAAGGTGCGATTTGACAAGTAGTCTTGTATGATGTGTACAAGTCTGTCTGGCACTTTTGAGCATACAGCTTATAAATTAAGCCGTTGTGCCAGACTTTGTCAAATGCCTTCGCGACATCGAAGAATAGGCCCCCACCATTGAGATGGCTTTGGGTCGGTTGAGGTTCTCAGTATGTGCTCCGTGAGGCGGTGCACTTGTTGAGTACAAGAGTGTTTGGCTCGAAAACCAAACTGCTCGTCGGGAATTATGTTAAGAGAATTGACGCAGTCATTCAGTCTAGCGATGATGACGCGTTCATAGACTTTCCCCAGGGAACTGAGGAGGCTTATGGGCCGGTAACTCGAGGCCTGGTTTTTAGGCTTTCCAGGTTTGTGGATGCCAATAACGTGAGCCTCCTTCCAGGCGTCCGGGAAGGAGCTACTGGAAAGGAGGGCGTTGAAGATTGCTACTAAGAGCAAGAGAAGGGCGTTTGGGAGGGCCTTGAGGAGCTTGTTGGAGATACCATCAGCTCCTGGAGCTTTTTTGGTCTTGAGGTTCCGGACTATAGCTCGAACCTCCTCCAACGTGGTAGGTGGCAGCGGATCACCCGTCGGCGGCAGGGCGGCTCTACGGGCTACTTCAGCGTCCATCTTCTGAAGGTGAACCGGATCTGTTGGCTGGGAGCTGGGACAAGAGCTGCTTAGCCGACAGCCTAGAGCATTGAAGCTCTAGGCTGTCGGCTAAGCAATCGGCCTTTTCCCTATCCTCAAAAGCTACGGTGAGACCATCGGAGCTGATCAGGGGCGGCATCGACGAGACAGTTTCTGACTTCAGAGCCCTCGCCAGTTGCCAATAGGCACTGTGTGTTGGCGAGATATCCTTCATCAGTTTGTCCCATCTATCACTCCTGAGTTCAGCCATGCACTCCTTGACCTCCCTCTGGAGGCGGCGCATCCTGACTCGATTGTCGTCAGACCTGTGTCGATCGTATGCTCTCGTAGCAGCATTTTTTTCTCTCAGCAGCCGTCTAATATCCTCCGGCAGCTCATAGCGGCGATCGTTCGCCACCTTGACTTGCCTAGAGGATGCTTCGACGGCGGCCTTTAAATGAGAGGTGAGGTGGTCTACAGCAGCAAAGGCCATTTCCTTTGAGGAGATGCCATCTGGGATGCTGTCTAACTCTGGGGTGTTCGTATTCTCTAGATAAATCTCGAGCTTACGCCAGTCCGTCAGGGTTTTGGTCAGAGGGACCTCCGCCCGGGGCTGACCGAGCACCATGGTTACCGGACGATGATCAGAGTTTAACTCGTGTTGCACTTCTATAGATCGCAACGGTAAGGTTACGTTCTTTAGAATTGCAATATCTAATATGTCCGAGGTATTGTTTCGAATCGGGTCTATCCTAGTAGGTTCTAGGGGGGCGATAATATCGAACATTGTATTGCTACTTAGGTTTACCTTAAGTAGCGCGCTTCCATTCATGTTAATAACAGAGCTATTCCAAGCAGAGTGCTTGGAGTTTAAGTCACCCGCAATTATCACCGAGTCGCTTATTTTAAGCAGTGCCTCGATGTCGCTCTCTAATAATCTTAACTGCGGTCGTAGATAAGCAGATATCACTGTGATAGGCTGATGGCCTGTCAGAGCGATTCTACAAGCCGAAGCTTCGATATTTACTACGGTAGGTACATCAATCGCCACACAGTGCAATGATGCCTTATAGTAGATAAGCGTACCGCCTCCGCGGGTGGGTCGGTCGTTACGCACTAATCGGTAATTTGCTATTCTTGGTTCGCGCATTCTACTAGTGAGTCGCGTCTCCTGTATAAGGAGGATGTCTAATTGGTGGACGGTGAGAAATTCTCTCACTTCGTCCAATTGTTTTTTAAGGCTGTTTGCATTGAAGTAGCCGACAGCCAGAAACCTAGGTTTAACTTTACATGGTGTGTTATCCATTTGGATTAGTACAGCATGAAGAAAAAGAGGGGACTTAGGAGGTTTGCCTCCAGGAATTGTTTTACGAATAAAACAACTGAACATTGAATACAATGTTCAATTGTTATATTTGCGTGAGGCCTTAAACTTATTATATGTTTCGCATAGCGCCTTATGTTTGGCGACTATTCTGAAAAAGTCGGACGCCGAATCTGTCGCCTCTAATTCTAAGACCGTTGTCTCGGTCTCACTGATATCGAAGAGATCTGCGATCTCTCCGAGCCGCGCGAAAACGTCGTCGCCGGCGCTAGTCGCCTTTACGCCCCGCGCGCCAGACGCCCTTGCGGGGCCTGCGGGAGGAGCAACGACGGGAGTAGGTACGGGGGAGGGTTTTGCCGGGCCCACCATCGGTGGGGTTTTCACCCACGCGTTGGTTTTGGGGGGCGGAGCCGGGACAAAGGCATTCGCCTTTTTAGCGCTTTTCGCGGGGGGAGAGGTGGAGGCGGGAGCCCTAGTGGGTGCGCCCCTTCTGTTTCTCTTTCCCCCTCTGCGCCTCTTGCCGTGCGGCGCGTTGGGACATCCGCGATAGTTCGCAGGGTGACCCTCGGCTCCGCACAGGACGCACGCCGGGGGAATGCCCGTAGGCTTGGGCCTAGGACAGTCCGCTGTGGCATGGTCCTCTAGGCACTTGACGCACCTAGGGCGTGAGTGGCAGTTCCTTGCGGAATGCCCGTATAGTTGGCACTGGTGGCACTGACCCGGGGAAGTGCGCTTCCTCGGGGCCTCCACGCGTATGCCGTGCACATGGGCGGCAGACTTGATCTTGAAGATCAGCTGCGCCTCGTTGGTGCGGTCAAGATGAACCAGCACCAGATTGTAGGGGGCTCGGGTGCGCATGTTGCGCATCCTGTGCACCGCCTGCACAGGCAGACCTTGTTTAACAAGGTCATCATGGACTGTTTGGGTGTCTACCTCTTTGGGTATTCCCCTGATGACAGCGCGGAGGACTTTCGCCTCCTCCAGCGCGTATGTGTGGAAGTTGATCTTTCGATCACTTAACCACTTGGTCAGGGCGCGGTGGTCTGCCGGGGACTGCACCGTTACCGCCATCCCTGTGGCGATGGGCTTGGCCTTTGTGTACCGGATTTCCGTTATGGCCGCCGATATTTGGCTCCAGGCACTAAAATCCTGGATCACTACCGGCGGCGGGGGTCTGGGGGCCTTGGGTGCTGCGGCAGAGGGCGCAGCAGTGTTCATAGGCGTGGGAGAGGGATTGGGCGTGAACAAGAGGGATTGGGCGTGGACTCTCAAGAACGTTTGAATCCTTCATAAGTACTCTTAGCGAAGCGAACCAAATGTATAATGACTTATATTATTTTTGCTTAGATTAGTTAGTATGTATGTGGGGATATAAAAGAGGCAAGATGGATGTGTTACGTTGAGGATAAGTAAAATTTGTTATAATAAAGTTGTTATTAAACCAATCATGCGGATTTGCATGCGGAGTGGTGCATTTGCATAATCAATTCCCGCAAAGTTAAGCCCAAGTTATTTAACTATCTTAAAATTTGTTATCTCTGCCTATGTCGACAGGTAAAATTGTCACCATGAGATATAAGCAAATCTGTTTGATCATCATCAATACAGTCTACAACACGATTTGAACTAGCTCGCTCTATGTTACCTACTCTGCTTGCTACAACTACATGATAACAAATTAATTATATCATTACCCTCCTAGTATTAAAAGGATACGATAACATCGAAAACGCGAAAACTTTTGGTCGTTTCTTTTGGGGAATGGTGACTGCTTACCGGTTATATGCGCTTATTAATGTAAATAGTGGATTGCCAGTTATGTCCAGGCACATAGCGCAGACCATTGAGTAGCGCAAAAATTATAAGGAGGGGAAATTATAAAGGCTTGCAACAAACGCATAAAACTCTAGTCACTGCCAGCACAGCATGGTTAAAAACAGATAATTTATCCGTAGCGGGGCTGTGGCTAACCGCTAGGTCACGCGGTCAATATACAATGATATTTAAGTAGCTGTTATGTGCAACATCGTTCGCATAGCATTTTCGTAACACTTTTATTATTTGATAACGTTTTATATATTCCGATAAACTGTATCGTTAATAGGGTTCTTTTTTTACTACACATATAACTTTTTGACCTTTTCTTACTTCTACTTTTTCTGTTCTTCACAACCTTCTTTTACCTTTGAATATCATTACACGAGTGAGCTGATAAGTTAAATCTCAAGATATACGATTCAACGGTCTTCTTTTTATTAAAACAAGTTGCCTACTACGAAATAAAAGGTTCAAGAATAAGGAGAATAAGGTTGTTTTTAGAATGAAACTTATGTCTCACTCCAAGTCATTATGGACTACAATAAACACTTCTTTCAAACCTGTTAAAACTTTTGAATTAAGATTATACAAAATTAAAACTATAGCTTTGCAATCTTCTGGTGTGCGTTCGATGCATTTTATGCTTCTGATGTTTCTCTTTATAATTTTTAATTAATTTCTTAAAGGCATGATACGCACTTTCATGAAGTAAATGCTTCTCTTTTTTCTTGTTGTTATCCGATCGGTAAAGTAATGGAATTCCCACTATTGTCTCTTCTAAGTCTGCTTATCATATATTTTCTCAGAATTAGGCGTTCCAACAAAATCATATAGAATATTGCAAATTGTTTCACAAAAGCTAAAAATAATACATAAATTTATATGTTCATATTAAAAAAAAACTCAGTGTTATACAGATAAATGTTAAAATATATAAATATATATTATATTTAGTTTAAGAATCTAAAAAAAATATATAAATAATGATTTTACGTTAAATAATAAAGTGGACTTTTCTGTTAAAAATTAAATAATATGTTGTAGAAATTAAATTAGATTTAAGTGCATTACATCGTTACATTGTAGACTGCGTTTGGTTTACCACCAGTAATGTTGTCCAAACATAAGCTCAGTGAAAGGTGGGTAACAGGATTTCATTGTCAAGAGCTGTATCTGCCCCCGTATGGGATATGGCATGGAGATAAAAAAATGCTAGAGATAGGATACAAACAGGTTTGAATAGGAGTTAACGACCAGAATTCATGCATTCGTTATTAACAAGCCTATTCATTTGATGGCTGCTCTAGATGAATAAAATTTCAAATTACGTATGCATCAAAAATAACTCCTGTTGTATATAATATAGCAGTACAGTAAAGTATTTCCTCCTATTTTTCTTCTATTAGTTCTCCCATCTTAACACCGTCATAGGTAGGTGTAAGTCGCGGAGGATAGGGAGCAGAGCGAATCGCAATATAAATAATCAATACATATACAGATAGGGATAACGTCACATGCATTGCTATAATCCCAAGGTAAGCAGCTTAAGCACTTGTATTATGGAATCAGCAACAACGAAAGTATCACAAACATCCAAAGAAATTGTGTTCCAATCGGGAAGAAGACATTTGATCTGATATTTTTCTAGGTGATTATTGCGCCATACATCTTTGGCTATTTGAATTTACATTTTTTCTTCAGTTGCCTGTTACCGCACCCACAGAAATGTGTGGAATATGTGATAATCCTGGTTCGATTACTCGAATTTTATCTAATTATAATTAATAAATCGACAAATTAAATTCTCTTACATAGCCTATTTTTTAGTAAAATTACTAGTATCTCAAAAATGTTTTAGAGAAGATTTTTTAACACCACATATATAGTCTCTACTTGACTTTACTGATCATTGATGAACTTGATTTAAATTACTTATCTTCCCGCACAGACCCTGATGGGGTAGACAAAGAGAACAGATCGCCAACTGTGACGATCCTTACATATCTCTTTGACTTGACATGTACTTCTAGGTATCCGTATACACTTGACCCTCCGGTCTTCGAGCAATTTGATCTTAGAAAGTTCGTCTTGGCCTACCTCAACATCTTTTAATATTAACTTTCGCGCTGTATATATTCTCCGCCAACGTTACGCCGCATCTTTTACGAAGAGATCGTATTACCACTGCATTCAACTTGCTTTTATGCTTCTTCTGATAGGCCCAGGATTCACTGCCATATAACAAATTCGGTATCAGCACTGCGTTATATATCGCAAGGCGTGCACTTTTTACTACACCTTGTCTTTTGACTAACGCTGTCAGGGCACCGATGACTTTTTTCCAGGAGCCATACGCCTGTCCATATCTAAATCACACATTCCACCCCGGCTAAAAAGGCTCCCCGAGGCCTTTTCACTCAAATTAATTATTTTTTTATTTTTATGGATTTGTAATGAGTTATTATTAATATGTTAAAACTCTTGTACATTCAATGCATTACGATCTTCTCAGATATTTGATAGAGACTCTCCACCTGTCAATGGAACGATAAGTTATAGCTACACGAGTAATAGATACGTACATTTTGTAACGCCGTAAGACCTACAGAACTTGTGCAAATAAAATATGATTTGATTTATACACGAGTAAGCACGTACTTCCGAGTCGTCGTCCTTTACCGGATAACCTTTAATAAAATTAAAATACATTTAGCAAAATTATGCTTCACATCTCACACAGGAAGCGTATACTATTCGGGGATGTAAAATGTTTGTATCCAACTTACCGCAATTAACAAAAAAAAACATTTACTTGAGACTATCTTCGTGGAACAGTCGCGCACACACCAGTTATCGCGGTATCGTCGGCTGTGAGGTCCCGAATTCGATCCCGAACGGGTCAACTTAGAAGACTACTTTTTCTATATTATTTTGGATCGGACTGTTTGTGGTACCTTTGCTGTTTCTGATTCAACAATACAAGTACTTTGGTTGTTTACTATGAGATCCATGCAATCTATGTGATGTTCATGTACATTCGGCCAGTATGACAGAAGCCTGGACAGATTTATAACTAAGTAAATACGACTATCTAACTTATCAAATTACTTATTTTACTCAACAAGATGAAAATATCAAGCGTCACGAACCTATTTGTTATTAAATTTATTAAAAATTAAAGAGAAAAGAAATTGTTTTTTTTTTTCATCTTCTGTTTAATTTTTTGTTATATTTCATTAGTATTTCAATTAATATTAAAAACATATATCGTTGAAATTATAGAGCTGTACTGTGATATTTGCGGTATGGAATGTTACAATGAGCCATTGACCCTTAATTGGTGATTCAGCTCTATTTACGGTTTTAAAATACACACAACAGATGATATAAATACTATCGTGAAATATTTTATAATTTACTAGCTAAACCCGGACACACTTAGCTATGTAATTAAAATTTGTAAAACCTTCGAAGATAGAACGTAAATCATAAGATATCAAAATTAATATCATCATTAATATCATCATCATTTATAAGATATTAACAACGGAAACAAACAATCCTTAATTTAAATGTCTTTGTTTAATGCGGTATTTTTATTAAATACGTCCCGTTTCCGAGAGAACTTCGATGTACAAAGTATGTACAAGCACTTTTGGTTAAAAATGTAACTGTCAAAATTTTAAAACAATCCGGCAACTACTTTTCCAGTTTTCAGTCATCAATACGAATTCCTTTAATAAAAAAATAATATACATGTCGTAATAAGCACCCAGAGAAACCATAGAAACAGCACAATAGTCGATATTTTTCAAAATTCCATGTCCGCCATGTTTGATTAGAAAATTGGTATTCATTTCATAATCAGCAACACAAAAAACTCCGAAAAATACTTCATTGTCCATATTTTCCTTTTCTGCCATACTTAAATTCAAAATAGATCTGAATCAAATATATACACCATACAATTTATAATTTTATTCATATGAACTATGATCCTCATTTACAACAAATCCGTTTTAACCAAGTGTTTTTGTAGTTGTCTACTAGCACAGATAAATTAACAGCGAAAATAAGACGCAAACTCACACACACAGTTAAATATGAAACCTGGCCACTTTTTTCTATACGTTCATACTTTGGGTCTGTATCTAGACACGTGTATTATATATGTCTATATAGAATAACACTAAAGGTTAAGATTAAGGTAATGTTTACAAAAATTTGTAACGCCGAAAAAAACTTTAACAAATAATTGACATTTCGCAGTTTTTTAATTGCACATTCGTTTCGGCCAGCAATCTAAATTGATTGTTTGGTTAAAAACGGCCACTGTTACAGGCAGTTTATCCTTTGGCAATCATACCACCTGCCGCTCACTGACTTCAATTGGAGTTTATTATTTCAGCGTTTATATTCCACACGTGAGGTTATAAAACTTTTACGCAGTTTGTTGTAGAAACTTAAATATATGTATTATGAAACGATATGTCACGATAGCCGAGTGGTTGGGAGATCGGAATTCGTGTCGAGAGACCCGAGTTCTATCCCCAAGGCTCATACCAATAGGTTTTTTCAAAACTTGCGTACAATTATATCGATGGCTTGGACATAAAGACGGCGACGGGCTCATCACATTTCACGTTGTCCCAAAAATGTTTTCGGTTGAAGGTAGGACGAAAGGACATAATTATCTAGACCTCTGTCTACACCTGTATTGGGAATGGCTTGAAGATTTTTATTTATTTTTTTAAGTTATTAATATAAACTTTAATAATAAGTATGACGGAATAAATATGTCTTATTCTTTATTCCTACAGATGGCGTAAGAAGCGACTAAAGGAAACGTCCTAAAAGTCCAATAGGCTATCGCCCGAACACTGAATGACTATGCTGAAAATATTTGACCACAATTTAGAAGACAGATAACGGGCGTAGGTGCAAGGTGTCTAGTACTGCTATCGCCAGTGTCTGCAGGGGATTTTTACAGGTCGATATGTATTTATGTAATACTAGCTGACCCCGCAAACTTTGTTTTCTCAAATAAAAAAATAGGGGTTAATCGTAGAGAGGTAAAAATTTTGGGTTTTATGTATGTTTAATGCCACATTATAGAAAAATAAAAACAAAAAATGTTGACCAAAAATTAAAAAAAATGTTAAGGGTGAACAACCTTTATCACTTAGGGGTATGAAAAATAATAGTAGCCGATTCTCAGACCTACTGAATACGCAGATAAAATTTGGTAAAAATCAGTAAAGCTATTTCGGAGGAGTAGTGTAACTAACATTGTGACCCGAGTATTTTATATATAAGATAAATGTAACGTATGTAATTAAATATAAATTTACGTAATATGAATCTAAATGGTTTGTACATAAAGCAACTAGATGCCTTAATCCTATCGACCCACATTTCTCCAGAGCTTATCTGGGACAGCGTGACGTGTGGTGAACCTGTCGCTGTCTTATTTAAATTAAGTTATCGCCTGTTATACCAACGATACAAAACGTACATAGGTTTCTGCAGCATCGCATCTAAACTCACTGGCAGTATTTTCAGAGAGAATTCATGACTAAAAAATAATAAACACTTACTTAGATACGGAAAACATCACATACACTAATCTGATGCTAAACTAAGCAGCTTAAGAAATTGTATTATGGAATCAGAAGCAACGAAGTTACCACAAACACCCAGACCCAAGAAATTGTAGAAAATTGATCTGACATTCGGAATCGTCCTCAGAGCTAGCGGCACCATGAAAACCGTTATGTAAACCACTCATCTACGGTGGTCGTCGTTATTATTAATAGATATTATTGACATTTTTAATACATAATAACAATAGATTCGCTTTCGTCACTGCTAATGTATAAAAATATATATAAAAAAAATATATCTTCACGCAATTCCCAATATAGGGGTAGACAGAGGTTAAGTCTAGACAATTAAGTCCCTTTGACCCACCTTCCACCGAAGATATTTTCGAGACAACGTGACAGGTGGTGAGCCTGTCGCCGTCTTTATGTCCTAATGTAAATATTAAAATATTTTATTCAGAAACGTTTTACTTCCTTGTTATGGAGAAGGCTTACAGTCATTAACAGCACATGGTACCGATACAGGCACCCAGACAAAACTGAATAAAAAATAAATATAAAACTGATTTATTGATCATGCAGATAAAAGCACTGTGCGCTTGTCGAATTCGCGAACAAATATTTTAATAGAAAATATATAACTTTCGTTCTTCTTAACAACTTACTTGATAACTTTATATTCAGCAACAGCTTCTTTGCATTTTTCGTGTAATACCAACACATCAAAATAATATTTCTAATAAATCTTTGCACATAGTCCTTGTCGAGGTAGCCAGAGACAAAAGGTCATGATCCTTTCATACCTCTTCCTTTGTTTTCCTTGAAAATGTATCATTTTCACATTCATACACACAGGTTTTGAAATATTAATAATTACATAATAAGTATTATTATTCCTAAAATGAATGTGACAGTCAACGTCATTCATTATTTCGCCAACGCAATGAAAACGATGCAGACACGTCTGTGTTTTATGTTGTATCTATTACCCATTTAAGGACTTAGCTGTGTGAAATATGGCCCACCTAGAATAAGTAAGAATGTGGCGATGTAATATTGTTAAGGAAAAAAGCTTGATTATTAATTGTATTCTTATTTTATTCGTTAAATATACATATATAATACAACAGTGCTTGGGTAATCGAAATCAGTTGAAAAAATAGATGCCAATCTATGTACCCTGGGCCACTTAAGTCCTAAAGACTCTGACCATAGCCTGCTTGATTTGATAAGCTTTAAAACGAGTGAAATTAAATGCTCAAAGAATTCTAACAAGTAAAATATAAATTTATGTTGACGATCTTAGTGATGGAATGGCTTTTCACACTGGTTTTCAAAGTGTTGCCAAGGAGGTTCCAGGTTCGATTTCGATTCTCTGACGGGTTTGTATAGAAACCCATATTTCCTATATTGTTTCGGATCTCGCTGTTTCAGATACCTTCTTTGTATTTTATTTTATAAAACGTTGTGCTTCAGCAACTTACTTTGTGATTAGAACAATTTTCTTGTTGTTATCCGCATTTTTATTATTTATTGAAAAAAATCTTTAAAGAATGTACATTAAGGTACAAGTTCACTGCAAGACAAGGAAAGATTTGCCATTAACGCCACATTTTCATATCGATTAGGGATCGCAGTACCAATCTCCTCACACGTATGACGCCACACGTTTAATTATTTAAATTTCATTATTCGAGATATGTGCCGGCACGTGTCAGGGGACATGACATCTTAAGGCCTTTTTTCCAGATACTCCAACGAAAGTGGAAACATTTCCAATCAAATTCATTGGGTTTTCTTAATAGTGCGTGACTTGTGTAATTCTTTTAGAAAAATTATCTTAGGGTCCGGAAGTTTAAAACAAACGAAATGGGAAATATATATTATTTTCTCTTTAATTGAATCACATAGAAATTTAAAATAATTTTAATTTCATAGTGCATACATATCGAAGGAAACTTTGCGACACTTTAAGGTTTAGACGTTTAATTTAATTCTCCAACTTTTAAATTTAGATACTCCAACTATCAATTTAATTCAAAAAGTTTCATTGGCAATTTATGTATTTGAACCCCGACTAATCCTTATTTTTTCTATAAGTCGTTAATGTTTTACTCTGTCTAATATCACTTTCCACAATCTTGAGAATCTTAAGCTTTGCTGAGAAGCAGATTAATCGCATCTTTGAATCACACATCCTGTCTTATTTTTATAAATATCTTCACGCAATTTCTAATACAGGGGTAGACACAGGTCAAGTCTAGATAAATAAGTCCCTTTGACCCATCTTCCACCGAAGACATTTTCGGGACAACGTGACAGGTGGTGAGCCCGTCGCCGTCTTTATGTTCAAGCCAACGATATAATTCGTACATAAGTTTTTGAAAAACCCATTGGTACGAGCACGCCAATTGGGGATCAAACTCGGGTCTGTTGACTCGAAATTCCGACCACCCAACCATTCGGCTATCGTGACTATTCCTACCTTATTATTAAAAAAATATATAATGCTTAAATGTTTGTGTAGCACTTTAATTGTTATTTGTAACGGTTGTTTACTTCCCACTTTTAATTAAATTATTTTATTTAATCTTTCTCTCAAATACAACCACATTCACGAATGTTATATTTGTTGTATTAAAACAATATAACTCGTTAGCGATTATTTACTAAAACCTAATGAAATCGGTAAATTGCCTCCACCAAAACAAATATAATAAATACAACACTTTGATGAATACATACGTGTCAAGCTCGTGTGGGAAATTTTCGTTAAATTTAATTTACTGCAGTTTTCGAGTCTTCACGCAATTCCCAATACAGGGGTAGACAGAGGTCTAGACAATTAACTTGTTTCGAAACACTTTCCACCCATGATATTTTTGGGGCAACGTGACAGGTACTGTGCCCGTCGTCTTGTTTATGTCCAAGCCAACGATGTAATTCATACATACATTTTTGAAAAAACCCATTGTACGAGCCAGCTACCTGGGGATCGTACTCGAATCTCTTGAGTCAAATTCCTACCACCCATCTACTCGGCTAAACTATAAACATAACACTAACATAAACATTCTAATATTAAGTAAATCGGTGACTTTAAGTTATTAAGAGTCTGATACTGAGATTGCATATCCGCTAACAAGCATGGCAATTATGGCCACTCGTCCTTACCGAAGTGCCATTATGTTTTCTCATGCCGAGAAAGTGTTGTGAAACTTACGGGAAAGCCTTGAAAATCGCACTGGCTGGACATACGGCGGAATCATCATTATTGTTATATTTTAATTTTAAACACATATAATTTTAACCAACTAAGTTATCGGGTCGTCCCTTCCGTTATACCATTATTTTATTGTGTTGGTATTAAACATAAAAAGAGTTGAAGAAAACAATAAAAGTTATCAAGCAGGTCATTAATAAGAAAGAAAGATAAATATTTGCTATTAAAATATTTGTACGCGATCTCGATACGCGGATAATGCTTTTATCTGTATGATCAATAATTCAGTTATATTTTTTAATACTGTTCATTCTGGGTATCTGTGTCGGTAACATGTGCTATAAAAGATTGTAAATCGTCTTCGTAATAAGGAAGAGACTCCTTTTTGTATAAAACATGTCAATATTTAGATTAGCAGTGATAAAAGCGAGTCATTTTCCTTAAACAAGAAAACAGCATATAGGATTTCGTTTATATAGAAATGGAGGTATTATTATCATTCGAGGCATTATTAATTAGAGAATATATGAATACAATAGTCAAGAGTCAAGAGACTCGAGTTCGATCCCCAGGTGACAAGAACAAGGCGAACGTATGTACGAATTATATCGTTGGCTTAGACATAAAATCGGCGACGGGCTCACCACGTGTCACGTGGTCCCCAAAATATCTTCATTGGAAGGTGGGTCGAAGGGACTTGCGTGAAGATATTTATTTATGAACACATACGTAGATACAAACACAGATTGGTATACCGTCACATACATTGATCTGATCTGCGCAATCTCAAGCTCAGACATCTGCAAAGCAAAAAGCAAGCAGCTTACTTTGGGATCTTACTTGTGTTATGGAATCACAAACAACGAAGTTGACACAAACACCCAGACCCGAGATAAAGTAGAAAAAGCGTTTTCTATATTGACCCGACCGGGAATGAAACCCGGAATCTCTGAACTGGCGATCATGAACACCGGCGTATGCACTACTCGTCCACGAAGGTCGTCGATATTCTATATATATGCAGCAAAAATTATCCCTTGTCTACATTTTTATCAGTGAAATTAAGTATGGGTTAAACGGAGCCATGATTAATTGTCGGTTTCTCGGATACTTAATGTGGTGTGTCACACTTTTCTTACTCTAACGCTAAAAGTTACAGTAAGAAGAAAAATGAGAATTAATGGCCACACTTAAATATTATTTGCTGGCAATGTTTTATTTTGAGCGAAATCAATGTTATAACATAAAATTATAACATAAAAATACTGGCATGTTTTTAATTACAAATGATTACAGTAACTAAAAAAGTTAATACGCAAATGCTTAGTGAATGTCAAATGCTGAACTATTACGTTTTTTCTTTCTTTTTACTCACTGTTTCAAAAGTTTCATGCTTGGCATAATCATTTAATTAAAATTCAATCAATAGTATGATTCTTTGTGAGGTATTCCTCCCGATACTTTAGGTTAACATTGGGTTCAAGGTTTTACTTCCTGCAAGTACGAAATGTTGTTGTTTTTGCTTTTGTTTGAAATTTGTTTTTAGTATAAAATCATTATATTTTTTAAATCTTTACAGGTGACGGGCAGTAGCGTTAAAGTTGCGAGGATTTGCTACTGCTATCGCTAATCCACTACCCAAGAGTGGCGATTATTGCAAACCCTTACGGAAGAGGCATATGTCTGGCAGAGTTCGATTCCCTATTTATATTTCCTCGATACTCAAACCAATGGGTTTTTTCAAAAACTTATGTACAGTTTATATTGTTGTCATGAACATAAAGACAGCGACGGACTCACCACCTGCCTTCGGTCTTCGGTCGAAGTTGTATCGAAAGAACGTAGTTGTCTAGATCTCTATCTACCCCTGTATTAGGAATGGCATGAACGTCTTAGTATTTCGCACTTTTATGTATATTTTCCTTGGAAAGCGGATTATCGTTCCCGATTGTACCTGATACCTTGCACACTGGCGCAGCTCGTGTTGGTCTGCTGATTTCTGCTCTAGTTATTTTCGAGTTAGTTTTATCTATAGTCACTTGTATTTTTAAAACCTTTCCCTTAGTCACCTTAAACAACAAACGGGGAGATATATTCCTCCGTCGTAACAATACGGCAATAGTATATCTTTAGCTAAATCTATCGTATACAGAGATGCTTAATAACTAAATTAACATAATACAACTTGACTGAAAGTTGATTAATATTAAGTTATATAAGTTTCACGGAAACTTTGAAACGTGTTGCCAGAACCCTAATGACTGAAGACGAAGATAGCGTTCGATTATGTACTAGTTACGTTACGGAGAGCCTACGTATCTTATTACATCAAACGAACTAATCTTTAATAACATTGGTATCTTCTAAAATAGTAAATAAATATTATCACGCAATTCCCAATACAGGGGTAGACAGAGGTCTAGTCATGACAATTAAGTCCTTTCGGCCCACCTTCCACCGAAGATATTTTCAAGACAACGTGACAGGTGGTAAGCCAGTCGCCGTCTTTATGTCCAAGCCAACGATATAATTCGTACATAAGTTTTAGAAAAACCATTGGCACGAGCCAGTCACCTGGGGATCGAACTCGGGTCTCTTGACACGGAATTCCGATCTCCCAACCACTCTGCTATCGTGACTCTATTTGTATTGTCATCTTGGGATTTAAATTAAAGACGCACATACATACGTAACGTCCTGTTAAGTCTACTCCAGTACTTAGACCTATCCCGTAATAAAAGTTTTGACATAATCACGCTTGGCAAACAGATTGGCGATCACAGCATCGCTGGGTTGGCTTGTTGGCGGGTCTCCTACGTTTCGGTCAGGTATGTTTTGAAATGTCCATCCCAACTTTATCAGTAGCCAATAGCCTATAATTGACTATAACAAAGATCTTCAAAAGAATCTAAGATACCTTTTTAACTGCATCCTGTTTATTTTCGTGTAAAAATATAAAGTACATATCTCCACGCCATTCCGTGACAGGTGGTGAAGCCGACGCCGTCTTTATGTCCTAGCCAACGATATAATCGTACATAAGTTTTCGTTAAAACCCATTGGTACGAGCTGGCTACCTAGGGATCGAACTCGGATGTTCTGACTCAAAATCCGATCACCGAACCACTCGGCATTCGTGACTTAATTAGTACTTACTTAGAATGTTTATTTTCAGCTTTCAAAAGTATAATATATCTCTCTCTATATATCTCTAACATTACAGTTTTCGCCTATAATGGTTCTTCGTTCTTCTGCTTATCATGAGATTAGTCGACACATGTAGGCAGAGCTATCCTATATCAAAAATACATATAATAATACATACTTACAGATGTATTTTTGATAGTTGTCCATTATTTTATTTGAGCCGCTATTACTTAGTCGCAGAAACGTTCAATTTAGTACGCGAATAATCCAGGACGGATTCCTGGACCAGCACAAATATAATTGTTTACAGCAATTTTAAAGTGCTAAAATTTCTGTGATCTCATTAGCGCTTTAGGGTAATGTCGTTGGTAAAACCATGATTCAGGGAAGTAACTATAAAATTAATTTCTTAAGAGAATAAAATGTTTTATTTCATCTTCTATTTCGTTTTTTTTTTTTGTTTTATTACATTAGTATTTCAATTATTATTAAAAACATATATCGTTGAAAAAAATAGAGCTGTACTGTGGTACTGTGTGACCCTTCATTGGTGATTCAGCTCTATTTACGGTTTTAAAATACACAGAAAAGACAATATAAATACTATCGTAAAATATTTTATAATTTACTAGCTAAACCCAGCCGAACTTAGCTATGTAATTTAAATATATAAAACCTTTGAATACAGAACGTTAGTTTCATCATTTGTAAGATATTAACAACGGAAACATACAATCTTTTAATTAAAATAATATGTTTAATAATGTATTAAATAAGTCCCGTTTTCGTGAGAACTTCAATGTACAAAGTATGTACAAGCACTCTTGGTTAAAAAGGTAACTGTCAAAATTTTGAAACAATTCGGCAAGACTAGACACATATATTATATATGTCGAGATAGAGTAATTGACATTAAAATTTAAATATATAAAACCTTTGAATACAGAACGTTAGTTTCATCATTTGTAAGATATTAACAACGGAAACATACAATCTTTTAATTAAAATAATATGTTTAATAATGTATTAAATAAGTCCTGTTTTCGTGAGAACTTCAATGTACAAAGTATGTACAAGCACTCTTGGTTAAAAGGTAACTGTCAAAATTTTGAAACAATTCGGCAAGACTAGACACATATATTATATATGTCGAGATAGAGTAATTGACATTAAAATTTAAATTAAAGACGCACATACATACGTAACGTCCTGTTAAGTCTACTCCAGTACTTAGACCTATCCCGTAATAAAAGATTTGACATAATCACGCTTAGCAAACAGATTGGCGATCACAGCATCGCTGGATTGGCTTGTTGGCGGGTCTCCTACGTTTCGGTCAGGTATGTTTTGAAATGTTCATCCCAACTTTATCAGTAGCCAATAGCCTATAACTGACTACAACAAAGATCTTCAAAAGAATCTAAGGTACCTTTTTAACTGCATCCTATTTATTTTCGTGTAAAAATATAAAGTACATATCTCCACGCCATTCCGTGACAGGTGGTGAAGCCGTCGCCGTCTTTATGTTCAAACCAACGATATAATCGTACATAAGTTTTCGTAAAAACCCATTGGTACGAGCCGGCTACCTGGGGATCGAACTCGGATGTTCTGACTCGAAATCCGATCACCGAACCACTCGGCATTCGTGACTTAATTAGTACTTACTTAGAATGTTTATTTTCAGCTTTCAAAAGTATAATATATCTCTCTCTATGTATCTCTCTCATTACAGTTTCGCCTATAATGGTTCTTCGTTCTTCTGCTTATCATCTGCTTATCATTAGTCGACACATGTAGGCAGAGCTATCCTATATCAAAAATAGATGTATTTTTGATAGTTGTTCATTATTTTATTTGAGCGTTTATATTCCACACGTGAGGTTATAAAACTTTTACGCAGTTTGTTGGTTAGCAGTTTCGTTCGCAATAGCCTTAATTACTTGTTCGAACCTTAAACATATGTGTTATGAAATTTATTTTATACGTTCTTCGTAATTTAATGTAAGTTATTAATAATAAGAAGTCACGATAGCCGGGGGATTAGCTAATAGGAATTCAAGTCTATAGACCCGAGTTCGATCCCTAAGGCTTGTACCAATGGGTATTGGGAATGGCGTGAAGATTTTTACTTATTTTTTTAAGTTATTAATATAAACATTAATAATAAGTATGACAGGATAAATATGTATTATTAGAATATAAATATGTATTAAAGGAAATGCCTTGAAAGTTCAATAGACCGAACACTGAATGACAATAAAAAAATAGATTCGCATTTATCACAGCTAATGTAAATATTGAAATACTTTATTTAAAAACATTTTACTTCCTTGTTATGGAGAAAATTTACAGTCACTAACAGCACATGGTACCGGTACAGGCGCCCAGACAAAACTGAATAAAAAATAAAACTGATTTATTGATCATACAGATAAAAGCACTGTGCACTTGTAGAATTCGCGAATAAATATTTTAATTGCAAATACTCTGGTCATAAGTATTGTCACACAGAAAAAACTTTTCTTTTAGAATGCTGGCCACAAAAAAGTTTATTGAATTCGAATTTTGAATTGTTCATGAAAATAAAACTACATACTTTTTAGAATTTTACTCATTTTTAAATATGGAGTGGACGCTTAAAGAAGACCTTGTTGCAATTATTGCGGTGCATCGTTGCGGTTACGCGCCAATTCAAGTTTTACATACTGAAAAATTTGAATATAACCAAAAGATTCGTTTATCGTACCATCGAACCATACAATGAAGACTCTTGTGTAGATGACAGGTCAAGAAATGTGCAGCACCATGGTGTAAAGGGTGTTAAATAAAGACTTAGGGCTTCGGGCATATCGAAGAAAAACAGGACGTTGTTTGAATGCTCGTCTAATGCACCTGAGACTGAAGAGACGCCGCGCTTTGTTTAAGCGGTACGCGGGAAAAATATCGGGAAATTATTTTTTCGGATGAAAAATTTTTTACCGTAGAAGAGAGCTACAACAAACAAACTGATAAGGTGTACGCACACAGTAGTGAAGAAGCGAGTAACCGTATTCCGCGTGTCCAACGAGATCATTTTCCATCTTCGCTCATGGTATGGTTGGGAGAAAGGTGTAAAACGAATGCAGTTCTGTATAAAATACAGTCCTGGCGAACCTTTATTACATTAGTATTTCAATTATTATTAAAAACATATATCGTTGAAAAAATAGAGCTGTACTGTGGTACTGTGTGACCCTTCATTGGTGATTCAGCTCTATTTACGGTTTTAAAATACACAGAAAAGACAATATAAATACTATCGTAAAATGTTTTATTTCATCTTCTATTTCGTTTTTTTTTTGTTTTATTACATTAGTATTTCAATTATTATTAAAAACATATATCGTTGAAAAAATAGAGCTGTACTGTGGTACTGTGTGACCCTTCATTGGTGATTCAGCTCTATTTACGGTTTTAAAATACACAGAAAAGACAATATAAATACTATCGTAAAATGTTTTATTTCATCTTCTATTTCGTTTTTTTTTTGTTTTATTACATTAGTATTTCAATTATTATTAAAAACATATATCGTTGAAAAAATAGAGCTGTACTGTGGTACTGTGTGACCCTTCATTGGTGATTCAGCTCTATTTACGGTTTTAAAATACACAGAAAAGACAATATAAATACTATCGTAAAATGTTTTATTTCATCTTCTATTTCGTTTTTTTTTTGTT
This sequence comes from Sericinus montela, assembly GCA_029286605.1. NCBI lineage: Eukaryota > Metazoa > Arthropoda > Insecta > Lepidoptera > Papilionidae > Sericinus > Sericinus montela. The sequence goes on along the minus strand of JAGSMR010000035.1, from coordinate 6,947,057 downwards.
TTATTACATTAGTATTTCAATTATTATTAAAAACATATATCGTTGAAAAAATAGAGCTGTACTGTGGTACTGTGTGACCCTTCATTGGTGATTCAGCTCTATTTACGGTTTTAAAATACACAGAAAAGACAATATAAATACTATCGTAAAATGTTTTATTTCATCTTCTATTTCGTTTTTTTTTTGTTTTATTACATTAGTATTTCAATTATTATTAAAAACATATATCGTTGAAAAAATAGAGCTGTACTGTGGTACTGTGTGACCCTTCATTGGTGATTCAGCTCTATTTACGGTTTTAAAATACACAGAAAAGACAATATAAATACTATCGTAAAATGTTTTATTTCATCTTCTATTTCGTTTTTTTTTTGTTTTATTACATTAGTATTTCAATTATTATTAAAAACATATATCGTTGAAAAAATAGAGCTGTACTGTGGTACTGTGTGACCCTTCATTGGTGATTCAGCTCTATTTACGGTTTTAAAATACACAGAAAAGACAATATAAATACTATCGTAAAATGTTTTATTTCATCTTCTATTTCGTTTTTTTTTTGTTTTATTACATTAGTATTTCAATTATTATTAAAAACATATATCGTTGAAAAAATAGAGCTGTACTGTGGTACTGTGTGACCCTTCATTGGTGATTCAGCTCTATTTACGGTTTTAAAATACACAGAAAAGACAATATAAATACTATCGTAAAATGTTTTATTTCATCTTCTATTTCGTTTTTTTTTTGTTTTATTACATTAGTATTTCAATTATTATTAAAAACATATATCGTTGAAAAAATAGAGCTGTACTGTGGTACTGTGTGACCCTTCATTGGTGATTCAGCTCTATTTACGGTTTTAAAATACACAGAAAAGACAATATAAATACTATCGTAAAATGTTTTATTTCATCTTCTATTTCGTTTTTTTTTTGTTTTATTACATTAGTATTTCAATTATTATTAAAAACATATATCGTTGAAAAAATAGAGCTGTACTGTGGTACTGTGTGACCCTTCATTGGTGATTCAGCTCTATTTACGGTTTTAAAATACACAGAAAAGACAATATAAATACTATCGTAAAATGTTTTATTTCATCTTCTATTTCGTTTTTTTTTTGTTTTATTACATTAGTATTTCAATTATTATTAAAAACATATATCGTTGAAAAAAATAGAGCTGTACTGTGGTACTGTGTGACCCTTCATTGGTGATTCAGCTCTATTTACGGTTTTAAAATACACAGAAAAGACAATATAAATACTATCGTAAAATATTTTATAATTTACTAGCGAAACCCAGCCAAACTTAGCTATGTAATTTAAATATATAAAACCTTTGAATACAGAACGTTAGTTTCATCATTTGTAAGATATTAACAACGGAAACATACAATCTTTTAATTAAAATAATATGTTTAATAATGTATTAAATAAGTCCCGTTTTCGTGAGAACTTCAATGTACAAAGTATGTACAAGCACTCTTGGTTAAAAAGGTAACTGTCAAAATTTTGAAACAATTCGGCAAGACTAGACACATATATTATATATGTCGAGATAGAGTAATTGACATTAAAATTTAAATTAAGGTAGGGTAATCTTTACAAACATATGTGTGTGTTCGTTGTTTTTTAAGTCCACATACGTTTCGGCCAGCAATCTAAATTGATTGTAAGGTATGTATATAATTGTATGTATGTAACGGCCACTGTTACTGGCAGGTTATCCTTTGACAATCATACCACCCGCCGCTCACTGGCTGCTATTAGATTTTATTATTATTTTATTGTTCATGAAAATAAAACTACATACTTTTTAGAATTTTACTCATTTTTAAATATGGAGTGGACGCTTAAAGAAGACCTTGTTGCAATTATTGCGGTGCATCGTTGCGGTTACGCGCCAATTCAAGTTTTACATACTGAAAAATTTGAATATAACCAAAAGATTCGTTTATCGTACCATCGAACCATACAATGAAGACTCTTGTGTAGATGACAGGTCAAGAAATGTGCAGCACCATGGTGTAAAGGGTGTTAAATAAAGACTTAGGGCTTCGGGCATATCGAAGAAAAACAGGACGTTGTTTGAATGCTCGTCTAATGCACCTGAGACTGAAGAGACGCCGCGCTTTGTTTAAGCGGTACGCGGGAAAAATATCGGGAAATTATTTTTTCGGATGAAAAATTTTTTACCGTAGAAGAGAGCTACAACAAACAAACTGATAAGGTGTACGCACACAGTAGTGAAGAAGCGAGTAACCGTATTCCGCGTGTCCAACGAGATCATTTTCCATCTTCGCTCATGGTATGGTTGGGAGTTTCTAATTGGGGCTTAACAGAGGTACATTTTTGCGAGAAAGGTGTAAAAACGAATGCAGTTCTATATAAAAATACAGTCCTGGCGAACCTTGTGGAACCTGTTTCTCATACCATGTTTAATAACAGGCACTGGGTATTCCAACAAGATTCGGCGCCAGCTCATAGAGCAAAGAGCACACAAGACTGGCTGGCGGCGCGTGAAATCGACTTCATCGGGCACGAAGACTGGCCCTCCTCCAGTCCAGATTTGAATCCATTAGATTACAAGATATAGCTACACTTAGAGGAAAAGGCGTGCTTAAAGCCTCATCCCAATTTGGAGTCACTCAAGACATCCTTGATTAAGGCAGCCGCCGATATTGACATGGACCTCGTTCGTGCTGCGATAGACGACTGGCCGCACAGATTGAAGGCCTGTATTTTAAATCACGGAGGTCATTTTGAATAAACTTTAGTGTCATAAGAATCTATATTTTTTAAGTTCATTTTGGTATATAAATAGTTACATAATTGAATAAACTTGTTTTATTTATTTTAGGTTAAACATGTGCAGAATTTATGACCTGACTAGGTATATAACATTCGTCCTTCTTAATAACGTAATTGATAACTTTATATTCAACAACAGCTTCTTTGCATTTTTCGTGTCATACCACCACATCAAAAATTTTTTTTGATAAATCTTTACACATAGTCCCTGTCGGGGAAGCCACAGACAGAAGGTCATGATCCTTTCATACGTCTTCCTTTGTTTTCTTTGAAAATGTATCATTTTCACATTCACATCACACAGGTTTTGAAATATTACCATAAATATATAATACAATTATGTAACATAATTAATATTAATAATTACATAATAAGTATTATTCCTAAAATGAATGTGACAGGCAACGTCATTCATTATTTCGCCAACGCAATGAAAACGATGCAGACACGTCTGTGTTTTATGTTGTATCTATTACCCATTCAAGGACTTGGCTGTGTGAAATATGGCCCACTTAGAATAAGTAAGAATGTGGCGATGGAATATTGTTAAGGAAAAATGTTGATTATTAATTTTATTATTATTTTTTTTTATATTTTCTTTCTTTTTTATATTTTCTTTAAATATACATATATAATTCAATAGTGCTTGGGTAATCGGAAATCACCTGGTAAAAAATAGTTTCCAATCTATGTACCCTGGGCCACTTAAGTACTAAAGACTCTGACTATGGTCTATCTAGGCTATGGCCTGCTTGAATTGCTGAGCGTTGAAACGAGTGAAATTAAATGCTCAAAGAATTCCAACATGTGTTCCATTTATGTTGGCGATCTCAGTGATCGAATGGCTTTTCACATTGGTTTTCAATGTGTTGCCAGCTCTGAGGTTCCAGGTTCGATTCTCGGACGTGTTTGTATAGAAAACCATATTTCCTACATTGTCTCGGATTTTTGTGCCTTCTTTGTATTTTATTTTATAAAACGTAGTACTTCAGCTAATTACTTTGAGATTAGAACAATTTACTTGTTGTTGTCCGCATTTTTATTATTTATTGAAAAAAAATTTAAAGAATGTACATTAAGGTAATAGTTCATTGCAAGACAAGGAAAGATTTGCCATAAGCGTCACATTTTGCATATCGATTAAGGATCGCAGTACAAACTCCTCACAGCTATGACGCCGCCCGTTTAATTATTTTAATTTCATTATTCGAGATATGTGCCGGCACGTGTCAGTGGACATAACTTCTTAAGGCCTTAATTCCAGATAACCCGAAAGTGGGAACATCTCCAATCAAATTCATTGGGTTTTCTTAATAGTACATGACTTGTGTAATTCTCTTAGAAAAATTCACTTAGGGTCCGGAAGTTTGAAACAAACGAAATTGGAAATATATTTTTTTTTTCTCTTTAATTGAATCTCATAGAAATTGAAAATAATATTAATTTCATAGTGAACATATCGAAGCAAACTTTGCGACACTTTAAGGTTTAGAAGTGGAATTAATTATAGCCTTTAATACTCCAACTTTTAAACTTAGATACTCTAGATAACTATCAACCGAATTCAAAAAGATTCCATTGACAATTTAAGTATTTGAACCCCGACTAATCCTTATTTTTTCTTTAAGTCGTTAATGTTTTACTCTCTCTAATATCACTTTCCACAATCTTGAGAATCTTAAGCTTTGCTGAGAAGCAGAATAATCGCATCTATGATTACATCCTACCTTATTATTATAAATATCTTCACGCAGTTCCTAATAAATGGGTAGCCATCTTCCACCGAAGATATTTTTGGGGCAACGTGTCAGGTAGTGAGCCCGTCGTCGTGTTTATGTCCAAGCCAACGATGTAATTCGTACATAAGTTTTTTGAAAAAACCCATTGTACGAGCCAGCTACCTGGTGATCGTACTCGAATCTCTTGAATCGAATCCCGACCACCCATCCACTCGGCTAAACTATAAACATAACACTAACATGAACATAGTAATATTAAGTAAATCGGTGCCTTTAAGTTGTTAATAGTCTGGTACTGAGATTGCATATCCGCTAACAAGCATGGCAATTATGGCTTCTCGTCCTTTCGGGAGTGGCCATTAGGTTTCCTCATTCCGAGAAAGTGTTGGGAAACTTACGGGAAAGCCTTGAAAATTGCACTGGCCGGACATACGGCGGAATCATCAATAATGATGATAAATTTAAAACATGGTACGAAAATTCATTTTATTTACTTTACATACCATGTTTAATAAATTGTTATCAAACGTATATCGTTTGATAACAATTTATTAAACATGGTATGAGCGTGATATGGACATTAACGATTGCCAGAACTTCTTCATTAGCACAAGCTCATTGCTTGTGCTAATGAAGAAGTTGACATAAAAAAGAATGTTCATCAATTATATAGAAATAATTTAAAATTATAATAATAAAGAAATAATACTTACGAATTAAATTTACGAAATCATGTATTAATATGAACGTAGATAATTTTGTAAATTATATGTTCATACTTATCACACAAATTTTGCCCCGACCGAGATTCGATCCTGTGACCCCTAGTTTCGCAGGCAGGATCACTATCAACTAAGTTATCGGGTCGTCCCCTGCGTTATTCCATTATTTTATTGTGTTTTATTTTTTCTTTAAGTCGTTAATGTTTTACTCTCTCTAATATCACTTTCCACAATCTTGAGAATCTTAAGCTTTGCTGAGAAGCAGAATAATCGCATCTATGATTACATCCTACCTTATTATTATAAATATCTTCACGCAGTTCCTAATAAATGGGTAGCCATCTTCCACCGAAGATATTTTTGGGGCAACGTGTCAGGTAGTGAGCCCGTCGTCGTGTTTATGTCCAAGCCAACGATGTAATTCGTACATAAGTTTTTTGAAAAAACCCATTGTACGAGCCAGCTACCTGGTGATCGTACTCGAATCTCTTGAATCGAATCCCGACCACCCATCCACTCGGCTAAACTATAAACATAACACTAACATGAACATAGTAATATTAAGTAAATCGGTGCCTTTAAGTTGTTAATAGTCTGGTACTGAGATTGCATATCCGCTAACAAGCATGGCAATTATGGCTTCTCGTCCTTTCGGGAGTGGCCATTAGGTTTCCTCATTCCGAGAAAGTGTTGGGAAACTTACGGGAAAGCCTTGAAAATTGCACTGGCCGGACATACGGCGGAATCATCAATAATGATGATAAATTTAAAACATGGTACGAAAATATATATATATATATATATATATATATATATATATATATATATATATATATATATATATATATATATATATATATATATATATATATATATATATATATATATATATATATATATATATATATATATATATATATATATATATATATATATATATATATATATATATATATATATATATATATATATATATATATATATATATATATATATATATATATATATATATATATATATATATATATATATATATATATATATATATATATATATATATATATATATATATATATATATATATATATATATATATATATATATATATATATATATATATATATATATATATATATATATATATATATATATATATATATATATATATATATATATATATATATATATATATATATATATATATATATATATATATATATATATATATATATATATATATATATATATATATATATATATATATATATATATATATATATATATATATATATATATATATATATATATATATATATATATATATATATATATATATATATATATATATATATATATATATATATATATATATATATATATATATATATATATATATATATATATATATATATATATATATATATATATATATATATATATATATATATATATATATATATATATATATATATATATATATATATATATATATATATATATATATATATATATATATATATATATATATATATATATATATATATATATATATATATATATATATATATATATATATATATATATATATATATATATATATATATATATATATATATATATATATATATATATATATATATATATATATATATATATATATATATATATATATATATATATATATATATATATATATATATATATATATATATATATATATATATATATATATATATATATATATATATATATATATATATATATATATATATATATATATATATATATATATATATATATATATATATATATATATATATATATATATATATATATATATATATATATATATATATATATATATATATATATATATATATATATATATATATATATATATATATATATATATATATATATATATATATATATATATATATATATATATATATATATATATATATATATATATATATATATATATATATATATATATATATATATATATATATATATATATATATATATATATATATATATATATATATATATATATATATATATATATATATATATATATATATATATATATATATATATATATATATATATATATATATATATATATATATATATATATATATATATACAGCAAAAATTATCCCTTGTCTACATTTTTATCAGTGAAATTAAGTATGGGTTAAACGGAGCCAATGTTACAACATAAAATTATAACATAAAAATACTGGCATGTTTTTAATATTAGAAAAATTGCCGTTCAAGTAACTGTAAATATTACTGAATAGTAGGTAATCATCATCATTATAACGGCTTCTAAATGTCCACTGCAATTTGACGGCCCCCTGCCGTACAGACAGATGGGCAATCAATGTACAAGGCAACTCTCATCCATGACTTTGTCTATTATTTGAAATAGTTATCCCGCCATCAGATGTCCGGATTATTTTGAGTAAATTATTATTTTACCTATTTTGTATAAAATTCTATTCCTGCAAAGATTGACGGAATGAGATAATATATAAATGTCTTTCAGTAAAACCCTGCACTGTTTGTAAATGTCGCAAGTGTAGCGTCCTCTGAACTAGAGATAAATGCTACAAGGAAAAGCTCCTGACCTCAGTTATAAAGCTCCCATACGTTATTTATTATCTATGAGGCTAACGTTAAAATTAAAAGTTCTCATTTCATTCGAAAATTTATTAATGTAGTGAGTGGTCTTTAGTTGATAGATGTTACATAAAGCTAAAGACTGGATACCAAGTACTGGAATGTTAAGAACTAACTGAACTAACTAAACTAACTACTAAATATGTTTCATGCTTGTGTATAAATTCATTAACTAAGTTTGTTGAAGTATAAAGTGCTTTATACAGTCTTCACAATCTTTCCAACGTATACTTCGTAAATATATACTGGTACATACCAATGTGTAGTCTGCAAAGTAGAAACATAAAGTGCATCCTGATGTTGTAGCTTAACCACGCCACTTACAAACTTTTAATCTCAACCTTCACTGCAAGTGTTTCTTTCAGTACTTTAGCTGTGTTAGTATTCTAGTTTTATACCGGTTAATAATTAATTTAGTGCATTGAATTCAAGACGACGGAATTGAGGAAGAGAATGGTCTGAACACGACCATTTTAGGCAGCGAAATAGTTTTTATCTTTTAAACGCGCATATATGTTTTTAATATTAGAAAAATTGCCGTTCAAGTAACTGTAAAATATTACTGAATAGTAGGTAATCATCATCATTATAACGGCTTCTAAATGTCCACTGCAATTTGATTTGGCCCCTCGCCGTACACACAGATGGGCAATCAATGTACAAGGCAACTCTCATCCTTGACCTTGTCTATTATTTGAAATAGTTATCCCGCCATCAGATGTCCGGATTATTTTGAGTAAATTATTATTTTACCTATTTTGTATAAAATTGTTTTCCTGCGAAAGATTGACGGGATGAGATAATATATAAATGTCTTTCAGTAAAACCCCTGCCCTATTTGTAAATTTCGCAACTGTAGCGTCCTCTGAACTAGAGATAAATGCTACATGGAAAAGCGCCTGACCTCAGTTAAAAGCTCCCATACGTTATTGTAATTATCTATGAGGCTAACGTTAAAATTAAAAGTTCTCATTTCATTCGAAAATTTATTAATGTAGTGAGTGGTCTTTAGTTGATAGATGTTACATAAAGCTAAAGACTGGATACCAAGTACTGGAATGTTAAGAACTAACTGAACTAACTAAACTAACTACTAAATATGTTTCATGCTTGTGTATAAATTCATTAACTAAGTTTGTTGAAGTATAAAGTGCTTTATACAGTCTTCACAATCTTTCCAACGTACACTTGTAAATATATACTGGTACATACCAATGTGTAGTCTGCAAAGTAGAAACATAAAGTGCATCCTGATGTTGTAGCTTAACCACGCCACTTACAAAGTTTTAATCTCAACCTTCACTGCAAGTGTTTTCTTTCAGTACTTTAGCTGTGTTAGTATTCTAGTTTTATACCGGTTAATAATTAATTTAGTGCATTGAATTCAAGACCACGGAATTGGGAGGAAGAGAATGGTCCTGAACACGACCATTTTTAGGCAGCGAAATAGTTTTTTGTCTTTTAAACGCGCATATATGTTTTTAATATTAGAAAATTGCCGTTCAAGTAACTGTAAAATATTACTGAATAGTAGGTAATCATCATCATTATAACGGCTTCTAAATGTCCACTGCAATTTAACGGCCCCCTGCCGTACACACAGATGGGCAATCAATGTACAAGGCAACTCTCATCCATGACTTTGTCTATTATTTTAAATAGTTATCCCGCCATCAGATATCTGGATTATTTTGAGTAAATTATTATTTTATCTATTTTGTATAAAATTCTATTCCTGCAAAAGATTGACGGAATGAGATAATATAAAAAATGTCTTTCAGTAAAACCCCTGCACTGTTTGTAAATGTCGCAAGTGTAGCGTCCTCTGAACTAGAGATAAATGCTACAAGGAAAAGCTCCTGACCTCAGTTATAAGCTCCCATACGTTATTGTAATTATCTATGAGGCTAACGTTAAAATTAAAGTTCTCATTTCATTCGAAAATTTATTAATGTAGTGAGTGATCTTTAGTTGATAGATGTTACATAAAGCTAATGACTGGATACCAAGTACTGGAATGTTAAGAACTAACTGAACTAACTAAACTAACTACTAAATATGTTTCATGCTTGTGTATAAATTCATTAACTAAGTTTGTTGAAGTATAAAGTGCTTTATACAGTCTTCACAATCTTTCCAACGTACACTTGTAATATATACTGGTACATACCAATGTGTAGTCTGCAAAGTAGAAACATAAAGTGCATCCTGATGTTGTAGCTTAACCACGCCACTTACAAACTTTTAATCTCAACCTTCACTGCAAGTGTTTTCTTTCAGTACTTTAGCTGTGTTAGTATTCTAGTTTTATACCGGTTAATAATTAATTTAGTGCATTGAATTCAAGACGACGGAATTGAGGAAGAGAATGGTCCTGAACACGACCATTTTAGGCAGCGAAATAGTTTTTGTCTTTAAACGCGCATATATGTTTTAATATTAGAAAATTGCCGTTCAAGTAACTGTAAAATATTACTGAATAGTAGGTAATCATCATCATTATAACGGCTTCTAAATGTCCACTGCAATTTGACGGCCCCTGCCGTACAGACAGATGGGCAATCAATGTACAAGGCAACTCTCATCCATGACTTCGTCTATTATTTAAATAGTTATCCCGCCATCAGATGTCTGGATTATTTTGAGTAAATTATTATTTTATCTATTTTGTCACGATACACGATAGTGATAGACGACAAGTCACGATAGCCGAGTTGTTGGGTGGTCGAATTTCGACCCGAGTTCGATCCCCAGGTGGCAGTACCAATGAGTTTTTCAAAAACTTATGTACGCATTTTATCATTGGCTTGGACATAAAGGCGGCGGATGCCCACCACCTGTCACGTTGTCCCCGGAAAATATCTTCGGTGGAAGGTGGGTCAAAGGGATTTAAATTGTCTAGACTTCTTCACCTCTGGCTACCCTGTATTGGGAATTGTGAAGATATTTTTTTTATATTTTATTTATTATCTATTTTGTATAAAATTGTTTTCCTGCAAAAGATTGACGGAATGAGATAATATTAAAATGTCTTTCAGTAAAACCCTGCACTGTTTGTAAATGTCGCAAGTGTAGCGTCCTCTGAACTAGAGATAAATGCTACAAGGAAAAGCTCCTGACCCTCAGTTATAAGCTCCCATACGTTATTTTAATTATCTATAAAGCTAACGTTAAAATTAAAAGTTCTCATTTCATTCGAAAATTTATTAATGTAGTGAGTGATCTTTAGTTGATAGATGTTACATAAAGCTAATGACTGGATACCAAGTACTGGAATGTTAAGAACTAACTGAACTAACTAAACTAACTACTAAATATGTTTCATGCTTGTGTATAAATTCATTAACTAAGTTTGTTGAAGTATAAAGTGCTTTATACAGTCTTCACAATCTTTCCAACGTACACTTCGTAAATATATACTGGTACATACCAATGTGTAGTCTGCAAAGTAGAAACATAAAGTGCATCCTGATGTTGTGGCTTAACCACGCCACTTACAAACTTTTAATCTCAACCTTCACTGCAAGTGTTTTCTTTCAGTACTTTAGCTGTGTTAGTATTCTAGTTTTATACCGGTTAATAATTAATTTAGTGCATTGAATTCAAGACCACGGAATTGGAGGAAGAGAATGGTCCTGAACACGACCATTTTTAGGCAGCGAAATAGTTTTTTGTCTTTTAAACGCGCATATATGTTTTTTAATATTAGAAAAATTGCCGTTCAAGTAACTATAAAATATTACTGAATAGTAGGTAATCATCATCATTATAACGGCTTCTAAATGTCCACTGCAATTTGACGGCCCCCTGCCGTACAGACAGATGGGCAATCAATGTACAAGGCAACTCTCATCCATGACTTTGTCTATTATTTTAAATAGTTATCCCGCCATCAGATGTCGGATTATTTTGAGTAAATTATTATTTTATCTATTTTGTATAAAATTCTATTCCTGCAAAAGATTGACGGAATGAGATAATATTAAAATGTCTTTCAGTAAAACCCTGCACTGTTTGTAAATGTCGCAAGTGTAGCGTCCTCTGAACTAGAGATAAATGCTACAAGGAAAAGCTCCTGACCTCAGTTATAAGCTCCCATACGTTATTTTAATTATCTATAAAGCTAACGTTAAAATTAAAAGTTCTCATTTCATTCAAAAATGTATTTATATAGTGGTCTTTAATTGTAGATGTTACATAAAGCTAAAGACTGGATACCAAGTACTGGAATGTTAAGAACTAACTGAACTAACTAAACTAACTACTAAATATGTTTCATGCTTGTGTATAAATTCATTAACTAAGTTTGTTGAAGTATAAAGTGCTTTATACAGTCTTCACAATCTTTCCAACGTACACTTCGTAAATATATACTGGTACATACCAATGTGTAGTCTGCAAAGTAGAAACATAAAGTGCATCCTGATGTTGTAGCTTAACCACGCCACTTACAAAGTTTTAATCTCAACCTTCACTGCAAGTGTTTTCTTTCAGTACTTTAGCTGTGTTAGTATTCTAGTTTTATACCGGTTAATAATTAATTTAGTGCATTGAATTCAAGACCACGGAATTGGAGGAAGAGAATGGTCCTGAACACGACCATTTTTAGGCAGCGAAATAGTTTTTTGTCTTTTAAACGCGCATATATGTTTTTTAATATTAGAAAAATTGCCGTTCAAGTAACTATAAAATATTACTGAATAGTAGGTAATCATCATCATTATAACGGCTTCTAAATGTCCACTGCAATTTGACGGCCCCCTGCCGTACAGACAGATGGGCAATCAATGTACAAGGCAACTCTCATCCATGACTTTGTCTATTATTTTAAATAGTTATCCCGCCATCAGATATCTGGATTATTTTGAGTAAATTATTATTTTATCTATTTTGTATAAAATTCTATTCCTGCAAAAGATTGACGGAATGAGATAATATAAAAAATGTCTTTCAGTAAAACCCCTGCACTGTTTGTAAATGTCGCAAGTGTAGCGTCCTCTGAACTAGAGATAAATGCTACAAGGAAAAGCTCCTGACCTCAGTTATAAGCTCCCATACGTTATTTTAATTATCTATAAAGCTAACGTTAAAATGTGTGTGTCAGCCCAGTGTCAGCTCATTCCATTTGACCGTATCCAATGAAGAGCGGCTCGAATCGTCGACTACCACGTCCTATCTGATAGGCTAGATCCCCTGGTATTGCGAAGAGATGTTGCAGCTCTTTGCATTTTTTACAAGATTTTCTACGGGGAGTGCTCCGAGGAGTTGTTCGTATTAATCCCAGCCGCTGAATTTCTCCATCGAACCTTACGGCATAGTCAAAAATCCCATCAACACCATCTTGATGCTTGGCTTTCCACCTCAGTGCGTTTTTCGCGGAATTTTCTGCCTCGCACTTGCCCTTAATGGAGTGTGCTCTCGTCAGTGGTTTTCCGGACCGATACGACTTAGGGACCTTCTAGAAAAGAGCCTATACCTTTCTCAAAGGCCGGCAACGCATCTGCTATGCCTCTCGTATTGCGGATATTCATGGCGGCGATAATCACTACCATCACGTGAACCACCTGCTCGTTTGCCTCCCTTCCCAATAAAAAAAATGTTTAGCCTTGACCGCTGTTCAAACAATTAAATACCGTATTTTGTTAAGCTGCACACTTGAAAAAAGCTTTATTTATTATTTCTTTGTTTTTGCAGGCCTTGGTGCACTTTATGCTTCGTGAGATTGTCTGCCTGTTAACGTAGAAGTAAGAAGTAAAAAATAGTTCTATTGATAAAATAATTTAAAAAATATGTTCATAATATATATCTTCACGCCATTTCTGATCTGCCCTTGAGATGGTATCAGGTCATCAGAGATCATCACAGATCCTAAAAATTAGATTAAAATAAAATTTATTCACGCTATTCCCAATCCAGGGGTCCAGGGGACACTGATCTGTGCCTGGGAACAACAATGAAGTCGTTTCGAACCACCTTCCACTGACGACGGTTTTGGGACAACTTGACAGGTGGTGAGCCTGTCGCCCTGTTTATGTCCAAACCAATGATACATTTCGTACATATATTTTGAAAAAACCCCTTGAAAGCCTTGGGGTTCTTCTGGACTTTTTTATTTTCCTATTTTTTTAAATGAACATACTAGACTAATAATTTCGTAGGAGGACACCGTCTTGAATTGAGGCGGCATAGTAAGTTTTTAGCAAGTAACTTTGACGTATTGAAATAATAATGAATAAAGCTTTTTTACTAAAATTTAAATAAAAATTAGTAAATGGTGTAAATAGTAGGATTGCCTTAATACGAAGTAACCTTCTTGTTACAAACCCAATCATTTGTGAAGTTTTCTGACACGACATAATTATTATTCGATACTTTTATTTCATTATACAGCCCATTCAAGACATAGGATGTCTCTTAAGAACGTTTGTATCCTTCATAAGTACTCTTAGCGAAGCGAACCAAATGTCTAATGACTTATATTATATTTGCTTAGATTAGTTACTATGCATGTGGGAATATGAAAGAGGCAATTAAGCTTGCTGCTTTTCCAATATTTTGTCAGAACTAGCCGCTCCAACAAACCCATATAGAATATTGCGAATTATTTCACAAAACCTAAAAATAATATATAAATTTATACATATGTTCACATTAAAGGAAAACTCTGTGTTATACAGATAATCGTTAAAAATGTATATTTAGGTAAAGAATCTAAAAAAATATATAAATAATGCTTTCTCTTTAAACTATTCTCTCTAGACTTTTCTGTTTAAAATTAAATAATATGTTATAGAAATTGAAATAGATACGAGTATAATACTCCGTATCTTTGGAGACGGCTATTGGTTAACCACAAGTAATGTTGTCCAAACAAGATCAGTGAAAGGTGGGTAAAAGAATTTCATTGTCAAGAGCTATATCTGCCCCAGTATGGAATATGGTATGAAAAGGCTTTCTTGGAGTTTTTATAATATTCTTTGTAATATAATACGATATATATATATATATATACATATATATATATATATACATATATATATATACATATATATATATATATGTATATATATATATACATATATATATATACATATATATATATATATATATATATATATATATATATATATATATATATATATACATATATATATATATATATATATATATATATATATATATATATATATATATATATATATATATATATACATATATATATATATATACATATATATATATGTGTGTGTATATTCTCCTGAAAGGAATATGGGCTGCATTTACTTTGGAAAATTGAAGGATATGGTAGAAGTTTCGATAATATAAGCCGAAGATATACAACTCAAGTTTACATTTATAATATTAGTATGACCGGGTATATTTATATCGTCGTTTACCAGTTACTTTGTATTTTGTTAGAAGAAATTGGATATTCAAATTAAAGTGGGCACACGATAACTGAATTTATATGTTTATAATTAAACTGGCAATATTACATCACCTGGACAACTGACCTTACAATACCTTACGCACATATGTACATACATAACGGCCTGTGTAAAATATAGACCTCAAGATTTGACAAGTCTTGTATTTGTTCGCTCGGTAACTATTTTTCTAATTTTAATTAGATTGATCCCTAGCGAAGTTGGTTTTGCTATTTATTTTATACATTTTAATTGATACCTAATTTAAATTATTTTCTTCTTCTTTACTGTTACAAATCCTTCAAAAATGTCGGACTTCGTTGAGCAAGTACTCGCTCTGACTACTTGCTACACTGCTATTTAATCGTCTAAAGGTTAAAACTACTGCTTCTTTGTATTTCAAAGAGTGGAAGTAATTGCCTGGACGTGGCAGCTCGTGCTTTTAGCGCAGCGGTTTTGAATTTTATTTTTTGCATTCATAACATCTTTTACGATGTTTTCTCACAGTTTTTATTAATATTTTTAGTATAAAATACTCTGCAAACGTGCTGTATAACTAATAAAGTAAACTAATTAAGGAGAATTAGAGAAACCATTTATTCTAAGAATAAAAAAACTAGTAACAATGTTAGCTAACATTATCAACATTCCAGTTCACAACGCTAAGCTTTACCGCTTGTATCTAAAATGGTTCCCGACAGTAGTCGAATGGCGGACTCGATTTTGCGACGTGAGATTTATTAGTCAAATTATAGAGGCGTAGGGCAAAATGAGTAAATATAATCGGATTTGCATTATACACATTTTGCATATTGAAGTGAAATTTCTTTAGGATCGTTGTGATTTCAAACCGGATGCAACGGAAAAAATGACAGGTAACATACTATATTATAAATGAACTTTCTAATTATACTACACTTGTAATATATATTCATCTCATTCTTTTGTCAATTTACTGAAGTTTCACTTATATCGTGTGTGAATCGCACTCACAACTTTTTTTATTAAGAAGATGCATCCACAGAATATGTTTATAACTTGAAAGAGAGACTTATACTCAAAGACTCATTGCGGCCCTCAATTATATAGTCTAATCAATGCCCTAAGTTGACGAGGAGATCGGTGTGATGGCCAATACTTAATTATTTGATACCTTTTGGAACATGATATCTGTATAGTATAGTACTTTCTTGTACAATAAAGCTCTATGAATCATAAATTTACGAGTATTTTCAGTTATGTATATAATTTTAAAATTTAAAGTTCTATTTAATAACTTTAGTCTCTATTTAATAGATTTATTAATGTAATAAGACTGAAATTTTAAAAAGCCTTTATATTATTCTTACCAGTAAAGTAACAGATGTCAAATAAATCCTTATCTATATCTAAGCAGCTATCTTTTTACAACAAGCGAGTGGACGTTGCTTATAACCAAAATTATTATTTAAAGTTCTAAAATGTTGCAATAGAGAAAAACCTTAACATGATTATCACAACTAATTAAAAATATTAAAAAAGTAGGAAAATTTAACCGCCTTCGAAAGAAATAACTTTTTAGCTGAACTTGATATTAATTTGTGGAATATGTATATATAATAAAATGTCAGAGGTCTATGGAAATTACTCATAGTGGTAGTAATTTTAGTCCTTCTGACTCACAGTTCATGGGGCCTTTTTTACGACAACCAAAGATGGTGAGCCTGTCGCCGCATCAAGTTAACGATAGAAATCGTATATAAATTTTTTTGGTACAAGTTTTCTTCCTGAGGATCGAACTCGAGCCTTCTCATACAATCCAATCGTCTAATCATATGGCTTTCTTAGCTAAATAAAAAACAAAAATAATATTGACATAAATCTAATATAACTTAATTTGAGAATTTGATTTACGGTCGGATATTCGTTTTTTGGTAACTGTGCCGCAAACGTAAGTTTATTATTTTATAACATTTATTTTATTTCAAATAAAACTGTACAAAAGTTTATGAGTGATATTCGGAGTACCTTAGCCAGTATAGTTATCGCGTACTTTTCAGTTAATTAAATATTAAAAAAAAATAAAACACTTTTTGTTGCAAAATTAAATGATACTGTTACTAAACTGAAATTATTTTATCGATGAAGTGAACTAAAGCGGGGCAATATTGACTGTAATTTGTTAATTCGCTCAAGGAGTAACATTATTTAGTAAGTGAAGTTAGCTCAGTCAGATACGAACAAACATAATATGTAAAAGTACTGCTACATCTACTGCAGGATATGGCCTACAGGGCATGTTTTCAATAATCATCATACTTGGAAATTAACGCAGTATCATTTTGCGCTTTTGAGGGTATTAAAAAACCGAATCAGTTATAACGAATTGACTCATCGTGTTCGAATTATTTTTTGAAAACTAGAATCTGCCATCGCCACTTCAATGTCGGCAAAATAGCTCGACGAACTGATAATCGTTGGGGAAAGAAGGTTTTCGAGCGTCAAACTCTTATAAGCAAACGCAACACCCAGTAGGACGACTCCCCATGAGACGGAGTTATGATAATTAGGAGTATGAGTATGAAGATGCAGGTGGCCGGGGAAAACCGTTCTTTGTCGAAAGCTTGGACCGTTCTTTGTCGAAAGCCTCCCCAGCTTATGTTCAGCACCGGACACTTGATAGGCTGTAAAGAAGAACAATAAGAAGATTCTGCAATCGCATTCGTCCGCGTACATATATACATACAAACAGCCTATAGAAGTCAACTGCAGGACCACAGAGTCTCCAATAAGGGAAGTTCGCCACAATCGGCAGCTTTGCCAACGGATGGCGATCGCAGTATCAGATACCTCCAAACTCCCCCGCTGCTGCCCGTCATCAGTCGGTTAAATTTTGTGATATTTTTCGAGAAGGTTCTGTCGTCTGTCGGTAATCAAAATCATAATGAAGGTTTTTTCCTTAGCCGCCTCATAACACCCACGGTAATATAGAGTGTGGTATATTCTTACGGCAATACCATAGGGGGAAATCTTCCGCATACTTATTGCAGATGCGATAATCTGGCTTACTAATCCGCTCAGGACCCCAAATTCTACCAATTCATATGTTATGTTTATCCTACAGGTTTTTGTCTACGATTCGTAGCATTATTAACAATATGCTCATGACCTATTTGATAAAGATTAAAAACACAAAACGTATGTATAAACAACGGAATGATGTCCTACGTAAAGGGTAAAAAAAAGTAAAAAAATAACGCACGCAAAGAAATAAAAAAGTTGCTTTTAATATCTCAATAATCCTCAAGAAGGCCGTAAAAATGGTAAACCGTCACAAATAGACTTTCTAACGTCCTTATTTGCCAAAAAGTAAATATTACGTTTCTTAATTAAAGACTAACATAACACAGACAACAGAAGACCTTATTTTTAGAAGGCTTTTGTAATAATTAATCGCAAGGGCGCTTTAGCAAAGGAAAGTGTACCAGCATAATATGAATGATCATATGAATTAATTATTTTATCTATGTGAGTGTATAACATTCAAACGATTTATTTGGTGCATTAAAATTAAAACATAAAGCAACTTTGCTTTCAGCATTCGTAAAATTGCAAATGGCACGTAACTCTTTGCACACATGTACATAAGCGCTTGCTATCGAAATTTTATTGCAAATAGTTCGAAACTTTTCACGTAAGGCTTGACATACTGTCGATAAATTCCATTGCTCTTTGGCTACATCAACTCCGCAAGGTAATAATATATTTACATACCAATCACAAGCATCAGAAAAATGTTTACAGGTATAAATAGACAAAATATCATTGCGAAATGTACTTTATTATAATTAAAGTCACTGTGCATTAGGCATTTTGTGTTATTTGTTTTATTTTATATATATTATTTTTATGTATAAGAACATAAATAAATATCTTCACGCCTTTTCCAATATTGGGCTAGACAGAGGTCTAGATAATTAAATCCTTTTTGACTTTGGCTCCGCCGCCGATCACATTTCGACTGCGGAGGACAAAGAGAGCAGCGTAATCCTTTCCCAACGCGGTACTAACTCGGCTGCATTAGAGGTGCGACTCCTGCTAGAGTCGCGGAAAATAGGAGCATGGCGAACCGGAACACAAATACTTTTTTTCCGCCGCGACTTCACCTCAGCTGCGGAGGGCAATTAGAACGGTGCTAAGGCAACGACGTAAACAATATCTTCATAGCCCACCAACAGACATCCGAAGTGGGCTGACCAAGCCCATGCGGAGCGGCTACCTCGGGGCAGCTATTCCCTGGAAAGTCAGGCCAGCTGTGTAGGTTCCTCTTGGTTCACCGTGGGTATCCAAGACGCGGTTACTAAGCTCCACCGCAACGACAAGACGGGAACCATTTCGGAGGGTGTATTGGTAGACTGTGTGAATTGTATTTTATGTTATATTTGTGTATGTTAGGATGATGATTAAATGTATTGCTGAACAAGAAAATTTATTCAGTAATTAGTAAGCCTATACGGGTTCGCAAAAACTAGATCTCCTCAAAAAATAAATTTAAGATTAAAACTAAAGAAGTTGCAAGAAAGATTTAAGATTAAAACTAAAGAAGGTTTGAAAGATGACCTTGTCTCAAAAATGAATAAGGGCGTGTTTCGATGGTTTGGGCACGTTGAGCGAATGAGTGAACACCGAATGGTGAAGAAAATATATAGCGCGAAAGTTAATATTAAAAGGTGTCGAGGTAGACCGAGACTAACTTTCGAAGACCATGTGAGCAAATTGCTCGAAGAGAAGAGGGTCAAGAGTACTCGGATACCTAGACGTGCATGTATGAAGAAGATGATGAATCTGAAAGAAGCGAAAGAAGTAGTTATTCTTGCAACTTTTAAATAAATAAAAGTTGCAAGAAGCTTATCATTAAGCAATTATTTCGATCCCAAAAATGGCATATTTTATCCCTCGAAAGGAGACAACAGATATGGAGCGACGATAAGCGACTAACAATTTTAATCCACATTTGGCTTAGTTATCTATGTATCGAATTCGAAACGAATTAGATTTAAGATCAGAATTGATTAAGAAAAATGTTGTCTAAAGCTTATCATTTAGCAATTATTTCTTTCCCAAAAAGGCATATTTTATCACTCGAAAGCTTGAAGCAGGCGACGGCAAGGGAGCAACGATAAGCGACGAACAATTTTAATCCACATTTAGCTTAGTTATCTATTTATCAATAAGATTTATTGTTAGATTAGACTTCGATATTTGCAGATTAATTTACGAGAACAATTAATATTAACACTATTTATTACTAAATCTTCCTTTTACATATTTTTGTCGCTTACTGTATGTATATTAGTTACAGTGAAAATAGCTTTTGTGTGTCTTTCCTTCGAATGAGTTCACCGCCAGGAAGACTTCTCCCCCTAAGAATTGTGGGAGTTAGTTTTACACTACTTACTCATTTCATCAAAGATTTGTCATTTGAGAACCACAGTGATTATTTGTCCTCGAAAGTGATACATTTGATTATGTATTTGCTACTAGTGATGTACCTACTAGTGATATGTTATATGGAAGTAGCGACTTACTTCTTTATAAAGTTTTTTTTATTCCAGTTTTAAAAGTAAAAGCCTAGACTAAAGTGCTAGCTTACCTTTTAGTATACATTAAGTAATTACTAATACTGTAAACATCTGTCCTAGGATCTTTGAAACTGAATTTCCGTGATTTTTTCAAAAATCACAGGAACGAAATTCGGAAGGTACGAAATACGTAAAATGCGCTAATAGATCGCTTTAAATCGAAACTTTGGTACACGACATTTTTATTGAAGTCTATGATTAGAGTTTTGATATTGCTGACATCTCCAGCAATATAATTAAAAACTTTATTTATTTCTACTTCCGACGTAATTAACGTTTTGGTTATTATCCTTCCTGGAATAAAAAGAGCTGTAATATTTTTTGAAACACAAATTATAATATTCAAAGATTCTGAAAAATTTTAAACCAATCGCAAGATACATTTTCTGAGAAGACTTATTTAATTTAAGCTTTAATAAAACGAAAAATAAATTTATAAAATTTTAATGCTATAAAGCTATAAAAAAGTAGCCCATGTCATGTCTAAGCCTACGGAATGCTTCGGATTACTGAAACAATTCCAATAGCTCATAAAGAAAAAAACTAAACTAACTTCTTACTACCGATAACAGAACATATCCCAAAAAGTACCTTTATTCAAAAACTATACAATCTATAATGTAATGAAAGCAAAAATGAAACATAAATACAAAGAAAAAATATATTTAGACCTTAGTAAAAATACCTAAAAATAATAATTATACCCTCTGAACTGCCTAATAGATCGCTTTAAATCTAAGCTATAGCTAATATTAAAATTAATGCTATCCTCTACTATGACTTCTACCCTGACGTGTCTGCGTTGGGTTACGCGTTGTTTGATGCACTGAGCGCCACCGACTTACATTAGGCGCTTTATGATCAGTCAATAATTCGTCCAAATGATTAAGTTCAAAACAATATGCAATATAAGATTCAGTTAATAAGAATTAGCTAAATGCTGTATGTTATTCAGATGTATAAGCTACATAACTGTAAAGTTTCTTCGAAATCCGTTCAGTAGTTTGGGCGTTAAAGAGTAACGAACATTCACCTATCCTCACAAACTTTAGCATTTGATGAT
This sequence comes from Sericinus montela, assembly GCA_029286605.1. Taxonomy (NCBI): domain Eukaryota; kingdom Metazoa; phylum Arthropoda; class Insecta; order Lepidoptera; family Papilionidae; genus Sericinus; species Sericinus montela. The sequence continues at coordinate 6,924,981 of JAGSMR010000035.1, read as the reverse complement.
AAGAAGAATTAGCTAAAAATCTAAATTGTGCATTTTAAAAAAGTATCCAATTTAAATTTATTTATGATACCATATCGTAATATTGTTCGTAATAAAAGTTTTATATGTATTTGCTGTCGTGGACTTTTATTAAGAACTGTATAAGACAAACGATCCCACAATACCTTTATCTTCTTGTAACTTTCACTCAGAGAGCAGACATTTTTTCGACTTACTCCTAAAGTCATGAAACTCGAGTTGTTGTGTGATTGGAACTCGAGTCAAGAGACCAGAGTTCAATTTCTCGGTGGTTAGCACTTACCAATAATTTTTCAAAACTAAAATTCGAACTGACGGCTTATTTCGTTGGCTTCGACATGAAAATGGCAATAGGCTCACCGCCTGTCACGTTGTTCCAAAAAATGTCTTAAGTGAAAGGTGAGATGAAAGGACTTAATTGCCAAGACCTCTGTCTACCAAAGTTGGGATTGGCGTACAGATTTTTTTTTTATTTTATACTTGTAATGTAATTATGCCAATTTACACAAAATAAATAGTAGTCTATGTGCGATTCTGGTGTCTTAGTTACATTTCTTTCAAAGTTCATCAAAATACAATACGTAGTTTTTTGGTAGAAAAAGAATAACCATACTCACAAACTTTCGCATTTATAATATTAATAGGACAATGTACATATATGCGAAGTACTATTTTACGATTTCATTTAATTTTTTAACCATCGTTAACAAAATAGTTATATTGCTATAAATAAAAAAATTAAAAACAAAGTCTCCTATTTACGTACTTATTATATTTTTAATAAATTTTTTATATTTTTTTTTTATAATTTTAGTTGAAAGAGGAGCAGTGTGGCTATCATCAACAGATAATTGTATCCCGGAAAAATTATCGTTTTATTTGGAAGATCGGAAGGTTGATTGGACGTAACAGATTTTTAATTGTACAATTGTTAATTCGGAGGAGGATTTAGGTTACATTCCGGGAAATTAGACTCTGAAATTTCCGTAAGATATGTAGCAAAGTTACTGGCAGAATTGACTACATTCATAAAACGAATATTACATAAAGGGGAATATTTCAAACGGATTACTGGAGCAAAGCTTTACAGAATTTCAGTTCAAAGTTTCTTGATGTCATCAGGGCGAGTCTTTTCAGGAATCGTAACTTGAATTATGGAAAGACTTAAAATCAGTTATATGACACAGCATACTGACTTTAGTTATGTTTATTTATCCTTTAGGTACTCGATCATAAACAGGGTAAAGAAATTATGCTTACAAAAAGAGGGTTAGTTGCGTTGTTTAAGAGTAACTGATAATAATGCCTTACAATAAGGCCCCAGGCCATTTGGCTTAAGGCAAACCTGTTTAGCTCATGTAATAAATATATATCTATAATATCCTCAGTCTTCAATTTCAGTAAGTAATTTGCTCATTGATTGGCAGATTGTTTTCAAAATCAAATATTTCTTTTAGTATTTCAATTATATATTTTAGTTTATCTTATTAGTTGTTCTAGCTAGCATAGCTATCGAAACAACAATTGCATGTTTCAGCGGAAATTGAGTCGAAACGACATACTCATTGTCATTGTCAAGACCTGTGTTTATCCATTATGGAGAATTGCGTTAAGGTGTAAAAAACTAATAAATTTTTTATAAGGCGTTTTTAGATTTAAATAATTTTTATGATGTGACTTATCGTGTGTTATGATCTGATCGACTAGTTGGTAGTAACCTTGACTTTGAAGCGAAGGGCGGCGGGTTCGAATCGCGCGGTACTCGAGTCTTGGATGTTAATATGAATATTTATCTAACTAAATACATTGTAAATATAGTGTGCCGTTAAATTGAATATTAAAAACGTGATAGGCTCACCATCTGTCAGGTTGTCCTAAATAAGTTTCGGTGTTTCGAAGTGGGTTGAAAGGACAACATAGTTCAGACCCCCGCTTAGGGATATTGCGAGGAGATAAAAAAAGTAAACTACATTATCAAGCAATTTTTTTAATTTTTAAAGCATATTTATGCTGAACTTTTATGTGATTAAATTAAAGGGAAAAATGTTTAATTTTCAATTGACACGGGCGGGATTCGAACCCGCGATTCCCGCCAGTATTAGTTGAAATTTAACATAACAATAATTTTTTATGGTTTAGAACGTGTTTTCATACCTTGATATTAGTTATGATGTAACTTATTATGTATTAGTCTCTTAAAGATATTAAAATTGTCGAAATGAAAAAAGCTCCGCTTGTAAAACTCTGTCGACTGATTAGAAAGCGTACTTTACATTGAACGCATGATCGGATACACAAGGAGAAGTTAAAAATCCGATAAGCTATTTAGAAAAAAGATTAAAATCCAAAGCGGATTTGCATGGAGTCATTAAACATTGCTGCCTTTCACTTCAGCGATTAAAGTTTTTAATTTTTACAATTCCATTTTGTTTGACCTGCATTTTATTACTTTTAGAATTTTATTTTCGCTTAAATAGTTCAAATATGTAGATATTTTTCAAAGATGTAGATATTAAAAATATTATTTCATTTAATTTGGACGCTTCCATGGTATAAGATTTGTAGCAACTAGTTTACCAAACAGCTAAAATACTATTATAAATAAATAAATAGCTTCACGCAATTCCCAATACAGGGGTAGACAGAAGTCTAGTCTAGACAATTAAATACCTTTGACCCACCTTTCACCGATGATATTTTCGGAAATACGTGACAGGTGGTGAGCACGTCGCCGTCTTTATGTCCAAGCCAACGATATAATTCCATATAATCCAACCATTCGGCTATTGTGACGTTTACCGCTTAATAATATTTTATTTAAATCGATTCGGTAGGTTAATATCAACTTCACCTAGTTTTCTAACATTGTTTGAGTAAATAATAATAATTATAAAACAAGTGCAATAGTAGATGTTATATATTTTTATATATACTAATTTTTTTATAGAAAAGGGAGGCAAACGAGCAGGTGGCTCACGTGACGGTAAGTGATTACCGCCGCCCATGAACACCGGCAATACCAGAGGCATTGTGTGTTAGTTCAAAATATTTTTCATTAGAGTTTTTTATTTTCAATGTGATGAAAAGCACATTTAAACTATATGTGCATTTATATAAAGTCACGATAGCCGAGTGGTTGGGTGGTCGGAATTTCGAGTCGAGAGACCCCAGTTCTCATTCCCAGGTGGTAGGCTCGTACCAATGAGTTTTTCAAAAAGTTATGTACGAATTATATCGTTGGCTTGGACATAAAGTCGGCGACGGGCTCACTACCTGACACGTTGTCTCAAAATGTCTTCGGTGGAATATGGGTCAAAATTACTTAATAATAATCAATCCTCTGTCTACCCCTGTATTGGAAATTACGTGAAGATATTTATTATTATTATTTGAAACAAAGCAGTAATAAAAAGATGTTACTTCAGGCGATCCAGCACCAATTACGGTCAAAGCAAGTTTATTGTCTATTAATTTAATGTCAAAAATAATAATGACGCGTCGTGGAATATGGGTCAAAATTACTTAATAATAATCAATCCTCTGTCTACCCCTGTATTGGAAATTACGTGAAGATATTTATTATTATTATTTGAAACAAAGCAGTAATAAAAAGATGTTACTTCAGGCGATCCAGCACCAATTACGGTCAAAGCAAGTTTATATTAATTTAATGTCAAAAATAATAATGACGCGTCGTGGAATATGGGTCAAAATTACTTAATAATAATCAATCCTCTGTCTACCCCTGTATTGGAAATTACGTGAAGATATTTATTATTATTATTTGAAACAAAGCAGTAATAAAAAGATGTTACTTCAGGCGATCCAGCACCAATTACGGTCAAAGCAAGTTTATTGTCTATTAATTTAATGTCAAAAATAATAATGACGCGTCGTGGAATATGGGTCAAAATTACTTAATAATAATCAATCCTCTGTCTACCCCTGTATTGGAAATTACGTGAAGATATTTATTATTATTATTTGAAACAAAGCAGTAATAAAAAGATGTTACTTCAGGCGATCCAGCACCAATTACGGTCAAAGCAAGTTTATTGTCTATTAATTTAATGTCAAAAATAATAATGACGCGTCGTGGAATATGGGTCAAAATTACTTAATAATAATCAATCCTCTGTCTACCCCTGTATTGGAAATTACGTGAAGATATTTATTATTATTATTTGAAACAAAGCAGTAATAAAAAGATGTTACTTCAGGCGATCCAGCACCAATTACGGTCAAAGCAAGTTTATATTAATTTAATGTCAAAAATAATAATGACGCGTCGTGGAATATGGGTCAAAATTACTTAATAATAATCAATCCTCTGTCTACCCCTGTATTGGAAATTACGTGAAGATATTTATTATTATTATTTGAAACAAAGCAGTAATAAAAAGATGTTACTTCAGGCGATCCAGCACCAATTACGGTCAAAGCAAGTTTATATTAATTTAATGTCAAAAATAATAATGACGCGTCGTGGAATATGGGTCAAAATTACTTAATAATAATCAATCCTCTGTCTACCCCTGTATTGGAAATTACGTGAAGATATTTATTATTATTATTTGAAACAAAGCAGTAATAAAAAGATGTTACTTCAGGCGATCCAGCACCAATTACGGTCAAAGCAAGTTTATTGTCTATTAATTTAATGTCAAAAATAATAATGACGCGTCGTGGAATGTGGGTTCATAATTATTTAGCCGAGTGGTACGGTTGTCGAAATTTCGAGTCGAGAGACCCCAGTTCTCATTCCCAGGTGGTAGGCTCGTACCAATAGGTTTTTTCAAAAACTTATGTATCTATTATATCGTTGACTTGAGACGGCGACGGGCTCACTACCTGACACGTTGTCTCAAAAATGTCTTCGGTGGAATATGGGTCAAAATTACTTAATAATAATCAATCCTCTGTCTACCCCTGTATTGGAAATTACGTGAAGATATTTATTATTATTATTTGAAACAAAGCAGTAATAAAAAAGATGTTACTTCAGGCGATCCAGCACCAATTACGGTCAAAGCAAGTTTATATTAATTTAATGTCAAAAATAATTATTAAATAAATAAAATAAATATCTTCACGCAATTCCCAATACAGGGGTAGACAGAGGTCAAGTATAGACAATTAAGTCCCTTTGACCCACCTTCCACCGAAGATATTTTCGGGACAACGTGACAGGTGGTGAGCCTGTCGCCGCCTTTATGTCCAAGCCAACGACGAAATTCGTACATAAGTTTTTGAAAAACTCATTGGTACTGCCACCTGGGGATCGAACTCGGGTCTCTCGACTCGAAATCTGACCACCCAACAACTCGGCTATCGTGACTTTTAAAAAATAATTATTAATTTATTTATCTGTTCTTTGCCGTCAACACCATATACCAATGGCTACAATGGACGGACTTAATGGCTGGTGGCATTCTCTATCAATCTTACTACTAATCTAACCTTTGTAATGGTGAAAAGTAGATGGCAGGTGCGGTTAAAAATATAAGTGATTAATTCCTATATTAAACAAAATATATAAACAATTAATTTTTCATTATATAAAGTTCATTCACATATTGAGAAATCCACATTAAATTATTTTAGATATACATTACTTAAATAATATACATGTAAGTATATACATCAATATATATTATTGATTCATAAAATATGAAACTATATAATAAAATAACTATATGGTAAACAACAAAACTTTCATGTAGAGTTTATGCTATTCCGATAATGTTACCATTATTTTTTTTACCTTCACGCATTTCACAATACTGTGGTAGATAGAGGTGACAATTTAGTCCTTCGATTCGCCTTTCATCGAGACAGGTGATAAGCCTATTGTAGCCAGATAGCCAGATGCCATCTCGAAAAATATATAAATTTATATAATATCTTCACGCCATTCCCAATACAGTGGTAGTCTGAGGTCTAGTCAATTAAGCCCTATCGTCCCACCTTCCACCGAAGACATTTCTGGGACAAAGTGATGAAAAATGTCAGACCAATTTTTTGACACCACGATAACCAAACCGCTCATGTTGGCGATAGTGGAAAATTCTACTTCGAAACATGGCAGCGCAAAGATAAATTTAAACTGTCTCCAATAGATAAACCAAATTATTGATTTTATGGTCAGAATTAAAATTTTCAATAGTAGCAACAATTAGTTACAGACAAACATTTAATTCCAATTTTTATTACTTTCCCATAAGATTACAAACTTTCTGGAGGCCGGATAATTCCTATATACAAACAAATTTTTGTTTTCGACAAAATAAAATTGTTCACGGCCGCCTTTTGTGTTTTAAACTTATTGCCGTATATTTTTCATGCAGCTATTCAATAGCCAACGAGTTTGTCTGAAGATAAGTATAGAAAAGTAGGGTAATTGCGAACGTGTTGTAAATTCGAACGCTCTCATTTCCCTTCATTGACAACACCCGCTTCCTACGATTACATGTTTGTGAGTGTATGGCAAGATTCACAAACGTCACGCAAATTATTGTCTGAGGTGTGATCTATTTAACCCACATGGTTTTGATGTTTTTGTGTATACTACTATACTATAACACTATAAAAGTGCTGCTTACTTTGGGATCAGACCAATGTAAGTAATTTTGTCCCTAACTATTACGAATGTATTTACTGTATACTTTTAAAAAATCCAGTACAGCGCGTGAGTAGAGAATCTTCCAGTAAATCATTGATATAATCATCATGTAAGTCACGATAGCCGAGTGGTTGGGTGGTCGGAATTTCGAGTCAAGAGACCCGAGTTCGATTCCCAGGTGGCAGTACCAATGAGTTTTTCAAAAACTTCTGTACGAATTACATCGTTGGCTTGGACATAAAGACGGCGACGGGCTCACCACCTGTCACGTTGTCCCGAAAATATCTTCGGTGGAAGGTGGGTCAAAGGGATTTAATTGTCTAGACTAGACGTCTGTCTACCCCTATATTGGGAATTGCGTGAAGATATTTATATTTATTTATTTATTTATAATCATCTGTGCTGATACTGCTTGGTTTGGGATCAGACAACTATAAATGATTATAGTCCATGCCTATCATGTACTTATTTACTATAAAAAATCAGTACAGTGCGTGAGAAGAGAGTGCTGCAGTAAACCATTGACATAATTATTACTCAATACATAGGGATTGGTGATCGCATTGTCACTGCAGTGGCAGTACCAGACAACTCGCCCATCATTGGTTTGATTTAGTTTGTGAAGCTTATTAGACTTGGCTATCTGTTCTTTGTGGCTACAATCCCGTCAGAGGATATAAACAATAGGAATATCTTCACGCAAATTCGTTTTACAGGGGGTAGATAGAGATGTAAACAATTAAGTTCGACACACATTTTACCGAAGCTTCGGTTTTGGGACACACTGATATGACGACCCTGTTCAAACGAACGATAAAAAATAAGTTTTAAAAAAACTCATCGGTACAAACCTATCTTCTGAGCATCGAACTCGGTTCTATCAAATCCAAATCCGATCGCCCAATCACTCGGCCATCGTGACTTCAATCAGGGATTATTTTTGAAGATAATATAATAGTTATAAAAATGTTTTAGATTATTTATGAGATATGCGTTATTTTTATTTTATTTTACAGAAAAGATTCCTAATGGTATTCTAAAGGCGTAATATCCTTTTACAAGATAGCACGCTGCCAAGAAGTGCTGGCATTGGCTGTAATAGCTATTCCACTCTACAAGTTCGTTCATTGTTTGAGAATTAAAACTTTGCGACTCCGCAGTGCCACTTACGTGGTAAAATTTACTTCCTTATTTAAAATAGATAAAGGTTGTTCTCAATGCTTATTTATAATGTTCCAACTATCAACTACTATGTAATTAACTAACTAGCAACTATCATGTTTAAACAATTCTACATAAAAATAATAAATGAATAAATGTTACGCTACTCCCAGTACTGGCGAAGAGAGATGTCTATACAATTAAATCCTTTCGAACCCTCCGCTATCGAAGGAATTTTTTTGGGATAACGTGACAGATGGTGAGCCTGTCGCTGTGTTTATATCCAAGCCAAGAATATAAATCGTACATATGTTTTAAAAAAAAACTCATTAGCTGGGCACCAAATTAGGGCTTCTTTACTCTTAGTCCGATCAACTACTCGGCTATCGAGACTTTATTAAATAATTATAAAAATTGTAGAAATTTATTATGATATATAAATAATTAACATAAAATAGAATAAATAAATACATCGAAAAGAATTTTGTTTCTATTACATGATTATCGGTTGCCATTGTATTTCAGAGGACTCTTTGTCGTCTCTTCAAACACCCACTAAATAAAAATGGTGGTAAACTTTTTGGCTGGCGGTTTCTTCTAAAAATCTGATTTGTTATCTTATTGATATTGTTTACTTACTGAAACCTTTATTGTATTATTTTAGAAATGTAACAAATTGCTGACTTAATGCTTATTGCCTGCTAACCAACACGTACTGGGTAAACAAAGTCTTAAAAGCTTAATACAGCCACATTAATTGACCAATTTTAATTTTCATGCATTTCCTAATTTAATCAGTTCGACCCAAATTTTAGCGAAGCTTGTTTTGGCATAGTAGGTGGCTCACCTTTTATATAATATTTATTTAATATTTATTGGCTTGGACATGGCAACATGCTATGTTGCCATGTCCAAGCCAATAAATATTAAATAAATACAAATCGCACATAAGTTTCGAAAAACTCATTACTGCGGGCCTACCTCCTGGGATCGAACTCGGGTCTCTTGACTTGAATTCCGATCATCCAACCACTCGGCTATAATAAAAAATATAATTAAGAGAAATATCGTAGAAATATAATAGTTTTGATGATTCAGCAACCTTGAACGAATGAATTAGAAACTGATGATGAAGAAAATGTACAGCCGGAAGTGTACAGTAATTAAAGTGAATAGAGTAGGCCGAGACACACTATTCAAGATCACATACCCTGATATGTATATATAGAAAATGATGAATTCGAATAGGCGAAAAGGTATACTGGCATGTGATGATACTTGCCTATGTAGTTTTCTGGCTGTCTGTTAAGTAGATAGAATATTTATAAAGATAAGAAAAATCAGAGAGTCTTTTAATCGAAAGCTGATTTTGGCTCTGTAACGCTTTTAAATTTGTAGCTTTATTTGTTAATTTAACTGATTAGATCCGGAAGTAGATTAAGCATTAAATCTTCAATCACTACCTTCCTCTACAATGCACATAAAGCTTGTATATTTACCCAATAAATTCTGAGTGGCTTTAATAAATTAAAATTAACAAAACTCCTTCAAACAAAGTCTTACAATAATCTCAGAGCAACTTGACTGTATTTTAATGATACTTCAAATCAATATTATATTATTAACGAGACATTAATAGAACTTCAAGGTCTTCTTACTAATATGAACTTCATAGACTGTATAATTTATTCATGTAGCCCTGATTCTCACATGAGATCTAGACAATAAAGTCTTTAAAACCCTTATTCCACCGAAGGTATTTTTGGGACAATTTAACAGGTCCTCAGCCCGTCGCCGTCTTTATGTGCAAGCTAACCATTATAAATTGTACATAAGTTTCCATAATTTTTAATCGTAAATAAATTAGTTAATTTCAAAAAAAAACCATCGGTACAGGTCTGTCTCCTGATCAATCTCGGGTCTCTTGACTGCAAATCCGATCACCCAACCAAGTCTTATTCTTCCCGTACATTACATACATACATACATATATAAAACATACATACATAGATATATACATAAATACATCCCGTCGCTGTCTTTATGTGCAAGCTAACCATTATAAATCGTACATAAGTTAGTTAATTTGCCACTGATCAATCTCGGGTCTCTTGACTGCAATTCCGATCACCCATCCAAGCCTTATTCTTGCCGTAATGTAGCTCATAAAAACATACATACATAAATAACGACATGTTAAAGTCCACTGCAGGATATAGCTCTCTCCCACAGGGAGGATTTGCCACAATCGCCACGCCTGGCAAGCGTACCAGACCACTCGCACATCAGACGCTGCTGCCCATCTTCGGTCTGATTGTTTTTTGGTTTGGCCTCATATTTTTAGAGATGGTTATCTCGCCATCTATCGATTTCCGTAACGATGTTTCCCTTAGTCGCCTCATACGATACCCGCGGGAAGAAAGGGAGTGGCAATATTCTTAAGCAGTTACCACATGGTAATTTAGTTCATATCGGGTTATTAAAAAAAAAATTCAGTAATCTAATATGTAGGTCATTTTGACTTACTTTTGATTTTACAATTTTGATACCACTTTTGCCTCCAACACACTTCAAGCACCTTCTTAAAAGCACCGAGTACTCATTACAGTTACATATCTTTACGCCATTCTCAATCCAGTATTGAGAATTATCAGATTCATCCAGACAAACAGATGTGTCCAAAATAAACGGGCTTCAAGAGATGAGGCCCCATCTAAGTTCATTACAAGATCGTACACTACTACCATAAAAATAAAAATATAAAATAAATATCTTCACGCAATTCCCAATACAGGGGTAGACAGAGGTCTAGACAATTGAGTCCTTTCGACCCACCATCCCTCGAAGATATTTTGGGAAAATGTGACAAGTGGTAAGCCGGTCGCCGTATGTCCAAGCCTATATGAATGCCTATATGCCTATATGAAGATATGAATCGTAAATAGGTTTTGAAAATACCCATTAATTAATACCCATTGGTATGGATCGATTTCGGCCAGGGGATCGAATTCGGGTCTCTGACTCGAATTCCGATCATCCAACTATCTTGATTTTTTTTGACTTTTTCTTTCAATATGGTTGTATTCCAAATTTATTATTATCTTAGTCTGGGTTCTATTTGGTTTTTGTAGCAAAAGTAAATAGCGATAGCATTTATTCTTATAAATTTTAGCTTATTGCACATATAGCTTTTTAGCACATATGCAGAATATTTTCATTTATATGCCGTTCCTTATAAATTAATAATTAAACATTTAAAAAATATGTTTCTTTAATTCATACGGCAGAAGTGACACTTCTGGAAAATGGTAGATTACCCGGAGTGTATTTTTTAAATATATAAAATAATGTGTAATGTCTTCTATCTAATTCTCTCGCCGACTTGATCATATACATTTGCGTACAAATACACAAATGTGTATGATGAAGTCGGCTTAGGGAGGCAAAAAGACTTTACTACTTTACTGTTTGTCATGACGATGACGTTTTTTCGTTTCATAAAGTTTTAAAATTCACTTCAAAAACAAGATAGGACATCTTTTAATTAAATTTAATTATATCAATTACATCCAATAGATAAACGGTTAATTTTGAATTTATAATATTAGTAGAAGTTTTAACAGTGGTAGAGCCACGCATCAGCTTTTGTTGTTGCATGAATGGGAAACGAATAAATAGTAAGAAAGGGAAGTACCACCTCACAGAATACCCACATACCCCCTTCCCCAATTCTGGGGGGTGGGCACTCTAAGGCCGGAAACGCATCTGTTATGCCTCTGGTATTGCGGGTGTTTATGGGCGGCGGGTAATCCTTTATTTATTTACACTTTATTGCAAACCTCACAAAGAAAGTTATACAAAGGGCGGACTTAATGCCATTAGGCATTCTCTGCCAGTCAACCTGAGGCGTGGAGAAATATTGTTAAGGTGCTTTAAACTGGGTTACAGAAAAGAAAATCAATATAGGACCTAACGAAAATAAAGATGCAATATAAAATACTAATACAAATAATAAATATAATATATATACATACATACACACATATATACATATATATATACATATACATACATACACACATATATACACAAATATACATATACATACATACATATATAAAACTTAAAAAACATTATTATGACTGTAATGACCAATCACTAATTCTAACTGACAGTTAAAAGGTGTTCACGTACAAGTCTTTTAAATATCGACTTATTGGTAACTTTTCTGATGTCTTCGGGCAAAGAGTTCCAGAGCAGTGTAGCCTGAATGGTAAAGGAGTGACCAACAAAATTGGTAAAGTGTTGCGGGATACTCATCTTGTAATTAGATGAAGACCGCAGGCACCGATCATGAATTGAGCATTGAAACTGAAATTTATCCTTAAGATACGAAGGGTAAGTAGTATCATTTATGATTGAGAAAAGAACAAGCAGAATTCTAGAGTTTCGCCTTTGTTGTATAGTAAGCCATTTAAGACGAGAACGGTATTGTGAAATATGGTCATACTTACGAAGGTTGAAAATATATCTTATACAATTATTAAAAAGGCGCTCTAGCTTGTTTAGAAGATCTTTGTTCAAATCACAGTAGCACACATCTGCATAATCAATGATTGGTAAAATGAGCGTCTGGACAAGCATAAGCTTAGTTTCCCATGGAAGAAGATTTTTGAGGCGATAGAGCACTCGTAGCGTGGCCGTTACTTTACGGCTAACTTCAGTTGTGTGTTTTCCCCAGTTCAAGGTGTTATCGATATGTAGCCCAAGATTTTTAACAGAGCCCGAAAATGGAATCACTGCATCGTTATAACGTATAAAGGGTAGGTTTCAACATCGACTTTAGCTAGCATTTTAGTACTACCAACCAGCAAAGATTGACATTTTGTTGCATTCACAGATACTCCAAAGCGTAAGGACCAGTCTGATACTGCTTTCAGACAGTCATTTAATTTATTAATTGCATCTTGGAGTTCTTCAATATCAGACTGTACATAAATCTGCAGGTCGTCTGCATAAAGATGGTACGAACAATTAATATTAGAAGTGATAAAATTTATAAAATTGAGAAGATAATGGGAGAAAGTATATTAATGTAGTGCTTCGAAAATTTATTAATGTAGTGAGTGGTCTTTAGTTGATAGATGTTTCATAAAGCTAATGACTGGATACCAAGTACTGGAATGTTAAGAACTAACTGAACTAACTAAACTAACTACTAAATATGTTTCATGCTTGTGTATAAATTCATTAACTAAGTTTGTTGAAGTATAAAGTGCTTTATACAGTCTTCACAATCTTTCCAACGTACACTTCGTAAATATACACTGGTACATACCAATGTGTAGTCTGCAAAGTAGAAACATAAAGTGCATCCAGATTTTGTAGTTTAACCACGCCACTTACAAAGTTTTAATCTCAACTTTCACTGCAAGTGTTTACTTTCAGTACTTTAGCTGTGTAAGTATTCTAGTTTTATACCGGTTAATTATTAATTTAGTTAATTGATTTCAAGACGACGGAATTGGAGGAAGAGTATGATGCTGAACACGACCACTTCTAGGCAGCGAAATAGTTTTTTGTCTTTTTAACGCGCATATATTTTTTAATATTAGAAAATTGCCGTTCAAGTAACTGTAAAATATTACTGAATAGTAGGTAATCATCATCATTATAACGGCTTCTAAATGTCCACTGCAATTTAAAGGCCCCTTTGCCGTACTTCCGTATGACTGCTTGGCAAGCAGATGGGCAATCAATGTACAAGGCAACTCTCATCCTTGACTTGGTCTATTATTTGAAATAGTTATCCCGCCATCAGATGTCTGGATTATTTTGAGTAAATTATTATTTTACCTATTTTGTATAAAATTGTTTTCCTGCAAAAGATTGACGGGATGAGATAATATATAAATGTCTTTCAGTAAAACCCCTGCCCTATTTGTAAACTCGCAACTGTAGCGTCCTCTGAACTAGAGATAAATGCTACAAGGAAAAGCGCCTGACCTCAGTTAAAAGCTCCCATACGTTATTGTAATTATCTATGAGGCTAACGTTAAAATTAAAAGTTCTCATTTCATTCGAAAATTTATTAATGTAGTGAGTGGTCTTTAGTTGATAGATGTTACATAAAGCTAAAGACTGGATACCAAGTACTGGAATGTTAAGAACTAACTGAACTAACTAAACTAACTACTAAATATGTTTCATGCTTGTGTATAAATTCATTAACTAAGTTTGTTGAAGTATAAAGTGCTTTATACAGTCTTCACAATCTTTCCAACGTACACTTCGTAAATATACACTGGTACATACCAATGTGTAGTCTGCAAAGTAGAAACATAAAGTGCATCCTGATGTTGTAGTTTATCCACGCCACTTACAAAGTTTTAATCTCAACTTTCACTGCAAGTGTTTACTTTCAGTACTTTAGCTGTGTAAGTATTCTAGTTTTATACCGGTTAATTATTAATTGCATCTTGGAGTTCTTCAATATCAGACTGTACATAAATCTGCAGGTCGTCTGCATAAAGATGGTACGAACAATTAATATTAGAAGTGATAAAATTTATAAAATTGAGAAGATAATGGGAGAAAGTATACCGCCTTGCGGATCGCCACAACCTAGTCCCGCCCATTGAGAGGTCTTTGTCCCATATAGACCGATTGCTGACGTCCGCGAAGATAAGAAGATAACCACTCCAATACCGTGGAAGCGAATTTAAAGTTAGAAAAATTGCAAGAAGGATATTATGGTCGACTGTGTTAAAAGCATTCGAAAAGTCCACAAGCACCATAACTGTAACTTTCTTCTCCTCCATACCCTCACGAATATCATCAGTGATTTTAAGTAGTGCAGCCTTTACCATCACATGAGCCACATACACCCAAAGTTGATATGCAGTATATGTGAGTCTAGAGTAATTTATTTTATTTCTTTCTTCTCTCTGTTCTTTATTATATATCTTACTAAATACGAGTATGTTTCATGCTTGTGTATAAATTCATTAACTAAGTTTGTTGAAGTATAAAGTGCTTTATACAGTCTTCACAATCTTTCCAACGTACACTTCGTAAATATACACTGGTACATACCAATGTGTAGTCTGCAAAGTAGAAACATAAAGTGCATCCTGATGTTGTAGTTTATCCACGCCACTTACAAAGTTTTAATCTCAACTTTCACTGCAAGTGTTTACTTTCAGTACTTTAGCTGTGTAAGTATTCTAGTTTTATACCGGTTAATTATTAATTTAGTGAATTGATTTCAAGACGACGGAATTGGAGGAAGAGTATGATGCTGAACACGACCACTTCTAGGCAGCGAAATAGTTTTTTGTCTTTTTAACGCGCATATATGTTTTTAATATTAGAAAATTGCCGTTCAAGTAACTGTAAAATATTACTGAATAGTAGGTAATCATCATCATTATAACGGCTTCTAAATGTCCACTGCAATTTAAAGGCCCCCTACCGTACTTCCGTATGACTGCTTGGCAAGCAGATGGGCAATCAATGTACAAGACAACTCTCATCCTTGACCTTGTCTATTATTTGAAATAGTTATCCCGCCATCAGATGTCCGGATTATTTTGAGTAAATTATTATTTTACCTATTTTGTATAAAATTGTTTTCCTGCAAAAGATTGACGGGATGAGATAATATATAAATGTCTTTCAGTAAAACCCCTGCCCTATTTGTAAACTCGCAACTGTAGCGTCCTCTGAACTAGAGATAAATGCTACAAGGAAAAGCGCCTGACCTCAGTTAAAAGCTCCCATACGTTATTGTAATTATCTATGAGGCTAACGTTAAAATTAAAAGTTCTCATTTCATTCGAAAATTTATTAATGTAGTGAGTGGTCTTTAGTTGATAGATGTTTCATAAAGCTAATGACTGGATACCAAGTACTGGAATGTTAAGAGGTCTAGACAAATTTATTTTGTAAACTCGATTAAAAAAGTTACTTGACTTAACGAAATTAGGCAACCAACAATTTTTTTTCTTTTTTACTAACTTTGGTACAAGTTTCTCTGTACAGGATTTACAATCCTGTACAGAGAAACTTTTACAGAGATTACATCTATATATGGAATTGCCATGATGGCCACACTTGGCAAGCGGTAATCACAGAACTAGACACTCAGCACCATCCACGCTGCCGATCTCGTCACCGGTCGGTTTAATTTGGGTTTTATATTTGATTATTCAGCCACCTGTCGGTAAACATTGCTCTTTTCAAGACTTTTTACCCAGACGCCTTTTACCGCAGGAAAAAAATTAGTGGAATTATTTTTATTGACGTAAAACCACAGGGCATATTTTGGTCACAAAATAAAATTTCTGTGAAGATAGATTGGATATATGTAAAGTTATATAGTGTGAAGTTGTATAAGTATATATTGAATGTTGACGATCGCTTTATCAAAAATACGAAAAATAAGTTACTCAACTTTAATATCTTTTCTGCATTTCATTCGAAATTTTTTTTGTCATTTGAGAAATATTTGATAACATATTGTTACGGCGCAAGATTATGCCACCCCCATTCTTCCTTTGGATTTTGAAAGAAGAGACTACCTTGGAAATACTTTTCACTACTGCCAGACTTTGGCAACCACCTGGGAAAATACCAGATCAATATTAAGCATTTTAACGTTGATCAGTATTGTCTATGATGTGAGGCACTTGGTGCTGCGACAGAGAATTCGCTTGATGGTGGTTATGATTTATTAATCATATCTTATATCTATATATATTATATCAATGCTTAAAGGCATTAAGTTCGCCCTTTGTATGACTTTCTTTGTAAGGCTTACAATAAAGTGTAAATAAATAAATAAATAAATAGACGAGTAGCTTACACCGTTTCTTTTTTATAGAAAAGGGAAGCAAATGAGCAGGTGGCTGCCGTGATGGTAAGTGATTACCGCCACCCATGAACACCCGCAATACCACATGCATAGCAGATGCGTTGCCGTCCTTAGAGTGCCGTCCTTAGAGGGGGGGGGGGGGGTGTGGACCTCCGGTTACCTGCACTCACTAAAACGCAGAAGTTTGTTAGACTTTTCCGTGAGGTCGTGGTATTTCCCTGGTCGAGCCGGCCCATTCAGGCAACAACAAAAGCTGACGCGTGGCCTTACCACTGTAACGCGTGGCTTTGACACTTTCAATGTTATTTATATGTTGTCACCAAATCTAAAGTCCTTTTCTACATTGTCTCTGATCGGGGTTTTTCGGTTTCTTAACAAATGCTTTTGCTAAATAAAATGATTTTCGGATTTTACCGCGATTTTAATTAGGTCTGTCTCCCCGTGACCACGGATGATGTAAAGCATCCGAAACATCGGAAAATAAAAAAATATTTTGTAAAAACTAATTAAAAACGCGATAAAATCCGAAAATAGTTTATTTAAAAACATGTAGTATTCGCGTAAATACAAGAAATCTTTAAATGCTTTGGCTCTTTACTTTGGGCCCAGAGTAATAAATGTTGTACTTACAGATTGATCTAATATTTATTTCTTCTTCTTATTTACAGCTTATCAAAATTCCACTGCAGAACATAGGCCACCCCGAAAGGTTTTCATCCTAAGCCACTTGCATCCCTCGATTGCCTGCAATATTTTGCAGGTCGACACTCCAGGTAGTCAATTGTTTGTACATACATATTTATCATAAATCTTTGCCGTTCGCCGCCCAAAGTTTTTGAACAGCTAGATACAATCACAGAGAGTAGACGAAAAATTATCAAAGTTTTTGTGAGAAATTCTTAACTGAATACTTAAAAAGGCTATACTCACGTCCATTCACAACTTTTGATTTGTTAGAAACTAGTCGGTGTAGGTCTCGGTCGCCATCAAGATGGTCGTCCCACTAACCATAATGAATGAGTTTCGACAGGTCCTATAATAGTTGGCACCTACCGATACAGGTAGTCAATAAAAACCCATATGGATGGGTCAATGTAGAAAACCACTTTTTCAGCATTTTATCAGGCCCACATGTTTATAGTACCTTCGCTATTTCCGATTCCATTACATAAAAGCTTTAGCTGCATACTTCGGGATCAGAGTAATGTATGTGATATTGGCCCTATGTATTTATTTATTTATAATAAATTATTTCTTTGCAAGTTAATAATTTATTAAAGTTACTATCGATATTCGATCACTGAACACACCACTAGTTTCATTCGCATATTTTCCAACTGGCTGATATCCGAGCATTTGAAAGAACTTTTAGGAAAAATGTTATAATAATTTATCTCGGTGTAAGAATTTGAATCTATGGTCATATAAATTTAATGAAAATCTGAGAACTGTAGAATATTCGATGGCTGCACTGCTCCAAATGTGCATTTTATTCTTACGAACGATTAAATTCCGCCATTTTGTTAAGCTGCACTATTGAAAAAACCTTTATTTTTATTTCTTTATTTTTCCAGACCTTGGTGCACTTTATGCTTCGTGAGATTATTTGCCTGTTAACGTAGAAGTAAGAAGTAAAAAATAGTTCTATTGCTAAAAATAACTTAAAAACTTTGTTTATAATCAATAAAATTTAACTTCACGCAATTTCTTATCTGCACATGGGATGGTTTTAACCATATCGTGCATAACAAACATATCGTGCATACGTTTGAAAAAACCCAGTGTTACGTGCCTTGTGGTTCTTCTCGACTTTTTTTTAATGTACATAATAAACTTATAATTTCGTGGGTGGAAACCGTCTTGAATTGAGGCGACATAGTAAATGTAGAGCAGTGAACTTTGACGGATTAAAATAATAATGAATAACGTAAGTACCTTTTATACAAAAATTAAAATTAAAATCAGTAAATGGCGTAAATATTAGGATTTCCTTAATTCGAAGTAACCTTCTTGTTACAAACCCAATCCCTTTTGAAGTTTTCTGATATGACAAAATTGTTATTCGAGACTTTTATGTATGAACCAAATGTTTATTTTTGCTTACATTAGTTGGTATGTATTTGGGGATATAAAAGAGGCAAGATGGATGTGTTACGTTTAGGATAAATAAAGTTTGTTATAATAAAGTTGTTATTGAACCATTCATGCTCATTGTTGGATTTATTCGGATTTGCATGGGGAGTACTGCATTTGCATAATGAATTCCCGCAAAGTAATACCTGAGTCAATTAACAATCTTAAAATCTGTTATCTCTGCCTATATCGACAGGTAAAATTGTCACCATGCAAGCAAGTCTGTTTGACATAAGCAAGTCACATGCATAAGCAAGAAAATAAATATAAATAATGATTTTACGTTAAATAATACAGTGGACTTTTCTGTTAAAAATTAAATAACGTGTTGTAGAAATTAAATTAAATTTAAGTACATTACATCGTTACCTTGGAGACTGCGTTCGGTTTACCACCAGATATACAAACATAAGCTCAGTGAACGGTGGGTAAAATGATTTCATTTCAAGAACTTATCTGCCCCAGTATGGGATATGTCATGGAGATAAAAATGTTAAATGTTAATTGACAAATGTATTGAAATATCTTTAGTATTTATAAAATTGAATCGCAACTTCTCTGATATTATTATATTAAATCAGGCATTAAACACCCAAATATTATTTTATTGAATAACGAAATCTTACAAACTACTTACTTGTATTATACAATACTAACAAGAACTTTAATACAAGATTTATGAAAATTAAATTTTTTCTCGTTTATGCCGAAAGTTTATAATATAGAACAAAGCTATATTTAATGATATTTCATTCGTTTCTAACAGAGATAGGATACAAACAGGTTTGAATAAGAGTTAACGACCAGAATTCATGCATTCGTTATTAACAAGCCTATTCATGTGTAGTCCATTTTGATGGCTGCTCTATGTGAATAAAACTTATAATTACGTATTCATCAAAAATAATTCCTGCTATGTATGTAATACATCAGTACATTTTTCCAAAGTATTTCCTCCTATTTTTCTTCAATTAGTTCTCCCATCTTAACACCATCATAGGTGTGCTCCGCCAGAGTTGCGAAGGACAGGAAGCAGAGTGAATCTTAATACAAATAATCGATACATATACAGATAGGAACAACATCACATACATTGTTCTGTTCCCAAGGTAAGCAGCTTAAGCACTTGTATTATTGAATCAACACCAATGAAAGTAACACAAACATCAGATAAAATGTGTTTCTTTTACATTGACCCAATCGGGAACCGAACCCAGGACCTCAGAGATGGCGACTCGATGAAAACCGGCGTGTATGCCACTCGTCGATGGAGGTCGTCAATTAAATTCGTTTTATTTTTCCAGACCTTGGTGCACTTTATGCTTCGTGAGATTATAATAAGTCACGATAGCCGAGTTGTTGGGTGGTCGGAATTACGAGTCGAGAGACCCGAGTTCGATCACCAGGTGGCAGTACCAATGAGTTTTCAAAACTTATGTACGAATTTCATCGTTGGCTTGGACATAAAGGCGGCGACGGGCTCACCACCTGTCACGTTGTCCCGAAAATATCTTCGGTGGAAGGTGGGTCAAAGGGACTTAATTGTCTAGACTTGACCTCTGTCTACCCCTGTATTGGGAATTGCGTGAAGATATATTTTTTTTAGCCAGAACTCTACCGCAAGGAGAACAAAACAAAGTAATGCCATTGAAGTCGAGAGCAAGGTTGTTTAACCCACAGCTAAATAGCTGTGCTTGGTTCCGCTGACATAACAAATCAAAGCTCCCTGTTGGGGATAAAAAATGCACATAACTTCGATAACTAAGCATACTACTTGAATTAAAAAACCGTAGACATTTGATCTTATATTTTTTAGGTGATTATTGCGCCATACATCTTTGGCCATTTGCATCTACATTTTTTTCTTCATTTGCTTGTTACCGCACCCACAGAAATGTATCGAATATATGATAATCCTGGTTCGATTACTCGAATTTTATCTGATTATAATTAATAAATCGAAAAATTAAATTCTATTACATAGCCTATTTTTAGTAAAATTACTTGTATCTCATAAATGTTTTAGAGAAAACTTTTTTACACCGCATATATAGTCTCTACTTGAATTTACTGATCATTGATGAGCTTGATTTAAAATACTTACTTATCTTCCCGGACAAACCCTGATGCGGTAGACAAATAGAACAGATTGCCAACTGTGATGATCCTTACATACCTCTTTCACTTCTTTCAAATTCATCATTTCCTTCATACATGTACGTCTAGGAATCCGTATACACTTGACCCTCCAATCTTCGAGCAATTTGATCTTCGAAAGTTCATCTCAGCCTACTTCAACACCATTTAATATTAACTTTCGCGGTATATATTTTATGTTAGTATGTATATATTTTCTTCGCCATTCGGTCTTCATTCATTCGCTTTCAACTTTCAAACCTGCTAAATTGCGAATCTCTTCATTCATTTTCGACTGGCCAACGTTACGCCGCATCTTTTACGTAGAGATCGTATTACGACTGCATTCAACTTGCTTTAATGCTTCTTCTGACAGGTCCAGGTTTCACTAGCATATAACAAATACGGTATCAGCACTGCGTTATGTATCGAAAGGCGTGCACTTTTTACTACACCTTGTCTTTTGACTAATGCAGTCAAGGCACCGTTGACTTTTTTCCAGGAGCCATACGCCTGTCCATATCTAAATCACACATTCCACCCCGGTTAAAAAGGCTCCCCGAAGTCCTTTTCACTCAAATTAATTATTTTTTACATCTTTATGGATTTGTAACGGGTTATTTTTAATACGTTAAAACTCTTGTACATTCAATGCATTACGATCTTCTCTGATATTTGATAGAGACTCTCCACCTGTCAATGGAACGATAAGTTATAGCTACACGAGTAATAGAGACGTACATGTTATAACGCCGTAAGAACTACAGAACTTGTGCAAATAAAATATGATTTGATTTATACACGAGTAAGCACGTACTTCCGAGTCGTCGTTTGACATAAATAATTCAGTGTTCTTCATTTCTAATATATTGTAGAATAAATGCTATGAAAAAATGACAAAAAAATAAGTTTTTATACATTATTACCTATCAGGCAAGAGATTTCCTGATTCGGTTATAACATTTTGTGATTGAATGCATTATAGAATTTGAATAAATAAATAAAAAACTTTATCTCAAAAAACTGCAATACCTGTAGAGGTTTTTTTTTTAAGTCGATTTAGTAGTTTTGTAAAAAGTGATACTTGATTTGTGAATGAACTAACATCGCGTCTCGAGATTTTTATAAAGGTAGACTAAATATTAGGTCCTTCATTTCGTCCATAATTCTCCACAATTTTCGTGGAATTCTTTAAGCTCCTTGTCCGGATAACCTTACTAAATTAAAATACATTAAGCAAAATTATGCTCCTGATCTCACACAGGAAGCGTGTATTATTCGGGGATATAAAATGTTTGTATCAAATTTACCATAATTAACAAACAATATTTGAGACAATTTGAATAACAAAAAATATTTATTATACAATATTTAAGACTATCTTCGTGCAAAAGTCGCGCACACACCAGTTATCATGGTGTCGTCAGTTGTGAGGTCCCGAGTTTGATCCCGAACGGTTCAACTTAGAAGACCACTTTTTCTATATTGTCTTGGGTCGGACTGTTTGTGGTACTTTCGCTGTTTCTGATTCCACAACACAAGTACTTTGGTTGCTTACTATGAGATCCATACAATCTATGCGACGTTGTCCATATCTATGTATGTATTTATAATAAATAACTTCACATAATTTCCAATACTGTGATAGACACAGGTCCAGGCAATTAAGCTCTGGTCCATATTTCACTGAAGACATTTTTGTGATGTCTTGACAGGAGGTGAGCCTGGCGCCATCTTTATATCAAAGTCAAGTTTGGATACAATACACTGGCACGAGCCTACCACCACCTGGGGTTCGAACTCGGATCTCTTGACTCGAATTTCGATCAACTACTCGGCTATAATAACATATAATTTTTTTATATTTTATGTTTAATATAAGGGTAGGATATAACAAGGTGTGATATATTCGGCCTGTATGACAGAAGCCTGGACAGATTTCTGACTAAATAAATCCGACTATCTAACATATCAAATTACTTATTTTACTCAACAAGATGAAAAATATCAAGCGTCACGAACCTATTTGTTATTTAATTAAATAGATAAAAATTTGTTTTATTTCATCTTTTGATTCATTTTTTTGTTTTATTTCATTAGTATTTCAATTATTATTAAAAACATATGTCGTTGAAATTACACAGCTGTACTGTGGTATTTGCGGATATGGAATGTTACAATGACCCTTCATTGGTGATTCATCTCTAATCCCTTCATTGGTGTTTTAAAATACACACAATAGACAATATAAATACTGTCGCAAAATATTTTATTGATTACTAGCTAAACCCGGTTACACTTAGCTATGTAATTAAAATATGTAAAACCTTTGAAGATAGAACGTAAGTTTCATCATTTGTTAGATATTAACAACGGAAACAAACAATCTTTATATTATATCTCTATGTTTAATGCTGTATTTTTATTAAATACGTCCCGCACTCTTGGTTAAAAATGTAATTGTGAAAATTTTAAAACAAATTCCATATCCGCCATGTTGGATTTGAAAATTGGTATTCATTTCATAATCAGCAATACAAAACACTCCGAAAAATACTTCATTGCCGATATTTTCCTTTTCCGCCATACTTAAATTCAAAATAGATCTGAATCGAAAATATACACCATAAAATTTATAATTTTATTCACATGAACTATGATCCTCATTTACAACAAATCTGTTTTAACCAAGTCTTTTTGTAGTTGTCTACTAGCACAGATAAATTAACAGCGAGAATAAGACGCAAACTCACACACACAGTTAAATATGAAACTTCATACAGTGGGTCTGTATCTAGACACATATATTATATATATCTACATAGAATAAGCCATAGACACTTAACATGAAAATTAAGGTAATCTTTACAAAAATGTGTAACGCTGAAAAAAAAACTTTAACAAATAATTGATATTTCGTAGTTTTTTAATTCCACATACGTTTCGGCCAGCAATCTAAATTGATTGTATGGTTCAAAACGGCCACTGTTACTGGCAAGTTAACCTTTGACAATCATACAACCCGCCGCTCACTGGCTGCTATTGGACTTTATTATTGGAGCGTTTATATTCCACACGTGGGGTTATAAAACTTTTACGCAGTTTGTTTGTTAGCAGTTTCGTTCGCTATAGCCTTAATTACTTGTTCGAAACTAAAATGTATGTATTATGAAACGTATTTTATACTTTCTTCGTTATTAAATGTAAGTCATTAATAATAAGAAGTCACGATAGCTGATTGGTTACCTAATAGGAATTCGTGTCGACAGACCCCGAGTTTGATCCCTAAGGCTCGTACCGATGGGTTTTTTCACGACTTACGTGCAGTTTATCGTTGGCTTAGACATAAAGATGGCGACGAGCTCACCACCTGTCACGTTGTCCCAAAAATGCCTTCGGTGGAAGGTAGGTCGAAAGGTCATAATTGTCTAGACCTCTGTCTACCCCTGTATTGGGAATGGCGTGAAGACTTTTTTTACTTTTTTTAAGTTATTAATATAAACTTTAATAATAAGTATGACAGGATAAATATGTATTATTCTTTATTCCTACAGATTACGTAAGAGACGTCTAAAGGAAACGCCATGAAAGTCCAATAGGCTATCGATCTAACACTGAATGACTGTCCTGAAAATAGTTGAGCACAATTCAGAAGACAGCTAACAGGCGTAGTTGCAAGGTGTCTAGTACTGCTATCGCCAACTTGCCTGCCAAGCGTGATGATTACAGCAACCCTGCCCTGCAGTGGATATTTACAGGTCGATGTGTATTTATATAACATGAATGTATGTATATTATGTAAATGTACGTAATATAAATGTAAAAGATTTGTATATAAAGCAACTAGATGCTCTAATCCTTTCGACCCACATTTCTCCAGAGCTTATCTGGGACAGCGTGACGTGTGGTGTACCTGTCACTGTCATATTTAAATTAAGACGTCGCCTGTAACACCAACGATACAAAACGTGCATAGGTTTCTGCAGCATCGCATCTAAACTCATCGGTTGTATTTTCAGATGGAATTCATGACTAAAAAATTATAAAACTAAATAAATAAATATCATCACCCAATTCCCAATACAGGGGTAGACAGAGGTCACGGTCTAGACAATTAAGTCCCTTCGACTCACCTTCCATCGAAGATATTTTACTCTGATCTTACACATACATTACTCTGATCCTAAACTAAGCAGAATCAGAAGCAACGAAGTTACCACAAACACCCAGACCCAAGAAAATGTAGAAAATTGATCTGACCGGGAATCGACCTCAGAGCTAGCGGCACCATGAAAACCGTTATGTAAACCACTCATCAACAGTGGTCGTCGATGTTATTAATTAATATGATTAATATTAAAAAAATAGATACGCATTTATCACAGCTAATGTAAATATTGAAATACTTTATTTAAAAACATTTTACTTCCTTGTTATGGAGAAAATTTACAGTCATTAACAGCACATGGTACCGGTACAGGCGCCCAGACAAAACTGAATAAAAAATAAAACTGATTTATTGATCATACAGATAAAAGCACTGTGCACTTGTAGAATTCGCGAATAAATATTTTAATTGCAAATACTCTGGTCATAAGTATTGTCACACAGAAAAACTTTTCTTTTAGAATGCTGGCCACAAAAAGTTTAATGAATTGAATTTTGAATTGTTCATGAAAATAAAACTACATACTTTTAGAATTTTACTCATTTTTAAATATGGAGTGGACGCTTAAAGAAGACCTTGTTGCAATTATTGCGGTGCATCGTTGCGGTTACGCGCCAATTCAAGTTTTACATACTGAAAAATTTGAATATAACCAAAAGATTCGTTTATCGTACCATCGAACCATACAATGAAGACTCTTGTGTAGATGACAGGTCAAGAAATGTGCAGCACCATGGTGTAAAGGGTGTTAAATAAAGACTTAGGGCTTCGGGCATATCGAAGAAAAACAGGACGTTGTTTGAATGCTCGTCTAATGCACCTGAGACTGAAGAGACGCCGCGCTTTGTTTAAGCGGTACGCGGGAAAAATATCGGGAAATTATTTTTTCGGATGAAAAATTTTTTACCGTAGAAGAGAGCTACAACAAACAAACTGATAAGGTGTACGCACACAGTAGTGAAGAAGCGAGTAACCGTATTCCGCGTGTCCAACGAGATCATTTTCCATCTTCGCTCATGGTATGGTTGGGAGAAAGGTGTAAAAACGAATGCAGTTCTGTATAAAAATACAGTCCTGGCGAACCTTGTGGAACCTGTTTCTCATACCATGTTCAATAACAGGCACTGGGTATTCCAACAAGATTCGGCGCCAGCTCATAGAGCAAAGAGCACACAAGACTGGCTGGCGGCGCGTGAAATCGACTTCATCGGGCACGAAGACTGGCCCTCCTCCAGTCCAGATTTGAATCCATTAGATTACAAGATATAGCTACACTTAGAGGCGTTAAAAGGCGTGCTTAAAGCCTCATCCCAATTTGGAGTCACTCAAGACATCCTTGATTAAGGCAGCCGCCGATATTGACATGGACCTCGTTCGTGCTGCGATAGACGACTGGCCGCACAGATTGAAGGCCTGTATTTTAAATCACGGAGGTCATTTTGAATAAACTTTAGTGTCATAAGAATCTATATTTTTTAAGTTCATTTTGGTATATTAATAGTTACATAATTGAATAAACTTGTTTTATTTATTTTAGGTTAAACATGTGCAGAATTTATGACCTGACTAGGTATGTAACATTCGTCCTTCTTAATAACGTAATTGATAACTTTATATTCAACAACAGCTTCTTTGCATTTTTCGTGACATACCACCACATCAAAAATTTTTTTTAATAAATCTTTACACATAGTCCCTGTCGGGGAAGCCAGAGACAGAAGGTCATGATCCTTTCATACCTCTTCCTTTGTTTTCTTTGAAAATGTATCATTTTCACATTCACATCACACAGGTTTTGAAATATTACCATAAATATATAATACAATTATGTAACATAATTAATATTAATAATTACATAATAAGTATTATTCCTAAAATGAATGTGACAGTCAACGTCATTCATTATTTCGCCAACGCAATGAAAACGATGCAGACACGTCTGTGTTTTATGATGTATCTATTACCCATTCAAGGACTTGGCTGTGTGAAATATGGCCCACTTAGAATAAGTAAGAATGTGGCGATGGAATATTGTTAAGGAAAAATGTTGATTATTAATTTTATTATTATTTTATTCTTTAAATAAACATATATAATTCAATAGTGCTTGGGTAATCGGAAATCACCTGGTAAAAAATAGTTTCCAATCTATGTACCCTGGGCCACTTAAGTCCTAAAGACTCTGACCATAGCCTGCTAGAATTGCTGAGCGTTGAAACGAGTGAAATTAAATGCTCAAAGAATTCCAACAGTTATAAAATAAATTTATGTTGGCGATCTCAGTGATCGAATGACTTTTCATACTGGTTTTCAATGTTTTGCCAGCTCTGAGGTTCCAGGTTCGATTCTCGGACGTGTTTGTATAGAAAACCATATTTCCTATATTGTCTCGGATTTTTGTGCCTTCTTTGTATTTTATTTTATAAAACGTAGTACTTCAGCTAATTACTTTGAGATTAGAACAATTTACTTGTTGTTGTCCGCATTTTTATTATTTATTGAAAAAAATTTAAAGAATGTATATTAAGGTAATAGTTCACTGCAAGACAAGGAAAGATTTGCCATAAGCGTCACATTTTGCATATCGATTAAGGATCGCAGTACAAACTCCTCACACCTATGACGCCGCCCGTTTAATTATTTTAATTTCATTATTCGAGATATGTGCCGGCACGTGTCAGTGGACATGACTTCTTAAGGCCTTAATTCCAGATAACCCGAAAGTGGGAACATTTCCAATCAAATTCATTGGGTTTTCTTAATAGTACATGACTTGTGTAATTCTCTTAGAAAAATTCACTTAGGGTCCGGAAGTTTGAAACAAACGAAATTGGAAAAATATTTTTTTTTCTCTTTAATTGAATCACATAGAAATTGAAAATAATATTAATTTCATAGTGAACATATCGAAGCAAACTTTGCGACACTTTAAGGTTTAGAAGTGGAATTAATTATAGCCTTTAATACTCCAACTTTTAAATTTAGATACTCTAGATAACTATCAACCGAATTCAAAAAGATTCCATTGACAATTTAAGTATTTGAACCCCGACTAATCCTTATTTTTTCTTTAAGTCGTTAATGTTTTACTCTCTCTAATATCACTTTCCACAATCTTGAGAATCTTAAGCTTTGCTGAGAAGCAGAATAATCGCATCTATGATTACATCCTACCTTATTATTATAAATATCTTCACGCAGTTCCTAATAAATGGGTAGCCATCTTCCACCGATGATATTTTTGGGGCAACGTGTCAGGTAGTGAGCCCGTCGTCGTGTTTATGTCCAAGCCAACGATGTAATTCGTACATAAGTTTTTTGAAAAAACCCATTGTACGAGCCAGCTACCTGGTGATCGTGCTCGAATCTCTTGAATCGAATCCCGACCACCCATCCACTCGGCTAAACTATAAACATAACACTAACACGAACATAGTAATATTAAGTAAATCGGTGCCTTTAAGTTGTTAATAGTCTGGTACTGAGATTGCATATCCGCTAACAAGCATGGCAATTATGGCTTCTCGTCCTTTCGGGAGTGGCCATTAGGTTTCCTCATTCCGAGAAAGTGTTGGGAAACTTACGGGAAAGCCTTGAAAATTGCACTGGCTGGACATACGGCGGAATCATCAATAACGATGATAAATTTAAAACATGGTACGAAAATTCATTTCATTTACTTTACATACCATGTTTAATAAATTGTTATCAAACGTATATCGTTTGATAACAATTTATTAAACATGGTATGAGCGTGATATGGACATTAACGATTGCCAGAACTTCTTCATTAGCACAAGCTCATTGCTTGTGCTAATGAAGAAGTTGACATAAAAAAGAATGTTCATCACTTAAATAGAAATAATTTAAAATTATAATAATAAAGAAATAATACTTACGAATTAAATTTACGAAATCATGTATTAATATGAACGTAGATAATTTTGTCAATTATATGTTCATACTTATCACACAAATGTTTGCCCCGACCGAGATTCGATCCCGTGACCCCTAGTTTCGCAGGCAGGATCACTATCAACTAAGTTATCGGGTCGTCCCCTGCGTTATTCCATTATTTTATTGTGTTAGTATTACACATAAAAAGAGTTGGAGAAAACAATAAAAGTTATCCAGCAGGTTATTAATAAGTAAGAAAGATAAATATTTGCTATTAAAATATTTTTTCGCGAATTCGATACGCGCAAAATGCCTTTATATTTATGATCAATAAATCAGTTATATTTCTTTAATACTGTTCAGTCTGGGTATCTGTGTAGGTAACATGTGTTATTAACGATTGCAAATCGTCTTCGTAATAAGGAAGAGACTCCTTTTTGTATAAAACATGTCAATATTTTGATTAGCAGTGATAAAAGCGAGTCTTTTTGCTTAAACAAGAATACGGTATATAGGATTTCGTTTACATGGCAATGGAGATATTTATATCATGCGAGACATTTTTAATTAAAGAATAGAGTGGTTGGGTGATCGGAGTTTCGAGTTAAGACATCCGAGTTCGATCCCCAGGTGGCAGGCTCGTACCAAGGGTTTTCAAAAACTTATGTACGAATTATATTGGCTTGGACACAAAGATGGCGACGGGCTCACCACCTGTAACATGGTCCCGAAAGTATCTTCATTGTAAGGTGGGTCGAAGGGACTTAAATGTATAGACTCGATCTCTGTTTACCCCTGTATAGGGAATTGCGTAAAGATATTTATTTATTTTATTTATGAATACATACGTAGATACATGATCTGAGCAATGTGTGCTGAAGCTCAGATATTTGAAAATCCTAAAGCAAGCAGCTTACTTTGGGATCTTACTTGTGTTAAGGAATCACAAAAAACGGCACCTAGTAGTAGTAAAAAAAAGTTACCACAAAAACCCAGACCCGAGAAAAAGTAGAGAAAGCGTTTTCTATATTGACCCGACTGGGAATCGAACCCGGGATCTCTGAGCTGGCGATCATGAACACCGGCGTATGCAGTACTCGTCCACGAAGGTCGTCGATATTCTATATATACAGCAAAAATTATCCCTTGTCTACATTTTTATCAGTGAAATTAAGTATGGGTTAAACGGAGCCAATGTTACAACATAAAATTATAACATAAAAATACTGGCATGTTTTTAATTACAAATGATTACAGTAACTAAAAAAGTTAATACGCAAATGCTTAGTGAATGTTAAATGCTGAATTATTACGTTTTTCTTTCTTGTTATTCACTATTTCAAAAGTTTCATGCATAGAATCATTTAATTAAAATTCAATAAAAGTTACGTATTATATAGAGTTCAAGTTTTTACTTACCTGCAGGTACGAAATGTTGTAGTTTTTTTTTTATTTTGCTTGAAATTTATTTTTATTATAAAATCATTATAATTGTTATATATCTTCACGGGTGACGGGCAGTAGCGTTAAAGGTGCGAGGTATTTGCTACTGCTATCGCCAATCCACTACTCAAGCGAGACGATTATTGCAAACACAAAAGACGCCTATGTCTTGCAGAGTACTTATTATATGCGGTTGGTACAATAAGTTGTAACGATAAGATTTTATCGCCGGTGAAAGTAAATACTGCCCGTTCGAGAAAAAAAACTTCATTTCAAGGACATATAAATTTTCTCCACCTCTACATTTGTACACTCTCATACTACACTACACTACACTCTCATAGGTCTCCACCTCTTAAGAATATTTTGAAGAAAACTTTTGGCTAATAGTGGACATTTACTGTTTGCCACTATGCTTTTCAATTTTATGTAATATATGGAAATATATATTATCTCTTTAAATTGTAGTGATAATTGAAACTTATATTAGATAATAAATTAATAGAGTTTGTTTTAAGTTATAAAATCAGGGTTGGGTGTAAGATCACGGGTGATCGGAATTGGAGTCGTGAAACCCGAGTTCGATACCCAAGGCTCATACCAAACGTTTGTTTTCAAAAATACATTTATATTATTGTCTTGAAAATAAGGATGGCTACGGGCTCACCACCTGTTTTCTGTTTTCGGTTGAAGGCGAATGTTGGGAATGGCGTGAACATATTTTTATTTATAAAATCGGAATTTTCAAAATTTGAATATTAATGCTATGTATAGAAACATTTAAAATATATTTATTATATAAGTAAACTTATTTTATACTTTCTTCGTTATTAAATGTAAGATATTAATAATAAGAAGTCACGATAGCCGAGGGGCTAGCTAATAGGAATTCAAGTCGAAAGACCCGAGTTCGATCTCTAAGACTCGTACCACTGGGTTTTTTTTTTTCAAAACATACATGCAATTTGTATCGTTGGCTTAGACATAAAGACGGCGACGAACTCACCACCTGTCACGTTGTCTTCGGTGTGTCTTCGGTGGAAGGTAAGTCGAAAGAACGTAATTGTCTAGGCCTCTGTCTACCCCTGTATTGGTGATGGCGTGAAGATATTTTTTTTAGTTTTTTAAGTTATTAGTATAAACGTTAATAATAATTATGACAGTAGTGTCATAAATATATTTTACTTTATTCCCACAGACTATGGAAGTATAAAGTGCTTTATACAGTCTTCACAATCTTTCCAACGTACACTTCGTAAATATATACTGGTACATACCAATGTGTAGTCTGCAAAGTAGAAACATAAAGTGCATCCTGATGTTGTAGCTTAACCACGCCACTTACAAAGTTTAAATCTCAACCTTCACTGCAAGTGTTTTCTTTCAGTACTTTAGCTGTGTTAGTATTCTAGTTTTATACCGGTTAATAATTAATTTAGTGCATTTATTTCAAGACGGCGGAGTTGGAGGAAGAGTATGGTTTAGGCAGCGAAATAGTTTTTTATCTTTTAAACGCGCATATATGTTTTTAATATTAGAAAATTGCCGTTCAAGTAACTGTAAAATATTACTGAATAGTAGGTAATCATCATCATTATAACGGCTTCTAAATGTCCACTGCATTTGACGGCCCCTGTCGTACAGACAGATGGGCAATCAATGTACAAGGCAAGTCTCATCCATGACTTTGTCTATTATTTTAAATAGTTATCCCGCCATCAGATGTCCGGATTATTTTGAGTAAATTATTATTTTATCTATTTTGTCACGATACACGATAGTACGATAGACGACAAGTCACGATAGCCGAGTTGTTGGGTGGTCGGAATTTCGAGTCGAGAGACCTGAGTTCGATCCCCAGGTGGCAGTACCAATGAGTTTTTCAAAAACTTATGTACGCATTTTATCATTGGCTTGGACATAAAGGCGGCGACGGGCTCACCACCTGTCACGTTGTCCCGAAAATATCTTCGGTGGAAGGTAAGTCGAAAGAACGTAATTGTCTAGGCCTCTGTCTACCCCTGTATTGGTGATGGCGTGAAGATATTTTTTTTAGTTTTTTAAGTTATTAGTATAAACGTTAATAATAATTATGACAGTAGTGTCATAAATATATTTTACTTTATTCCCACAGACTATGGAAGTATAAAGTGCTTTATACAGTCTTCACAATCTTTCCAACGTACACTTCGTAAATAAATACTGGTACATACCAATGTGTAGTCTGCAAAGTAGAAACATAAAGTGCATCCTGATGTTGTAGCTTAACCACGCCACTTACAAAGTTTTAATCTCAACCTTCACTGCAAGTGTTTTCTTTCAGTACTTTAGCTGTGTTAGTATTCTAGTTTTATACCGGTTAATAATTAATTTAGTGCATTTATTTCAAGACGGCGGAGTTGGAGGAAGAGTATGGTTTAGGCAGCGAAATAGTTTTTTATCTTTTAAACGCGCATATATGTTTTTAATATTAGAAAATTGCCGTTCAAGTAACTGTAAAATATTACTGAATAGTAGGTAATCATCATCATTATAACGGCTTCTAAATGTCCACTGCAATTTGACGGCCCCCTGTCGTACAGACAGATGGGCAATCAATGTACAAGGCAAGTCTCATCCATGACTTTGTCTATTATTTTAAATAGTTATCCCGCCATCAGATATCTGGATTATTTTGAGTAAATTATTATTTTATCTATTTTGTCACGATACACGATAGTACGATAGACGACAAGTCACGATAGCCGAGTTGTTGGGTGGTCGGAATTTCGAGTCGAGAGACCCGAGTTCGATCCCCAGGTGGCAGTACCAATGAGTTTTTCAAAAAACTTATGTACGCATTTTATCATTGGCTTGGACATAAAGGCGGCGACGGGCTCACCACCTGTCACGTTGTCCCGAAAATATCTTCGGTGGAAGGTGGGTCAAAGGGACTTAATTGTCTAGACTTGACCTCTGTCTACCCCTGTATTGGGAATTGGGTGAAGATATTTTTTAGTTTTTAAGTTATTAGTATAAACGTTAATAATAATTATGACAGTAGTGTCATAAATATATTTTACTTTATTCCCACAGACTATGGAAGTATAAAGTGCTTTATACAGTCTTCACAATCTTTCCAACGTACACTTCGTAAATAAATACTGGTACATACCAATGTGTAGTCTGCAAAGTAGAAACATAAAGTGCATCCTGATGTTGTAGCTTAACCACGCCACTTACAAAGTTTTAATCTCAACCTTCACTGCAAGTGTTTTCTTTCAGTACTTTAGCTGTGTTAGTATTCTAGTTTTATACCGGTTAATAATTAATTTAGTGCATTTTATTTCAAGACGGCGGAGTTGGAGGAAGAGTATGGTTTAGGCAGCGAAATAGTTTTTTGTCTTTAAACGCGCATATATGTTTTT
The DNA here is from genome assembly GCA_029286605.1 of Sericinus montela. Taxonomy (NCBI): domain Eukaryota; kingdom Metazoa; phylum Arthropoda; class Insecta; order Lepidoptera; family Papilionidae; genus Sericinus; species Sericinus montela. The sequence goes on along the minus strand of JAGSMR010000035.1, from coordinate 6,891,121 downwards.
AATATTAGAAAATTGCCGTTCAAGTAACTGTAAAATATTACTGAATAGTAGGTAATCATCATCATTATAACGGCTTCTAAATGTCCACTGCACTTGACGGCCCCTGCCGTACAGACAGATGGGCAATCAATGTACAAGGCAACTCTCATCCATGACTTTGTCTATTATTTTAAATAGTTATCCCGCCATCAGATGTCTGGATTATTTGGAGTAAATTATTATTTTATCTATTTTGTCACGATACACGATAGTACGATAGACGACAAGTCACGATAGCCGAGTTGTTGGGTGGTCGGAATTTCGACCCGAGTTCGATCCCCAGGTGGCAGTACCAATGAGTTTTTCAAAAAACTTATGTACGCATTTTATCATTGGCTTGGACATAAAGGCGGCGACGGGCTCACCACCTGTCACGTTGTCCCGAAAATATCTTCGGTGGAAGGTGGGTCAAAGGGACTTAATTGTCTAGACTTGACCTCTGTCTACCCCTGTATTGGGAATTGGGTGAAGATATTTTTTTTTTATATTTTATTTAATATCTATTTTGTATAAAATTCTATTCCTGCAAAAGATTGACGGAATGAGATAATATAAAAAATGTCTTTCAGTAAAACCCCTGCACTGTTTGTAAATGTCGCAAGTGTAGCGTCCTCTGAACTAGAGATAAATGCTACAAGGAAAAGCTCCTGACCTCAGTTATAAGCTCCCATACGTTATTTTAATTATCTATAAAGCTAACGTTAAAATTAAAAGTTCTCATTTCATTCAAAAATGTATTTATATAGTGGTCTTTAATTGTAGATGTTACATAAAGCTACAATGACGGGATACCATGTACTGGAATGGTAAGAGGTCTAGACAGATTTATTTTTTAAACTTGCAGATTACCTGAAGTTACTTGACTTGACGAAATTGGGCAACTGACAATTATTTTTTTTTACTTACGTTTTAACATTTGGTCAGAGATTTAGGTCCCTTTCTCTATACAGTATGGTGATCTCTATATATGGAATTGCCATTATGGCCACACTTGGCAAGCAGTAATCTCAGTACACCACTTAGCACCATCCGTCTCGTGACCGGTCGGTTTAATTTGGGTTTTATATTCGATTATTGAACCACCTATCGGTAAACATTGCTTCTTCCAAGACTTTTCTCCCATTCGCCTTTTACCACAAAATAAAATGTATGGAATTATTTTTACATCAATATCACACGGCATATTTTGGTCCCAAAATACAATTTCTGTAAAGATAGATTGGACATATGTGAAGTTATATAGTGTGTGTAAATAAATATTAAATATTGACGATCGCTATATAAAAAATGAGAAAAATTTGTTATTCAACTTTAAAATCTTTTCTGCATTTCATTCGAAATACTGTTATCGACAACTTCTTGAACTATGTAGCAGTTGGATGCTTCAAAACTTTCAAAGTTTGAAAATAAATTCAATAATGTAATGAAAGTATATTCAGTCTGCAAAATTTAAAAATGAATATCCTCCATTTGATCCCGTGTTGTTACGGCGCAACATTATGCCACCCCCATTCTTCCTTTGGAGTTTGAAAGAAGAGACTGCCTTGGAAATACTTTTGACTACCGCCAGACTTTGGCAACGACCTGGAAAAATACCAGACCAATATTAAGCATATTGGCGTTGATCAGCATTGTCTATTATGTGAGGCACTTGGTACTAAAATATAAATATCTTCACCCAATTCCCAATACAGGGGTAGACAGAGGTCTAGTCTAGACATTTAAGTCCCTTAGACCCATCTTCCACCGAAGATATTTTCGGGACAACGTGACAGGTGGTGAGCCCGTCGCCGTCTTTATGTCACGATAGTCATCCCACTTACCATAGTGAAGGAGTTTCAACAGATCCTATAATAATAATAATTTCATTTAGTATTACATATTGTCTTATTGTTTAGCGATTTCAAGAAGTTTACTTTCACTGAGCACTCCCCTAGTTGCCTCAGCCAGTATCGGAATCCTTGGCGTCGACATACCGAGCGACGTTCAGTTTCGCGGTCACTTGGAAGCGGAGTCCAAATTGGCCTTTAAGAAGCTTGGCGTGCTCAGTAGACCACGACAGTACTTCATGCCGGCCCACTGCTTGCAACTTTATAAGGCGCAGGTTCGGCCGCATAAGGAATACTGTTCGCATCTCTGGGCGGGGGCACCCCAGTGTCAGCTCCTTCCATTTGACCGTATCCAATGAAGAGCGGCTCGAATCGTCGACTACCACGTCCTATCTGATAGGCTAGATCCCCTGGTATTGCGAAGAGATGTTGCATCTCTTTGCATTTTTTACAAGATTTTCTACGGGGAGTGCTCCGAGGAGTTGTTCGTATTAATCCCAGCCGCTGAATTTCTCCATCGAACCTTACGGCATAGTCAAAAATCCCATCAACACCATCTTGATGCTTGGCTTTCCACCTCAGTGCGTTTTTCGCGGAATTTTCTGCCTCGCACTTGCCCTTAATGGAGTGTGCTCTCGTCAGTGGTTTTTCCGGACCGATACGACTTAGGGACCTTCTAGAAAAGAGCCTATACCTTTCTCAAAGGCCGGCAACGCATCTGCTATGCCTCTCGTATTGCGGATATTCATGGGCGGCGATAATCACTTACCATCACGTGAACCACCTGCTCGTTTGCCTCCCTTTCCAATAAAAAAAATGTTTAGCCTTGACCGCTGTTCAAACAATTAAATTCCGTATTTTGTTAAGCTGCACACTTGAAAAAAGCTTTATTTATTATTTCTTTGTTTTTGCAGGCCTTGGTGCACTTTATGCTTCGTGAGATTGTCTGCCTGTTAACGTAGAAGGAAGAAGTAAAAAATAGTTCTATTGATAAAATAATTTAAAAAATATGTTCATAATATATATCTTCACGCCATTTCTGATCTGCCCTTGAGATGGTATCAGGTCATCAGATCCTAAAAATTATAATAAAATAAAATTTAATCACGCTATTCCCAATCCAGGGGTCCAGGGGACACTGATTTGTGCCTGGGAACAACAATGAAGTCGTTTCGAACCACCTTCCACTGACGACGGTTTTGGGACAACTTGACAGGTGGTGAGCCTGTCGCCCTGTTTATGTCCAAACCAATGATACATTTCGTACATATATTTTGAAAAAACCCCTTGAAAGCCTTGGGGTTCTTCTGGACTTTTTTATTTTCCTATTTTTTTAAATGAACATACTAAACTAATAATTTCGTAGGAGGACACCGTCTTGTATTGAGGCGGCATAGTAAGTTTTTAGCAAGTAACTTTGACGTATTGAAATAATAATGAATAAAGCTTTTTTACTAAAATTTAAATAAAAATTAGTAAATGGTGTAAATAGTAGGATTGCCTTAATACGAAGTAACCTTCTTGTTACAAACCCAATCATTTGTGAAGTTTTCTGACACGACATAATTATTATTCGATACTTTTATTTCATTATACAGCCCATTCAAGACATAGGATGTCTCTTAAGAACGTTTGTATCCTTCATAAGTACTCTTAGCGAAGCGAACCAAATGTCTAATGACTTATATTATATTTGCTTAGATTAGTTACTATGCATGTGGGAATATGAAAGAGGCAATTAAGCTTGCTGCTTTTCCAATATTTTGTCAGAACTAGCCGCTCCAACAAACCCATATAGAATATTGCGAATTATTTCACAAAACCTAAAAATAATATATAAATTTATACATATGTTCACATTGAAGGAAAACTCTGTGTTATACAGATAATCGTTAAAAATTTATATTTAGGTAAAGAATCTAAAAAAATATATAAACAATGCTTTCTCTTTAAACTTTTCTCTCTAGACTTTTCTGTTTAAAATTAAATAATATGTTATAGAAATTGAAATAGATACGAGTATATTACTCCGTATCTTTGGAGACGGCTATTGGTTAACCACAAGTAATGTTGTCCAAACAAGATCAGTGAAAGGTGGGTAAAAGGATTTCATTGTCAAGAGCTATATCTGCCCCAGTATGGAATATGGTATGAAAAAGGCTTTCTTGGAGTTTTTTTATAATATTCTTTGTAATATAATACGATATATATATATATATATATATATATATATATATATATATATATATATATATATATATATATATATATATATATATATATATATATATATATATATATATATATATATATATATATATATATATATATATATATATATATATATATATATATATATATATATATATATATATATATATATATATATATATATATATATATATATATATATATATATATATATATATATATATATATATATATATATATATATATATATATATATATATATATGTGTGTGTGTATATTCTCCTGAAAGGAATATGGGCTGCATTTACTTTGGAAAATTGAAGGATTAGGTAGAAGTTTCGATAATGTAAGCCGAAGATATACAACTCAAGTTTACATTTATAAAATTAGTAGGACCGGGTATATTTATATCGTCGTTTACCACTTACTTTGTATTTTGTTAGAAGAAATTGGATATTCAAATTAAAGTGGGCACACGATAACTGAATTTATATGTTTATAATTAAACTGGCAATATTACATCACCTGGACAACTGACCTTACATTACCTTACGCACATATGTACATACATAACGGCCTGTGTAAAATATAGACCTCAAGATTTGACAAGTCTTGTATTTGTTCGCTCGGTAACTATTTTTCTAATTTTAATAAGATTGATCCCTAGCGAAGTTGGTTTTGCTATTTATTTTATACATTTTAATTGATACCTCATTTAAATTATTTTCTTCTTCTTTACTGTTACAAATCCTTCAAAAACGCCGGACTTCGTTGAGCAAGTACTCGCCCTGACTACTTGCTACACTGCTATTTAATCGTCTAAAGGTTAAAACTACTGCTTCTTTGTATTTCAAAGACTGGAAATAATTGCCTGGACGTGGCAGCTCGTGCTTTTAGCGCAGCGGTTTTGAATTTTATTTTTTTGCATTCATAACATCTTTTACGATATTTTCTCACAGTTTTTATTAATATTTTTAGTATAAAATACTCTGCAAACGTGCTGTATAACTAATAAAGTAAACTAATTAAGAAGAAATAGAGAAACCATTTATTCTAAGAATAAAAAAACTAGTAACAATGTTAGCTAACATTATCAACATTCCAGTTCACAACGCTAAGCTTTACCGCTTGTATCTAAAATGGTTCGCGACAGTAGTCGAATGGCGGACTCGATTTTGCGACGTGAGATTTATTAGTCAAATTATAGAGGCGTAGGGCAAAATGAGTAAATATAATCGGATTTGCATTATACACATTTTGCATATTGAAGTGAAATTTCTTTAGGATCGTTGTGATTTCAAACCGGATGCAACGGAAAAAATGACAGGTAACATACTATATTATAAATGAACTTTCTAATTATACTACACTTGTAATATATATTCATCTCATTCTTTTGTCAGTTTACTGAAGTTTCACTTATATCGTGTGTGAATCGCACTCACAACTTTTTTTATTAAGAAGATGCATCCACAGAATATGTTTATAACTTGAAAGAGAGACTTATACTCAAAGACTCATTGCGGCCCTCAATTATATAGTCTAATCAATGCCCTAAGTTGACGAGGAGATCGGTGTGATGGCCAATACTTAATTATTTGATACCTTTTGGAACATGATATCTGTATAGTATAGTACTTTCTTGTACAATAAAGCTCTATGAATCATAAATTTAAGAGTATTTTCAGTTATGTATATAATTTTAAAATTTAAAGTTCCTATTTAATAACTTTAGTCTCTTAGCTTTGTTTGAGATTTATTAATGTAATAAGACTGAAATTTTAAAAAGCCTTTATGTTATTCTTACCAGTAAAGTAACAGATGTCAAATAAATCCTTATCTATATCTAAGCAGCTATCTTTTTACAACAAGCGAGTGGACGTTGCTTATAACCAAAATTATTATTTAAAGTTCCAAAATGTTGCAATAGAGAAAAACCTTAACATGATTATCACAACTAATTAAAAATATTAAAAAAGTAGGAAAATTTAACCGCCTTCAAAAGAAATAACTTTTTAGCTGAACTTGACATTAATTTACATGAAATATTATTATAAGCACTACTTTATTATTTCTCAGTCAGAGGTCTATGGAAATTACTCATAGTGGTAGTAATTTTAGTCCTTCTGACTCACATTTCATGGGGCCTTTTTTACGACAACCAAAGATGGTGAGCCTGTCGCCGTATCAAGTTAACGATAGAAATCGTATATAAATTTTTTTGGTACAAGTTTTCTTCCTGAGGATCGAACTCGAGCCTTCTCATACAATCCAATCGTCTAATCATATGGCTTTCTTAGCTAAATAAAAAACAAAAATAATATTGACATAAATCTAATATAACTTAATTTGAGAATTTGATTGACGGTCGGATATACTGTTTTTTGGTAACTGTGCCGCAAACGTAAGTTTATTATTTTATAACATTTATTTTATTTCAAATAAAACTGTACAAAAGTTTATGAGTGATATTCGGAGTACCTTAGCCAGTATAGTTATCGCGTACTTTTCAGTTAATTAAATATTAAAAAAATATAAAACACTTTTTGTTGCAAAATTAAATGATACTGTTACTAAACTGAAATTATTTTATCGATGAAGTGAACTAAAGCGGGGCAATATTGACTGTACTTTGTTAATTCGCTCAAGGAGTAACATTATTTAGTAAGTGAAGTTAGCTCAGTCAGATACGAACAAACATAATATGTAAAAGTACTGCTACATCTACTGCAGGATAAGGCCTACAGGGCATGTTTTCAATAATCATCATACTTGGTAATTAACGCAGTATCATCATGCGCTTTTGAGGGTATTAAAAAACCGAATCAGTTATAACGAATTGACTCATCGTGTTCGAATTATTTTTTGAAAACTAGAATCTGCCATCGCCACTTCAATGTCGGCAAAATAGCTCGACGAACTGATAATCGTTGGGGAAAGAAGGTTTTCGAGTGGCAAACTCTTATAAGCAAACGCACCACCCAGTAAGACGACTCCCCATGAGACGGAGTTATGATAATTAGGAGTATGAGTATGAAGATGCAGGTGGCCGGGGAAAACCGTTCTTTGTCGAAAGCTTGGACCGTTCTTTGTCGAAAGCCTCCCCAGCTTATGTTCAGCAGCGAACACTTGATAGGCTGTAAAGAAGAACAATAAGAAGATTCTGCAATCGCATTCGTCCGCGTACATATATACATACAAACAGCCTATAGAAGTCAACTGCAGGACCACAGCGTCTCCAATAAGGGAAGTTCGCCACAATCGGCAGCTTTGCCAACGGATGGCGATCGCAGTACCAGATACCTCCAAACTCCCCCGCTGCTGCCCGTCATCAGTCGGTTAAATATTGTGATATTTTTCGAGAAGGTTCTGTCGTCTGTCGTTAATCAAAATCATAATGAAAGTTTTTTCCTTAGCCGCCTCATAACACCCACGGTAATATAGAGTGTGGTATATTCTTACGGCAATACCATAGGGGGAAATCTTCCGCATACTTATTGCAGATGCGATAATCTGGCTTACTAATCCACTCAGAACCCCAAATTCTACCAATTCATATGTTATGTTTATCCAACAGGTTTTTGTCTACGATTCGTAGCATTATTAACAATATGCTCATGACCTATTTGATAAAGATTAAAAACACAAAACGTATGTATAAACAACGGAATGATGTCCTACGTAAGGGGTGAAAAAAAGTAAAAAAATAACGCACGCAAAGAAATAAAAAAGTTGCTTTTAATATTTCAATAATCCTCAAAAAGGCCGTAAAAATGGTAAACCGTCACAAATAGACTTTCTAACGTCCTTATTTGCCAAAAAGTAAAGATTACGTTTCTTAATTAAAGACTAACATAACACAGACAACAGAAGACCTTATTTTTAGAAGGCTTTTGTAATCATTAATCGCAAGGGCGCTTTAGCAAAGGAAAGTGTACCAGCATAATATGAATGATCATATGAATTAATTATTTTATCTATGTGAGTGTATAACATTCAAACGATTTATTTGGTGCATTAAAAATAAAACATAAAGCAACTTTGCTTTCAGCATTCGTAAAATTGCAAATGGCACGTAACTCTTTGCACACATGTACATAAGCGCATGCTATCGAAATTTTATTGCAAATAGTTCGAAACTTTTCACGTAAGGCTTGACATACTGTCGATAAATTCCATTGCTCTTTGGCTACATCAACTCCGCACGGTAATAATATATTTACATACCAATCACAAGCATCAGAAAAATGTTTACAGGGATAAATAGACGAAATATCATTGCGAAATGTACTTTATTATAATTAAAGTCACTGTGCATTAGGCATTTTGTGTTATTTTTATTTTATATCCATTTTATATATATTATTTTTATGTATAAGAACATAAATAAATATCTTCACGCCTTTTCCAATATTGGGCTAGACAGAGGTCTAGATAATTAAATCCTTTTTGACTTTGGCTCCGCCGCCGATCACATTTCGACTGCGGAGGACAAAGAGAGCAGCGTAATCCTTTCCCACCGCGGTACTAACTCGGCTGCATTAGAGGTGCGACTCCCGCTAGAGTCGCGGAAAATAGGAGCATGGCGAACCGAAACACAAATACTTCTTTTCCGCCGCGACTTCACCTCAGCTGCGGAGGGCAATTAGAACGGTGCTAAGGCAACGAAGTAAACAATATCTTCATAGCCCACCAACAAACATCCGAAGTGGGCTGACCAAGCCCATGCGGAGCGGCTACCTCGGGGCAGCTATTCCCTGGAAAGTCAGGCCAGCTGTGTAGGTTCCTCTTGGTTCACCGTGGGTATCCAAGACGCGGTTACTAAGCTCCACCGCAACGACAAGACGGAAACCATTTCGGAGGGTGTATTGGTAGACTGTGTGAATTGTATTTTATGTTATATTTGTGTATGTTAGGATGATGATTAAATGTATTGCTGAACAAGAAAATTTATTCAGTACTTAGTAAGCCTATACGGGTTCGCAAAAACTAGATCTCCTCAAAAAATAAATTTAAGATTAAAACTAAAGAAGTTGCAAGAAAGATTTAAGATTAAAACTAAAGAAGGTTTGAAAGATGACCTTGTCTCAAAAATGGATAAGGGCGTGTTTCGATGGTTTGGGCACGTTGAGCGAATGAGTGAAGACCGAATGGTGAAGAAAATATATAGCGCGAAAGTTAATATTAAAAGGTGTCGAGGTAGACCGAGACTAACTTTCGAAGACCACGTGAGCAAATTGCTCGAAGAGAGGAGGGTCAAGAGTACTCGGATACCTAGACGTGCATGTATGAAGAAGATGATGAATCTGAAAGAAGCGAAAGAAGTATGTAGGGTTCGTGACACTTGGCGATCTGTTCTCTCTGGCTACCCCGTCAGGGATTGTGCGTGAAGATAAATAAATAAATAAAAGTTGCAAGAAGCTTATCATTAAGCAATTATTTCGATCCCAAAAATGGCATATTTTATCCCTCGAAAGGAGACAACAGATATGGAGCGACGATAAGCGACTAACAATTTTAATCCACATTTGGCTTAGTTATCTATGTATCGAATTCGAAACGAATTAGATTTAAGATCAGAATTGAATTAAAAAAAATGTTGTCTAAAGCTTATCATTTAGCAATTATTTCTTTCCCAAAAAGGCATATTTTATCACTCGAAAGCTTGAAGCAGGCGACGGCAAGAGAGCAACGATAAGCGACGAGCAATTTTAATCCACATTTAGCTTAGTTATCTATTTATCAATAAGATTTATTGTTAGATTAGACTTCGATATTTGCAGATTAATTTACGAGAACAATTAATATTAACACTATTTATTACTAAATCTTCCTTTTACATGTTTTTGTCGCTTACTGTATGTATATTAGTTACAGTTAAAATGGCTTTTGTGTGTCTTTCCTTCGAAGAAGTACACCACCAGGAAGACTTCCCTCTCTAAGAATTGTGGGGGTTAGTTTTCCACTTCTTACTCATTTCATCAAAGATTTGTCATTTGAGAACCACAGTGATTATTTGTCCTCGAAAGTGATACATTTGATTGTGTATTTGCTACTAGTGATGTACCTACTAGTGATATGTTATATGGAAGTAGCGACTTACTTCTTTATAAAGTTTTTTTTTTATTCCAGTTTTAAAAGTAAAAGCCTAGACTAAAGTGCTAGCTTACCTTTTAGTATACATTAAGTAATTACTAATACTGTAAACATCTGTCCTAGGATCTTTGAAACTGATTTTTCAAAAATCACAGGAACGAAATTCGGAAGGTACGAAATACGTAAAATGCGCTAATAGATCGCTTTAAATCGAAACTTTGGTACACGACATTTTTATTGAAGTCTATGATTAGAGTTTTGATATTGCTGACATCTCCAGCAATATAATTAAAAACTTTATTTATTTCTACTTCCGACGTAATTAACGTTTTGGTTATTATCCCTTCCTGGAATAAAAAGAGCTGTAATATTTTTTTGAAACACAAATTATAATATTCAAAGATTCTGAAAAATTTTAAACCAATCGCAAGATACATTTTCTGAGAAGACTTATTTAATTTAAGCTTTAATAAAACGAAAAATAAATTTATAAAATTTTAATGCTATAAAGCTATAAAAAAGTAGCCCATGTCATGTCTAAGCCTACGGAATGCTTCGGATTACTGAAACAATTCCAATAGCTCATAAAGAAAAAAACTAAACTAACTTCTTACTACCGATAACAGAACATATCCCAAAAAGTACCTTTATTCAAAACTAAACAATCTAATAATGTAATGAAAGCAAAATGAAACATAAATACAAAGAAAAATATATTTAGACCTTAGTAAAAATACCTAAAATAATAATTATACCCTCTGAACTGCCTAATAGATCGCTTTAAATCGAAGCTATAGCTAATATTAAAATTAATGCTATTCTCTTCTATGACTTCTACCCTGACGTGTCTGCGTTGGGTTACGCGTTGTTTGATGCACTGAGCGCCACCGACTTACATTAGGCGCTTTATGATCAGTCAATAATTCGTCCAAATGATTAAGTTCAAAACAATATGCAATATAGGATTCAGTTAATAAGAATTAGCTAAATGCTGTATGTTATTCAGATGTATAAGCTACATAACTGTAAAGTTTCTTCGAAATCTGTTCAGTAGTTTGGGCGTTAAAGAGTAACGAACATTCACCCATCCTCACAAACTTTAGCATTTGATGATAAGAAGAATTAGCTAAAAATCTAAATTGTGCATTTTAAAAAAGTATCCAATTTAAATTTATTTATGATACCATATCGTAATATTTTTCGTAATAAAAGTTTTATATGTATTTGCTGTCGTGGACTTTTATTAAGAACTGTATAAGACAAACGATCCCACAATACCTTTATCTTCATGTAACCTTCACTCAGAGAGCAGACATTTTTTCGACTTACTCCAAAAGTCACGAAACTCGAGTTGTTGTGTGATTGGAACTCGAGTCAAGAGACCAGAGTTCAATTTCTCGGTGGTTAGCACTTACCCGTAATTTTTCAAAACTGAAATTCGAACTGACGGCTTATTTCGTTGGCTTCGGCATGAAAATGGCAATAGGCTCACCACCTGTCACGTTGTTCCAAAAAATGTCTTAAGTGAAAGGTGAGATGAAAGGACTTAATTGCCAAGACCTCTGTCTACCAAAGTTGGGATTGGCGTACAGATTTTTTTTTTATTTTATACTTGTAATGTAATTATGCCAATTTACACAAAATCTTTATAAATAGTAGTCTATGTGCGATTCTGGTGTCTTAGTTACATTTCTTTCAAAGTTCATCAAAATACAATACGTAGTTTTTTGGTAGAAAAAGAATAACCATACTCACAAACTTTCGCATTTATAATATTAATAGGACAATGTACATATATGCGAAGTACTATTTTACGATTTCATTTAATTTTTTAACCACAGTTAACAAAATAGTTATATTGCTATAAATAAAAAAATTAAAAACAAAGTCTCCTATTTACGTACTTATTATATTTTTAATAAATTTATTATATTTTTTATAATTTTAGTTGAAAGAGGAGCAGTGTGGCTATCATCAACAGATAATTGTATCCCGGAAAAATTAACGTTTTGGTTATTATCCCTTCCTGGAATAAAAAGAGCTGTAATATTTTTTTGAAACACAAATTATAATATTCAAAGATTCTGAAAAATTTTAAACCAATCGCAAGATAAATTTTCTGAGAAGACTTATTTAATTTAAGCTTTAATAAAACGAAAAATAAATTTATAAAATTTTAATGCTATAAAGCTATAAAAAAGTAGCCCATGTCATGTCTAAGCCTACGGAATGCTTCGGATTACTGAAACAATTCCAATAGCTCATAAAGAAAAAAACTAAACTAACTTCTTACTACCGATAACAGAACATATCCCAAAAAGTACCTTTATTCAAAAACTAAACAATCTAATAATGTAATGAAAGCAAAAATGAAACATAAATACAAAGAAAAAATATATTTAGACCTTAGTAAAAATACCTAAAAATAATAATTATACCCTCTGAACTGCCTAATAGATCGCTTTAAATCGAAGCTATAGCTAATATTAAAATTAATGCTATTCTCTTCTATGACTTCTACCCTGACGTGTCTGCGTTGGGTTACGCGTTGTTTGATGCACTGAGCGCCACCGACTTACATTAGGCGCTTTATGATCAGTCAATAATTCGTCCAAATGATTAAGTTCAAAACAATATGCAATATAGGATTCAGTTAATAAGAATTAGCTAAATGCTGTATGTTATTCAGATGTATAAGCTACATAACTGTAAAGTTTCTTCGAAATCTGTTCAGTAGTTTGGGCGTTAAAGAGTAACGAACATTCACCCATCCTCACAAACTTTAGCATTTGATGATAAGAAGAATTAGCTAAAAATCTAAATTGTGCATTTTAAAAACGTATCCAATTTAAATTTATTTATGATACCATATCGTAATATTTTTCGTAATAAAAGTTTTATATGTATTTGCTGTCGTGGACTTTTATTAAGAACTGTATAAGACAAACGATCCCACAATACCTTTATCTTCATGTAACCTTCACTCAGAGAGCAGACATTTTTTCGACTTACTCCAAAAGTCACGAAACTCGAGTTGTTGTGTGATTGGAACTCGAGTCAAGAGACCAGAGTTCAATTTCTCGGTGGTTAGCACTTACCCGGAATTTTTTGGCTTCGGCATGAAAATGGCAATAGGCTCACCACCTGTCACGTTGTTCCAAAAAATGTCTTAAGTGAAAGGTGAGATGAAAGGACTTAATTGCCAAGACCTCTGTCTACCAAAGTTGGGATTGGCGTACAGATTTTTTTTTTATTTTATACTTGTAATGTAATTATGCCAATTTACACAAAATCTTTATAAATAGTAGTCTATGTGCGATTCTGGTGTCTTAGTTACATTTCTTTCAAAGTTCATCAAAATACAATACGTAGTTTTTTGGTAGAAAAAGAATAACCATACTCACAAACTTTCGCATTTATAATATTAATAGGACAATGTACATATATGCGAAGTACTATTTTACGATTTCATTTAATTTTTTAACCACAGTTAACAAAATAGTTATATTGCTATAAATAAAAAAATTAAAAACAAAGTCTCCTATTTACGTACTTATTATATTTTTAATAAATTTATTATATTTTTTTATAATTTTAGTTGAAAGAGGAGCAGTGTGGCTATCATCAACAGATAATTGTATCCCGGAAAAATTAACGTTTTATTTGGAAGATCGGAAGGTTGATTGGACGTAACAGATTTTTATTTGTACAATTGTTAATTCGGAGGAGGATTTAGGTTACATTCCGGGAAATTAGACTCTGAAATTTCCGTAAGATATGTTAGCAAAGTTACTGGCAGAATTGACTACATTCATAAAACGAATATTACATAAAGGGGAATATTTCAAACGGAAGTTACTGGAGCAAAGCTTTAAAGAATTTCAGTTCAAAGTTTCTTGATGTCATCAGGGCGAGTCTTTCCAGGAATCGTAACTTGAATTATGGAAAGACTTAAAAATCTTTCCACAGCATACTGACTTTAGTTATGTTTATTTATCCTTTAGGTACTCGATCATAAACAGGGTAAAGAAATTATGCTTACAAAAAGAGGGTTAGTTGCGTTGTTTAAGAGTAACTGATAATAATGCCTTACAATAAGGCCCCAGGCCATTTGGCTTAAGGCAAACCTGTTTAGCTCATGTAATAAATATATATCTATAATATCCTCAGTCTTCAATTTCAGTAAGTAATTTGCTCATTGATTGGCAGATTGTTTTCAAAATCAAATATTTCTTTTAGTATTGCTATTATATATTTTAGTTTATCTTATTAGTTGCTCTAGCTAGCATAGCTATCGAAACAACAATTGCATGTTTCAGCGGAAATTGAGTCGAAACGACATACTCATTGTCATTGTCAAGACCTGTGTTTATCCATTATGGAGAATTGCGTTAAGGTGTAAAAAACTAATAAATTTTTTATAAGGCGTTTTTAGATTTAAATAATTTTTATGATGTGACTTATCGTGTGTTACGATCTGATCGACTAGTTGGTAGTAATCTTGACTTTGAAGCGAAGGGCGGCGGGTTCGAATCGCGCGGTACTCGAGTCTTGGATGTTAATATGCATATTTATCTAACTAAATACATTGTAAATATAGTGTGCCGTTAAATTGAATATTAAAAAGGTGATAGGCTCACCATCTGTCAGGTTCTCCTAATTAAGTTTCGGTGTTTCGAAGTGGGATGAAAGGACAACATAGTTCAGACCCCCGCTTAGGGATATTGCGAGGAGATAAAAAAAGTAAACTACATTATCAAGCAATTTTTTTAATTTTTAAAGCATATTTATGCCGAACTTTTATGTGATTAAATTAAAGAGAAAAATGTTTAATTTTCAATTGACACGGGCGGGATTCGAACCCGCGATTCCCGCCAGTGTTAGTTGAAATTTAACATAACAATAATTTTTTATGGTTTAGAACGTGTTTTCATACCTTGATATTAGTTATGATGTAACTTATTATGTATTAGTCTCTTAAAGATATTAAAATTGTCGAAATGAAAAAAGCTCCGCTTGTAAAACTCTGTCGACTGATTAGAAAGCGTACTTTACATTGAACGCATGATCGGATACACAAGGAGAAGTTAAAAATCCGATAAGCTATTTAGAAAAAAGATTAAAATCCAAAGCGGATATGCATGGAGTCATTAAACATTGCTGCCTTTCACTTCAGCGATTAAAGTTTTTAATTTTTACAATTCCATTTTGTTTGACCTGCATTTTATTACTTTTAGAATTTTATTTTCGCTTAAATAGTTCAAATAAAAGATGTAGATATTAAAAATATTATTTCATTTAATTTGGACGCTTCCATGGTATAAGATTTGTAGCAACTAGTTTACCAAACAGCTAAAATACTATTATAAATAAATAAATAGCTTCACGCAATTCCCAATACAGGGGTAGACAGAAGTCTAGTCTAGACAATTAAATACCTTTGACCCACCTTTCACCCATGATATTTTCGGAAATACGTGACAGGTGGTGAGCACGTCGCCGCCTTTATGTCCAAGCCAACGATGTAATTCCATATAATCCAACCATTCGGCTATTGTGACGTTTACTGCTTAATAATATTTTATTTAAATCGATTCGGAAGGTTAATATCAACTTCACCTAGTTTTCTAACATTGTTTGAGTAAATAATAATAATTATAAAACAAGTGCAATAGTAGATGTTATATATTTTTATATATACTAATTTTTTTATAGAAAAGGGAGGCAAACGAGCAGGTGGCTCACGTGACGGTAACTGATTACCGCCGCCCATGAACACCGGCAATACCAGAGGCACAAATAGCCGCCCCCCCCCACGTTCGCCGCGGTGACAACTTTGGCACCACCGGCAAACAATGCCACTGAGAGAGGTGTACAACCCTCTCAGAAAAAGAAAAAGAAGAGGAGGGGGAAGAAGAAAACAAGGGGACAGCCACGTCCGAGGCTGTAATAACCTCTACACCCCACCCCCTCCCCATCGTTGCCACCGCTGAAGGGCCCTGGACCAAGAAACGGGCCAGGAAACCTCAGCATGCGCAAGTGCAACAAGCACAAATCGCACACACCGTAAGGGGGAGAACCGAGGCCTCCCCAACGCCACCGACGACGGTTGAGGAAGCACTTGCGCAATTGGTCACCGTCGTAATCAAGATCCTGGGAGACGTCGTCACGGCGATGACCACGGGAGCTGACCCCTTAACAGCGGTAGTTACCGCACTGGCCCGTCTGACAACGGCTAAAAATGGCTGAGTTGCGAGTACTGTACTGGAACGCCGGCGGTATTAAGATCCACACCGCCGGACTAAGAACGCTTGTCCAGCAGTACGATATCCAGGTGGTACTGCTGGGAGAAACTAAGCTAAGACCATCTCAGCCATTCAAACTCCCTCATTTCTTCGTGTATCGACGCGATGAGATATCTCCCGAAAGCATAGCTTATAGAGGCGTAGCTGTGTTAGTAAGGAGAGATCTAATACACGAAGAATTAGAGCTGCAGCCGTATGTCTCTACAAGGACGATAGGTGTACGCCTACGGATAGCCGGAGAGGAGCATAGGATATATGCAGCTTATCGCCCTCCCGGTTCCCCTAAGCCCTCGGACATCCACTGCATCTTCGATGGGACATCGCCTGCCATAATTGCCGGGGATTTAAATGCAAAACACACGGCATGGGGGTCGAACACCATATCCCCCAATGGCAAGGTATTATACGAAGATGCAGAGAAATGGGGATATGAAGTGTTAGGCACAGAATCGCCAACACATATCCCCACAAACAGGAAACACCGACCGGATGTTATAGATGTCGTACTGTGTCACGGTATCACTCACCCGGTCCAAACGGAGGTGCTGTACGACCTGGATACGCAGCACCTACCGGTTTATTTCACAATTGCACAATCAGTGGACTCCGTAGCGCCCAGAGGAACAAAGAAAAGAACCGACTGGGACACCTACCGAAGTGGACTAGCGAATATCGGATACGGCGCGCCGATAACGACAGCAGATGACGTAGAAGTGGCCGACAAATATATTAGAGATAAGATACATCAAGTGTATCTGTCGGCCACTAAGACGGTACCTGTAGCGCGCCGTAAGGATGAACTACCACTTCGGCTGAGAACACTAATAAGAAAAAAAAGAGAAACCAGGAAACTCTGGGCGCGCACACGTTGCCCACTAGTTAAAACCAGACTAAATCGGCTAACGGAGGAGCTGTCGGAAGGGATACAAGCTCACAGAAGTCACACATGGGATAGTCGTATAGTAGAGAGCGCTGACTATCCCCCATCTTTACACCAACTTAACCGACAGCTTCTACGGAAACCACCTCCGATTTGCCCACTAGTGGACAACGTGGGCAACCGGTACTACGGAGCCAAGGACCGGGCAGAGATCTTGGCACAACATCTCGAGGGCAATTGAAGCCTAATACTGCAGCAGCTGTCGCCGCAGAATTTCACGCACAAGTCGAGCTACGCGTACAGGAGTTTATGGAAGCTCCGGTGCCGCCACTAAGCGGGGATGATTTTATTTCCCCCGCTGAAGTGAGAAAAGTGGCATTGCGCTTGCCACTGCGCAAAGCGCCGGGGCACGACTCTATAACAACCGTCGCGTTAAGACAACTGCCGAGAAAAGGATTTGTTGCGCTATCCCGTCTTTACAACGGGATATTGCGCACCCTACACTACCCCACGGAGTGGAAGAAAGGACGAATAGTCGTACTGCCGAAACCCGGAAAAGACAGGAAGTCTCCGGCAAGCTATCGCCCTATAACATTGCTATCGTACGTAGCAAAGTTATTCGAAAAGTTACTGCTACGGAGGCTCCGCCCGCTCGTAGAGCCACGCGTAGAACAACACGGCTTCCGTAGCGGTCATTCTACAACGACGCAACTGGCCCGTGTGTTACACTATTTAGCGGCCGAACAACATCGCGACCGCTGCTGTCTGGGGGTCTTACTAGACATGGAGAGGGCCTTCGACAGAGTGTGGCATACGGGTCTTATATACAAGCTGTTGCAAGAAGAGAACATACCACCTGGCTACGTACGATTAGTAGAATCGTTCTTAGTAGGGCGTAGCTTCTACGTCACCGTCGAGCAAGCCGATTCGGCGGTACGCACTATAGAAGCAGGCGTTCCACAGGGCAGTTGTCTTTCTCCTTGCCTGTACGCAATCTACACCAACGACATCCCCACGCTCGAGGGTCGCGTCCGAGAGTGGGAAGACGATGTCATGCTCGCACTCTACGCGGACGACAGCGCGTACTTTACGTCGTCCCGTCGGGCAAACATCGCTGCCAAGAAGATGCAGCGACTGTTGGACCTATTACCAGAATGGTTAGATAAATGGCGGATGACTATTAATGTCGGGAAGACATCCGCCATAATCACCAATCGCCGTGGGCGCGTGCCACCACAACTCGAATTAAGAGAACAAAAGATCAAGTGGCAGAGCGCCGTCACCTATCTTGGTTGCCGGATAGACAAATCGCTTCGGCTCACCGCGCAGGTGGACTACGCGATAAGTAGCGCGAGAGCAGCGAAGGCGGTTCTCTATCCGGTACTTTCAACAAAAAAGCTACCAATAAAAACCAAGATAGGTATATATAAAACATATATAAGATCAAGATTAACTTACGCGGCGCCTGCGTGGTACGCGTTCACCTCAACATACCAACGTCGGCGACTACAGGTCCAGCAGAATATAGTACTACGTACTATAGTTGGAGCGGGTCGCTTTGTACGCAATGACGTTATCGCCAGGGACCTAAAAATAGAAACGGTCGAAGAATTCGTGGTCCGGGTGTCGCGCGGAATGTACGACCGTGCTGACAACGGGCCACACGAACATCTACATCGCCTGGCGATCCAGGAACGGCTACCGTTACACGCTCGACCACCGGAGTGGCGACCCCTCCCGAGAGATATTCTCTCATTGCCACCCGGCCCGGGGGGGACCGGGGAAGTGCAATAAAGTCCCGACATAAGACGTAAAGTGCGTAACACACCTACACAACGCCGCAGAAAGGCGGTACCCAGGACCGGGGGAGCAGCAGCCCCCTGAGAAGACGCCCGAGTCATGAGGCAATGCCTCGAAACTCGCAACCCATAAAGGGGGGCCTTTTACACCCCCCTGATATGGATGACCCGCACGCACGCCAGAGGCATTGTGTGTTAGTTCAAAATATTTTTCATTAGAGTTTTTTATTTTCAATGTGATGAAAAGCACATTTAAACTATATGTGCATTTATATAAAGTCACGATAGCCGAGTGGTTGGGTGGTCGGAATTTCGAGTCGAGAGACCCGAGTTCGATCCCCAGGTGGCGGGCTCGTACCAATTGGTTTTTCAAAAACTTATGTACGAATTACATCGTTGGCTTGGACATAAAGGCGGCGACGGGCTCACCACCTGTCACGGTGTCCCGAAAATATCTTCGGTGGAAGGTGGGTCGAAGGGACTTAATTGTCTAGACTAGACCTCTGTCTACCCCTGTATTGGGAATTGCGTGAAGATATAATAAAAAAAAATAATGTGCATGTATAATAATAAAAAATATGCGTATTGAAAGATAATTTCAGATTAGTAATTGGGGAATTTTTATAAATAAATTAAACTTTGATATTTTGAAATGAAGTCACGATAGCCGAGTGGTTCAGTGGTCGGAATTTCGAGTCGAGAGACCCGAGTTCGATCCCCAAGTGGCAGGCTCGTACCAATGAGTTTTTCAAAAAGTTATGTACGAATTATATCGTTGGCTTGGACATAAAGGCGGCGACGGGCTCACCACCTGTCACGTTGTCCCGAAAATATTTTGGGTGGAGGGTGGGTCGAAGGGACTTAATTGTCTGGACTAGACCTCTGTCTACCCCTGTATTGGGAATTGCGTGAAGATATAATAAAAAAAATAATGTGCATGTATAATAATAAAAAATATGCGTATTGAAAGATAATTTCAGATTAGTAATTGGGGAATTTTTATAAATAAATTAAACTTTGATATTTTGAAATGAAGTCACGATAGCCGAGTGGTTCAGTGGTCGGAATTTCGAGTCGAGAGACCCGAGTTCGATCCCCAAGTGGCAGGCTCGTACCAATGAGTTTTTCAAAAAGTTATGTACGAATTATATCGTTGGCTTGGACATAAAGGCGGCGACGGGCTCACCACCTGTCACGTTGTCCCGAAAATATTTTGGGTGGAGGGTGGGTCGAAGGGACTTAATTGTCTGGACTAGACCTCTGTCTACCCCTGTATTGGGAATTGCGTGAACAATTTTTTGTCGAACACAAAAAAATTTTTGTATATAGGAATTATCCGGCCTCTATAAAGTTTGTAATCTTATGAGAAAGTAATAAAAATAGGAATTAAATGTTTGTCTGTAACTAATGAGTTATCCAGATGTTTGAGTTGCCACGATTGAAAATTTTAATTATGAACATAAAATCAATAATTTGGTTTGTCTATTGAAGACTATTTAAATTTATCTTTTATAGCCATGTTTCGAAGTAGAATTTTCCACTATCGCCATCATGAGCGGTTTGGTTACCGTGGTGCCAAAAAAATTGGTTGGACATTTTTCAACACATTGTCCCAGAAAAGTGCAAAAAAATCGTTGATGTAGTAGCTACCTCAGACGGACTAGTGAACAATATTTTACACCAACATTTAGATAGGAAAAAGCTTTCCGTTCATTGAGTACCCGTATACTTAATGTAGATCAAAAACGCTTGCTTTTTACTAATTCAGTAGTTAGATTGAACACTTGCACACCATTTACTATGGTATAAAATACTGAATTCGTTAAACTTTCAAAGCTGTCGCGTGGTGAAATGTGTGTTCATAATTATTTATTCGTAACTAAGCAGTAATAATAAAGATATTACTTCTGGCGATGCAGCACAAAGTACACTCAAAGCAAGTTTATTGTCTATTAATTTAATGTCAAAAAATAATAATGACGCGTCGTGGAATGTGGGTTCATAATTATTTAGCCGAGTGGTAGGGTGGTCGAAATTTCGAGTCGAGAGACCCCAGTTCTCATCCCCAGGTGGTAGGCTCGTACCAATAGGTTTTTTCAAAAACTTATGTATCTATTATACCGTTGACTTGAGACGGCGACGGGCTCACTACCTGACACGTTGTCTCAAAAATGTCTTCGGTGGAATATGGGTCAAAATTACTTAATAATAAACAATCCTCTGTCTACCCCTGTATTGGAAATTACGTGAAGATATTTATTATTATTATTTGAAACAAAGCAGTAATAAAAAAGATGTTACTTCAGGCGATCCAGCACCAATTACGGTCAAAGCAAGTTTATATTAATTTAATGTCAAAAAATAATTATTTATTAATTTATTTATCTGTTCTTTGCCGTCAACACCTTATACCAATGGCTAC
This sequence comes from Sericinus montela, assembly GCA_029286605.1. Classification (NCBI taxonomy): domain Eukaryota; kingdom Metazoa; phylum Arthropoda; class Insecta; order Lepidoptera; family Papilionidae; genus Sericinus; species Sericinus montela. The sequence continues at coordinate 6,869,540 of JAGSMR010000035.1, read as the reverse complement.
AATGGACGGACTTAATGGCTGGTGGCATTCTCTATCAATCTTACTACTAATCTAACCTTTGTAATGGTGAAAAGTAGATGGCAGGTGCGGATAAAAATATAAGTGATTAATTCCTATATTAAATAAAATATATAAACAATTAATTTTTCATTATATAAAGTTCATTCACATATTGAGAAATCCACATTAAATTATTTTAGATATACATTACTTAAATAATATACATGTAAGTATATACATCAATATATATTATTGATTCATAAAATATGAAACTATATAATAAAATAACTATATGGTAAACAACTAAAACTTTCATGTAGAGTTTATGCTATTCCGATAATGTTACCATTATTTTTTTTACCTTCACGCATTTCACAATACTGTGGTAGATAGAGGTGACAATTTAGTCCTTCGATTCGCCTCTCATCGAGACAGGTGATAAGCCTATTCTAGCCAGATAGCCAGATGCCATCTCGAAAAATATATAAATTTATATAATATCTTCACGCCATTCCCAATACAGTGGTAGTCTGAGGTCTAGTCAATTAAGCCCTATCGTCCCACCTTCCACCGAAGACATTTCTGGGACAATGTGATGAAAAATGTCAGACCAAGTTTTTGACACCACGATAACCAAACCGCTCATGATGGCGATAGTGGAAAATTCTACTTCGAAACATGGCAGCGCAAAGATAAATTTAAACTGTCTCCAATAGATAAACCAAATTATTGATTTTATGGTCAGAATTAAAATTTTCAATAGTAGCAACAATTAGTTACAGACAAACATTTAATTCCAATTTTTATTACTTTCTCATAAGATTACAAACTTTCTGGAGGCCGGATAATTCCTATATACAAACAAATTTTTGTTTTCGACAAAATAAAATTGTTCACGGCCGCCTTTTGTGTTTTAAACTTATTGCCGTATATTTTTCATGCAGCTATTCAATAGCCAACGAGTTTGTCTGAAGATAAGTATAGAAAAGTAGGGTAATTGCGAACGTGTTGTAAATTCGAACGCTCTCATTTCCCCTCATTGACAACACCCGCTTCCTACGATTACACGTTTGTGAGTGTATGGCAAGATTCACAAACGTCACGCAAATTATTGTCTGAGGTGTGATCTATTTAACCCACATGGTTTTGATGTTTTTGTGTATACTACTATACTGTAACACTATAAAAGTGCTGCTTACTTTGGGATCAGACCAATGTAAGTAATTTTGTCCCTAACTATTACGTATGTATTTACTGTATACTTTTAAAAAATCCAGTACAGCGCGTGAGTAGAGAATCTTCCAGTAAATCATTGATATAATCATCATGTAAGTCACGATAGCCGAGTGGTTGGGTGGTCGGAATTTCGAGTCAAGAGACCCGAGTTCGATTCCCAGGTGGCAGTACCAATGAGTTTTTCAAAAACTTCTGTACGAATTACATCGTTGGCTTGGACATAAAGACGGCGACGGGCTCACCACCTGTCACGTTGTCCCGATAATATCTTCGGTGGAAGGTGGGTCAAAGGGATTTAATTGTCTAGACTAGACCTCTGTCTACCCCTATATTGGGAATTGCGTGAAGATATTTATATTTATTTATTTATTTATAATCATCTGTGCTGATACTGCTTGGTTTGGGATCAGACAACTATAAATGATTATAGTCCATGCCTATCATGTACTTATTTACTATAAAAAATCAGTACAGTGTGTGAGAAGAGAGTGCTGCAGTAAACCATTGACATAATTATTACTCAATACATAGGGATTGGTGATCGCTTTGTCACTGCAGTGGCAGTACCAGACAACTCGCCCATCATTGGTTTGATTTAGGTTGTGAAGCTTATGAGACTTGGCTATCTGTTCTTTGTGGCTACAATCCCGTCAGAGGATATAAACAATAAGAATATCTCCACGCAAATTCGTTTTACAGGGATAGATAGAGATGTAAACAATTAAGTTCGACACACATTTTACCGAAGCTTCGGTTTTGGGACACACTGATATGACGACCCTGTTCAAACGAACGATAAAAATAAGTTTTAAAAAAACTCATCGGCACAAACCTATCTTCTGAGCATCGAACTCGGTTCTATCAAATCCAAATCCGATCGCCCAATCACTCGGCCATCGTGACTTCAATCAGGGATTATTTTTGAAGATATAAAAATGTTTTAGATTATTTATGAGACATGCGTTATTTTTATTTTATTTTACAGAAAAGATTCCTAATGGTATTCTAAAGGCGTAATATCCTTTTACAAGATAGCACGCTGCCAAGAAGTGCTGGCATTGGCTGTAATAGCTATTCCACTCTACAAGTTCGTTCATTGTTTGAGAATTAAAACTTTGCGACACCGCAGTGCCACTTACGTGGTAAAATTTACTTCCTTATTTAAAATAGATAAAGGTTGTTCTCAATGCTTATTTGTAATGTTCCAACTATCAACTACTATTTAATTAACTAACTAGCAACTATCATGTTTAAACAATTCTACATAAAAATAATAAATGAATAAATGTTTTCACGCTACTCCCAGTACTGGCGAAGAGAGATGTCTATACAATTAAATCCTTTCGAACCCTCCGCTATCGAAGGAATTCTTTGGGATAACGTGACAGATGGTGAGCCTGTCACTGTGTTTATATCCAAGCCAAGAATATAAATCGTACGTATGTTTTAAAAAAAAAACTCATTAGTACGATCCTACCAGCTGGGCACCAAATTAGGGCTTCTTTACTCTTAGTCCGATCAACTACTCGGCTATCGAGACTTTATTAAATAATTATAAAAATTGTAGAAATTTATTATGATATATAAATAATTAACATAAAATAGAATAAATAAATACATCGAAAAGAATTTTGTTTCTATTACATGATTATCGGTTGCCATTGTATTTCAGAGGACTCTTTGTCGTCTCTTCCAACACCCACTAAATGAAAATGGTGGTAAACTTTTGGCTGGCGGTTTCTTCTTAAAATCTGATTTGTTATCTTATTGATATTGTTTACTTACTGAAACCTTTATTGTATTATTTTAGAAATGTAACAAATTGCTGACTTAATGCTTATTGCCTGCTAACCAACACGTACTGGGTAAACAAAGTCTTAAAAGCTTAATACAGCCACATTAATTGACCAATTTTAATTTTCATGCATTTCCTAATTTCATCAGTTCGACCCAAATTTTAGCGAAGCTTGTTTTGGCATATTAGGTGAGCATGTTGCCATGTCCAAGCCAATAAATATTAAATAAATACAAATCGCACATAAGTTTCGAAAAAACTCATTACTGCGAGCCTACCACCTGGGGATCGAACTCGGGTCTCTTGACTTGAATTCCGATCATCCAACCACTCGGCTATAATAAAAAATATAATTAAGAGAAATATCGTAGAAATATAATAGTTTTGATGATTCAGCAACCTTGAACGAATGAGTTAGAAACTGATGATGAAGAAAATGTACAGCCGGAAGTGTACAGTAATTAAAGTGAATAGAGTAGGCCGAGACACACTATTCAAGATCACATACCCTGATATGTATATATAGAAAATGATGAATTCGAATAGGCGAAAAGGTATACTGGCATGTGATGATACTTGCCTATGTACTTTTCTGGCTGTCTGTTAAGTAGATAGAATATTTATTAAAGATAAGAAAAATCAGAGAGTCTTCTAATCGAAAGCTGATTTTGGCTCAGTAACGCTTTTACATTTGTAGCTTTATTTGTTAATTTAACTGATTAGATCCGGAAGTAGATTAAGCATTAAATCTTCAATAACTACCTTCCTCTACTTTTGAATTTATAATATTAGTAGAAGTTTTAACAGTGGTAGAGCCACGCATCAGCTTTTGTTGTTGCATGAATGGGAAAGTAATAAATAGTAAGAAAGGGAAGTACCACCTCACAGAATACCCACATACCCCCTCCCCCAACTCTGGGGGGTGGGCACTCTAAGGCCGGAAACGCATCTGTTATGCCTCTGGTATTGCGGGTGTTTATGGGCGGCGGGTAATCCTTTACCATCACATGAGCCACCTACACCCAAAGTAGATATGCAGTATATGTGAGTCTAGAGTAATTTATTTTATTTCTTTCTTCTCTCTGTGCTTTATTATATATCTTACTAAATACAAGTATGTTTCATGCTAGTGTATAAATTCATTAACTAAGTTCGTTGAAATATAAAGTGCTTTAAACAGTCTTCACAATCTTTCCGACGTACACTTCGTAAATATATGTACATACTTATACTTACGAATGTGTAGTCTGCAAAGTAGAAACATAAAGTGCATCCTGATGTTGTAGTTTAACCACGCCACTTACAAAGTTTTAATCTCAACTTTCACTGCAAGTGTTTACTTTCATTACTTTAGCTGTGTAAGTATTCTAGTTTTATACCGGTTAATTATTAATTTAGTGAATTGATTTCAAGACGACGGAATTGGAGGAAGAGTATGAAGCTGAACACGACCACTTCTAGGCAGCGAAATAGTTTTTTGTCTTTTTAACGCGCATATATTTTTTTAATATTAGAAAACTGCCGTTCAAGTAACTGTAAAATATTACTGAATAGTAGGTAATCATCATCATTATAACGGCTTCTAAATGTCCACTGCAATTTAAAGGCCCCTTTGCCGTACTTCCGTATGACTGCTTGGCAAGCAGATGGGCAATCAATATACAAGGCAACTCTCATCCTTGACTTTGTCTATTATTTGAAATAGTTATCCCGCCATCAGATGTCTGGATTATTTTGAGTAAATTATTATTTTACCTATTTTGTATAAAACTATTTTCCTGCGAAAGATTGACGGGATGAGATAATATATAAATGTCTTTCAGTAAAACCCCTGCCCTATTTGTAAACTCGCAACTGTAGCGTCCTCTGAACTAGAGATAAATGCTACAAGGAAAAGCGCCTGACCTCAGTTAAAAGCTCCCATACGTTATTGTAATTATCTATGAGGCTAACGTTAAAATTAAAAGTTCTCATTTCATTCGAAAATTTATTAATGTAGTGAGTGGTCTTTAGTTGATAGATGTTTCATAAAGCTATGACTGGATACCAAGTACTGGAATGTTAAGAGGTCTAGACAAATTTATTTTGTAAACTCGATTAAAAAAGTTACTTGACTTAACGAAATTAGGCAACCAACAATTTTTTTTCTTTTTTACTAACTTTGGTACAAGTTTCTCTGTACAGGATTGTAATCTATATATGGAATTGCCATGATGGCCACACTTGGCAAGCGGTAATCACAGAACTAGACACTCAGCACCATCCACGCTGCCGATCTCGTCACCGGTCGGTTTAATTTGGGTTTTATATTTGATTATTCAGCCACCTGTCGGTAAACATTGCTCTTTTCAAGACTTTTTACCCAGACGCCTTTTACCGCAGGAAAAAAATAGTGGAATTATTTTTATTGACGTAAAACCACAGGGCATATTTTGGTCACAAAATAAAATTTCTGTGAAGATAGATTGGATACATGTAAAGTTATATAGTGTGAAGTTGTATAAGTATATATTGAATGTTGACGATCGCTATATCAAAAATACGAAAAATAAGTTACTCAACTTTACAATCTTTTCTGCATTTCATTCGAATTTTTTTTTGTCATTTGAGAAATATTTGATAACATGTTGTTACGGCGCAAGATTATGCCACCCCCATTCTTCCTTTGGATTTTGAAAGAAGAGACTACCTTGGAAATACTTTTCACTACTGCCAGACTTTGGCAACCACCTGGGAAAATACCAGATCAATATTAAGCATTTTAACGTTGATCAGTATTGTCTATGATGAGAGGCACTTGGTGCTGCGACAGAGAATTCGCTTGATGGTGGTTATGATTTATTAATCATATCTTATATCTATATATATTATATCAATGCTTAAAGGCATTAAGTTCGCCCTTTCTTTGTAAGGCTTACAATAAAGTGTAAATAAATAAATAAATAAATAGACGAGTAGCTTACACCGTTTATTTTTTATAGAAAAGGGAAGCAAACGAGCAGGTGGCTCCCGTGATGGTAAGTGATTACCGCCACCCATGAACCACCGCAATACCACATGCATAGCAGATGCGTTGCCGTCCTTAGAGTGCCGTCCTTAGAGAGGGGGGGGGGGGTGTGGACCTCCGGTTACCTGCACTCACTAGACGAAACGCAGAAGTTTGTTAGACTTCTACTTCACGCCGGTATTCCGTGAGGTCGTGGTATTTCCCCGGTCGAGCCGGCCCATTCATGCAACAACAAAAGCTGACGCGTGGCCTTACCACTGTAACGCGTGGCTTTAACACTTTCAATGTTATTTATATGTTGTCACCAAATCTAAAGTCCTGGATTTGATTCCCTCACGAGTAAATCTGGCAGTAATTTTCTACATTGTCTCTGATCGGGGTTTTCCGGTTTCTTAACAAATGCTTTTGCTAAATAAAACGATTTTCGGATTTTACCGCGATTTTAATTAGGTCTGTCTCCCCGTGACCACGGATGATGTTTACATCATCCGTGGTCACGGCTTCAGCATCCGAAACATCGGGAAATAAAAAAATAGTTTGTAAAAACTAATTAAAAACGCGATAAAATCCGAAAATAGTTTATTTAAAAATATGTAGTATTCGCGTAAATACAAGAAATCATCATTTCAAGTAAACTTTGGGCCCAGAGCAATAAATGTTGTACTTACAGATTGATCTAATATTTATTTCTTCTTCTTATTTACAGCTTATCAAAATTCCACTGCAGAACATAGGCCACCCCGAAAGGTTTTCATCCTAAGCCACTTGCATCCCTCGATTGCCTGCAATATTTTGCAGGTCGACACTCCAGATAGTCAATTGTTTGTACATACATATTTATCATAAATCTTTGCCGTTCGCCGCCCAAAGTTTTTGAACAGCTAGATACAATCACAGAGAGTAGACGAAAAATTATCAAAGTTTTTGTGAGAAATTCTTAACTGAATACTTAAAAAGGCTAAACTCACGTCCATTCACGACTTTTGATTTGTTAGAAACTAGTCGGTGTAGGTCTCGGTCGCCATCAAGATGGTCGTCCCACTAACCATAATGAAGGAGTTTCGACAGGTCCTATAATAGTTGGCACCTACCGATACAGGTTGTCAATAAAAACCCATATGGATGGGTCAATGTAGAAAACCACTTTTTCAGCATTTTATCAGGCCCACATGTTTATAGTACCTTCGCTATTTCCGATTCCATTACATAAAAGCTTTAGCTGCATACTTCGGGATCAGAGTAATGTATGTGATATTGGCCCTATGTATTTATTTATTTATAATAAATTATTTCTTTGCAAGTAAATAATTTATTAAAGTTACTATCGATCACTGAACACACCACTAGTTTCATTCGCATATTTTCCAACTGGCTGATATCCGAGCATTTGAAAGAACTTTTAGGAAAAATGTTATAATAATTTATCTAGGTGTAAGAATTTTAATCTATGGTCATATAAATTTAATGAAAATCTGAGAACTGTAGAATATTCGATGGCTGCACTGCTCCAAATGTGCATTTTATTCTTACGAACGATTAAATTCCGCCATTTTGTTAAGCTGCACTATTGAAAAAAACTTTATTTTTATTTCTTTATTTTTCCAGACCTTGGTGCACTTTATGCTTCGTGAGATTATTTGCCTGTTAACGTAGAAGTAAGAAGTAAAAAATAGTTCTATTGCTAAAAATAACTTAAAAACTTTGTTTATAATCAATAAAATTTAACTTCACGCAATTTCTTATCTGCATCATTGTTGGATTTATTCGGATTTGCATGGGGAGTACTGCATTTGCATAATGAATTCCCGCAAAGTAATACCTGAGTCAATTAACTATCTTAAAATCTGTTATCTCTGCCTATGTCGACAGGAAAAAATTTTCACCATGAGATATAAGCAAGTCTGTATGATCATCATCAATACAGTCTACAGCACAATTTTAACTAGCTCGCTACTCTGTGTTGCCTACTCTGCTTACTACAATAACACGATAACGAATTAATTATATCATTAATTACCCTCCTAGTATGAAAAGATTACGATAACATCGAAAACGCGAAAACTTTTGGTCGTCTCTTTGGGGAATAGTGACTGCTTACCGGTTATATGCGCATATTAATGTAAATAGTGGATTGCCAGTGTGGCGACATTGGAAGCTCGCTAAGTGGCGGATTCAGGAAACACATCCACGTCCTACATCGTGCTATCGATATTCGCACGATGAAAATAATACATAAATTTATATATATGTTCAAATTATAGAAAATTCAGTGTTTTACAGATAAACGTTAAAATATATAAATATATATTATATCAATGTTTAAAGGCATTAAGTCCGCCCTTTCTTTGTAAGGCTTACAATAAAGTGTAAATAAATAAATAAATAAATAGACGAGTAGCTTACACCGTTTATTTTTTATAGAAAAGGGAAGCAAACGAGCAGGTGGCTCCCGTGATGGTAAGTGATTACCGCCACCCATGAACCACCGCAATACCACATGCATAGCAGATGCGTTGCCGTCCTTAGAGTGCCGTCCTTAGAGGGGGTGGACCTCCGGTTACCTGCACTCACTAGACGAAACGCAGAAGTTTGTTAGACTTCTACTTCACGCCGGTATTCCGTGAGGTCGTGGTATTTCCCCGGTCGAGCCGGCCCATTCATGCAACAACAAAAGCTGACGCGTGGCCTTACCACTGTAACGCGTGGCTTTAACACTTTCAATGTTATTTATATGTTGTCACCAAATCTAAAGTCCTGGATTTGATTCCCTCACGAGTAAATCTGGCAGTAATTTTCTACATTGTCTCTGATCGGGGTTTTCCGGTTTCTTAACAAATGCTTTTGCTAAATAAAACGATTTTCGGATTTTACCGCGATTTTAATTAGGTCTGTCTCCCCGTGACCACGGATGATGTTTACATCATCCGTGGTCACGGCTTCAGCATCCGAAACATCGGGAAATAAAAAAATAGTTTGTAAAAACTAATTAAAAACGCGATAAAATCCGAAAATAGTTTATTTAAAAATATGTAGTATTCGCGTAAATACAAGAAATCATCTTTGGCTCTTTACTTTGGGCCCAGAGCAATAAATGTTGTACTTACAGATTGATCTAATATTTATTTCTTCTTCTTATTTACAGCTTATCAAAATTCCACTGCAGAACATAGGCCACCCCGAAAGGTTTTCATCCTAAGCCACTTGCATCCCTCGATTGCCTGCAATATTTTGCAGGTCGACACTCCAGATAGTCAATTGTTTGTACATACATATTTATCATAAATCTTTGCCGTTCGCCGCCCAAAGTTTTTGAACAGCTAGATACAATCACAGAGAGTAGACGAAAAATTATCAAAGTTTTTGTGAGAAATTCTTAACTGAATACTTAAAAAGGCTAAACTCACGTCCATTCACGACTTTTGATTTGTTAGAAACTAGTCGGTGTAGGTCTCGGTCGCCATCAAGATGGTCGTCCCACTAACCATAATGAAGGAGTTTCGACAGGTCCTATAATAGTTGGCACCTACCGATACAGGTTGTCAATAAAAAACCCATATGGATGGGTCAATGTAGAAAACCACTTTTTCAGCATTTTATCAGGCCCACATGTTTATAGTACCTTCGCTATTTCCGATTCCATTACATAAAAGCTTTAGCTGCATACTTCGGGATCAGAGTAATGTATGTGATATTGGCCCTATGTATTTATTTATTTATAATAAATTATTTCTTTGCAAGTAAATAATTTATTAAAGTTACTATCGATCACTGAACACACCACTAGTTTCATTCGCATATTTTCCAACTGGCTGATATCCGAGCATTTGAAAGAACTTTTAGGAAAAATGTTATAATAATTTATCTAGGTGTAAGAATTTTAATCTATGGTCATATAAATTTAATGAAAATCTGAGAACTGTAGAATATTCGATGGCTGCACTGCTCCAAATGTGCATTTTATTCTTACGAACGATTAAATTCCGCCATTTTGTTAAGCTGCACTATTGAAAAAAACTTTATTTTTATTTCTTTATTTTTCCAGACCTTGGTGCACTTTATGCTTCGTGAGATTATTTGCCTGTTAACGTAGAAGTAAGAAGTAAAAAATAGTTCTATTGCTAAAAATAACTTAAAAACTTTGTTTATAATCAATAAAATTTAACTTCACGCAATTTCTTATCTGCATCATTGTTGGATTTATTCGGATTTGCATGGGGAGTACTGCATTTGCATAATGAATTCCCGCAAAGTAATACCTGAGTCAATTAACTATCTTAAAATCTGTTATCTCTGCCTATGTCGACAGGAAAAAATTTTCACCATGAGATATAAGCAAGTCTGTATGATCATCATCAATACAGTCTACAGCACAATTTTAACTAGCTCGCTACTCTGTGTTGCCTACTCTGCTTACTACAATAACACGATAACGAATTAATTATATCATTAATTACCCTCCTAGTATGAAAAGATTACGATAACATCGAAAACGCGAAAACTTTTGGTCGTCTCTTTTGGGGAATAGTGACTGCTTACCGGTTATATGCGCATATTAATGTAAATAGTGGATTGCCAGTGTGGCGACATTGGAAGCTCGCTAAGTGGCGGATTCAGGAAACACATCCACGTCCTACATCGTGCTATCGATATTCGCACGATGAAAATAATACATAAATTTATATATATGTTCAAATTATAGAAAAATTCAGTGTTTTACAGATAAACGTTAAAATATATAAATATATATTATATTTAGTTTAAGAACCTAAAAATAAATATAAATAATGATTTTACGTTAAATAATACAGTGGACTTTTCAGTCAAAAATTAAATAACGTGTTGTAGAAATTAAATTAGATTTAAGTACATTACATCGTTACCTTGGAGACTGCGTTTGGTTTACCACCAGTTATCCAAACATAAGCTCAGTGAAAGGTGGGTAAAATGATTTCATTTCAAGAGCTGTATCTGCCCCAGTATGGGATATGTCATGGAGATAAAAAATGTTAAATGTTGACAAATTTATTGAAATATCTTTAGTATTTATTAGATTGAAACGCAACTTCTCTGGTATTGTCATATTAAATCAGGCATTAAACACCAAATGTTTTTTTATTGAAGAACGAAATCTTACAAAAATTTTATTATACAATACTAACAAGAACTTTTATACAAGATTTATGAAAATTAAACTTTTTTCTCGTTTATTCCGAATGTTTATAATATAGAACAAAGTTATATTTAATGATATTTCATTCGTTTCTAACAGAGATAGGATACAAACAGGTTTGAATAGGAGTTAACGACCAGAATTCATGCATTCGTTATTAACAAGCCTATTCATGTGTAGTCCATTTTGAAGACTGCTCTATGTGAATAAAACTTCAAATTACGTATGCATCAAAAATAATTCCTGCTATGTATGTAATATGTCAGTACATTTTTCCAAAGTATTTCCTCCTATTTTTCTTCAATTAGTTCTCCCATCTTATCACCGTCATAGGTGTGCTCCGCCAGAGTTGCGGAGGACAGGGCAGCAGAGTGAATCGTAATATAAATAATCGATACATATAAAGATAGGAACAACATCACATACATTGTTCTGTTCGCAAGATAAGCAGCTTAAGCACTTGTATTATTGAATCAACACCAATGAAAGTAACACAAACATCAGATAAAATGTGTTTCTTTTACATTGACCCAATTGGGAACCGAACCCAGGATCTCAGAGATGGCGACTCCATGAAAACCGGCGTGTATGCCACTCGTCGATGGAGGTCGTCAATTAAATTCGTTTTTAGCCAGAACTCTACCGCAAGGACAACAAAAAACAAAGTAATGCCATTGAAGTCGAGAGCAAGGCTGTTTAACCCACAGCTAAATAGCCGTGCTTGGTTCCGCTGACATAACAAATCAAAGCTCCCTGTTGGGGATAAAAAATGCACATAACTTCGATAACTAAGCATACTACTTGAATTAAAAAACCGTAGACATTTGATCTTATATTTTTAGGTGATTATTGCGCCATACATCTTTGGCCATTTGCATCTACATTTTTTTCTTCATTTGCTTGTTACCGCACCCACAGAAATGTATCGAATATATGATAATCCTGGTTCGATTACTCGAATTTTATCTAATTATAATTAATAAATCGAAAAATTAAATTCTATTACATAGCCTATTTTTAGTAAAATTACTTGTATCTCATAAATGCTTTAGAGAAAACTTTTTTACACCGCATATATAGCCTCTACTTGAATTTACTAATCATTGATGAGCTTGATTTAAAATACTTACTTATCTTCCCGGACAAACCCTGATGCGGTAGACAAAGAGAACAGATTGCCAACTGTGATGATCCTTACATACCTCTTTCACTTCTTTCAAATTCATCATTTCCTTCATACATGTACGTCTAGGAATCCGTATACACTTGACCCTCCAATCTTCGAGCAATTTGATCTTCGAAAGTTCGTCTCAGCCTACCTCAACACCATTTAATATTAACTTTCGCGGTATATATTTTCTTCGCCATTCGGTCTTCACTCATTCGCTTTCAACTTTCAAACCTGCTATATTGCGAATCTCTTCATTCATTTTCGACTGGCCAACGTTACGCCGCATCTTTTACGTAGAGATCGTATTACCACTGCATTCAACTTGCTTTAATGCTTCTTCTGACAGGTCCAGGTTTCACTGGCATATAACAAATACGGTATCAGCACTGCGTTATGTATCGAAAGGCGTGCACTTTTTACTTCACCTTGTCTTTTGACTAACGCAGTCAAGGCACCGTTGACTTTTTTCCAGGAGCCATACGCCTGTCCATATCTAAATCACACATTCCACCCCGGTTAAAAAGGCTCCCCGAAGTCCTTTTCACTCAAATTAATTATTTTTTACATCTTTATGGATTTGTAACGGGTTATTATTAATACGTTAAAACTCTTGTACATTCAATGCATTACGATCTTCTCTGATATTTGATAGAGACTCGCCACCTGTCAATGGAACGATAAGTTATAGCTACACGAGTAATAGAGACGTACATGTTATAACGCCGTAAGAACTACAGAAATTGTGCAAATAAAATATGATTTGATTTATACACGAGTAAGCACGTACTTCCGAGTCGTCGTTTGACATAAATAATTCAGTGTTCTTCATTTCTAATATATTGTAGAATAAATGCTATGAAAAAATGACAAAAAAATAAGTTTTTATACATTATTACCTATCAGGCAAGAGATTTCCTGATTCGGTTATAATATTTTGTGATTGAATGCATTATAGAATTTGAATAAATAAATAAAAAACTTTTTCTCAAAAACTGCAATACCTATAGAGGTTTTTTTTTTAAATCGATTTAGTAGTTTTGTAAAAAGTTATACTTGATTTGTGAATGAACTAACATCGCGTCTCGAGATTTTTATAAAGGTAGACTAAAAATTATGTCCTTCATTTCGCCCATAATTCTCCATAATTTTCGTGGAATTCTTTAAGCTCCTTGTCCGGATAACCTTACTAAATTAAAATACATTAAGCAAAATTATGCTCCTGATCTCACACAGGAAGCGTGTATTATTCGGGGATATAAAATGTTTGTATCAAATTTACCATAATTAACAAACAATATTTGAGACAATTTAAATAACAAAAAATATTTATTATACAATATTTAGACTATCTTCGTGCAAAAGTCGCGCACACACCAGTTATCATGGTGTCGTCAGTTGTGAGGTCCCGAGTTCGATCCCGAACGGTTCAACTTAGAAGACCACTTTTTCTATATTGTCTTGGGTCGGACTGTTTGTGGTCCTTTCGCTGTTTCTGATTCCACAACACAAGTACTTTGGTTGCTTACTATGAGATCCATACAATCTATGCGATGTTGTCCATATCTATGTATGTATTTATAATAAATAACTTCACATAATTTCCAATACTGTGATAGACACAGGTCCAGGCAATTAAGCTCTGGTCCATATTTCACTGAAGACATTTTTGTGATGTCTTGAAAGGAGGTGAGCCTGGCGCCATCTTTATATCAAAGTCAAGTTTGGATACAATACACTGGCACGAGCCTACCACCACCTGGGGTTCGAACTCGGATCTCTTGACTCGAATTTCGATCAACTACTCGGCTATCATAACATATAATTTTTTTATATTTTATGTTTAATATAATAAGGTGTGATATATTCGGCCAGTATGACAGAAGCCTGGACAGATTTCTAACTAAATAAATACGACTATCTAACATATCAAATTACTTATTTTACTCAACAAGATATCAAGCATCACGAACCTTTTTGTTATTTAATTAAATAGATAAAAATTTGTTTTATTTCATCTTTTGATTCATTTTTTTGTTTTATTTCATTAGTATTTCAATTATTATTAAAAACATATGTCGTTGAAATTACACAGCTGTACTGTGGTATTTGCGGATATGGAATGTTACAATGACCCTTCATTGGTGATTCATCTCCATTTACGGTTTTAAAATACACACAATAGACAATACTACTAATATGCAATATAAATACTATCGCAAAATATTTTATTAATTACTAGCTAAACCCGGTCACACTTAGCTATGGAATTAAAATATGTAAAACCGTTAAAGATAGAACGTAAGTTTCATCATTTGTAAGATATTAACAACGGAAACAAACAATCTTAATATTATATATCTATGTTAAATGCTGTATTTTTATTAAATACGATCCGTTTTCGTGTGAACTTTGATGTACAAAGTATGTACAAGCACTCTTGGTTAAAAATGTAATTGTCAAAATTTTAAAACAAATTCCATGTCCGCCATATTGGATTTGGAAATGGGTATTCATTTCATAATCAGCAATACAAAAAACTCCGAAAAATACTTCATTGCCGATATTTTCCTTTTCCGCCATACTTAAATTCAAAATAGATCTGAATCGAAAATATACACCATGCAATTTATAACTTTATTCATATGAACTATGATCCTCATTTACAACAAATCTGTTTTAACCAAGTCTTTTTGTAGTTGTCTACTAGCACAGATAAATTAACAGCGAGAATAAGACGCAAACTCACACACACAGTTAAATATGAAACCTGGCCACTTTTTTCCCTACGTTCACACAATGGGTCTGTATCTAGACACATATATTATATATGTCTAGATAGAATAAGCCATAGACACTATACGTGAAAATTAAGGTAATCTTTACAAAAATGTGTGACGCTGAAAAAAAACTTTAACAAATAATTGATATTTCGTAGTTTTTTTAATTCCACATACGTTTCGGCCAGCAATCTAAATTGATTGTATGGTTCAAAACGGCCACTGTTACTGGCAGGTTAACCTTTGACAATCATTCAACCCGCCGCTCACTGGCTGCTATTGGACTTTATTATTGGAGCGTTTATATTCCACACGTGGGGTTATAAAACTTTTACGCAGTTTGTTTGTTAGCAGTTTCGTTCGCTATAGCCTTAATTACTTGTTCGAAACTAAAATGTATGTATTATGAAACGTATTTTATACTTTCTTCGTTATTAAATGTAAGTCATTAATAATAAGAAGTCACGATAGCTTAGTGGTTAGCTAATAGGAATTCATGTCGACAGACCCCGAGTTTGATCCCTAAGGCTCGTACCGATGGGTTTTTTCAAGACTTACGTGCAGTTTATCGTTGGCTTAGACATAAAGATGGCGACGAGATCACCACCTGTCACGTTGTCCCAAAAATGCCTTCGGTGGAAGGTAAGTCGAAAGGTCATAATTGTCTAGACCTCTGTCTACCCCTGTATTGGGAATGGCGTGAAAACTTTTATATACTTTTTTTAAGTTATTAATATAAACTTTAATAATAAGTATGACAGGATAAATATGTATTATTCTTTATTCCTACAGATGACGTAAGAGACGTCTAAAGGAAACGCCCTGAAAGTCCAATAGGCTATCGATCTAACACTGAATAACTATCCTGAAAATAGTTTATCACAATTCAGAAGACAGCTAACAGGAGTAGTTGTAAGGTGTCTAGTACTGCTATCGCCAACTTGCCTGCCAAGCGTGATGATTACAGCAACCCTGCCCTGCAGTGTATATTAACAGGTCGATGTGTATTTATATAACATGAATGTATGTATATTATGTAAATGTACGTAATATAAATGTAAAAGATTTGTATATAAAGCAACTAGATGCTCAAATCCTTTCGACCCACATTTCTCCATAGCTTATCTGGGACAGCGTGACGTGTGGTGTACCTGTCACTGTCATATTTAAATTAAGACGTCGCCTGTAATACCAACGATACAAAACGTACATAGGTTTCTGCAGCATCGCATCTAAACTCATCGGTTGTATTTTCAGAGGGAATTCATGACTAAAAAATAATAAAAAAAAAATGCCATCACCCAATTCCCAATACAGGTGTAAACAGAGGTCACGGTCTAGACAATTAAGTCCCTTCGACTCACCTTCCATCGAACATATTTTACTCTGATCTTACACATACATTACTCTGATCCTAAACTAAGCAGAATCAGAAGCAACGAAGTTACCACAAACACCCAGACCCAAAAAAATGTAGAAAATTGATCTGACCTCAGAGCTAGCGGCACCATGAAAACCGTTATGTAAACCACTCATCAACGGTGGTCGTCGATATTATTAATTAATATAATTAATATTAAAAAAACAGATTCGCATTTATCACAGCTAATGTAAATATTAAAATATTTTTTTTTTTATAGAAAACGAGGCAGGTGGCTCACGTGATGGTAAGTGATTACCGCCGCCCATGAACACCCGCAATACCAGAGGCATAGCAGATGCGTTGCCTCCCTAAGAGTGTCCCCCTCCCCCAGAATTGGGGGAGGGGAGGGGGGGCAACAAAAGCTGATGCGTGGCTCTACCACAGTTAAAGTTTATTCAAAACAACACACAATTTTATTCAAAAACATTTTACTTTCTTGTTATGGAGAAGGCTTACAGTCATTAACAGCACATGGTACCGATACAGACACCCAGACAAAACTGAATAAAAAATAAAACGGTTTTATTGATCATACAGATAAAATCACTGTGCGCTTGTCGAGTTCGCGAACAAATATTTTAATAGCAAATATATAACTTTCGTTCTTCTTAATAACCTACTTGATAACTTTATATTCAGCAACAGCTTCTTTGAATTTTTGTGTAATACCAACACATCAAAATAATGTTTCTAATAAATCTTTACACATAGTCCCTGTCGGGGTAGCCAGAGACAAAAGGTCATGATCCTTTCCCACCTCTTCCTTTGTTTTCTTTGAAAATGTATCATATTCATATTCTCATCACATTCATACAGACAGGTTTTGAAATATTACCATAAATAATATAATACAATTATCTAACACAATTAATATTAATAATAACATAATAAGTATTATTCCTAAAATGAATGTGACAGTCAACGTCATTCATTATTTCGCCAACGCTAAGAAAACGATGCAGATACGTCTGTGTTTTATGTTGTATCTATTACCTATTCAAGGACTTAGCTGTGTGAAATATGGCCCACTTAGAATAAGTAAGAATGTGACGATGGAATATTGTTAAGGAAAAATGTTGATTATTAATGTTATTATTATTTTATCCTTTAAATATACATATATAATACAATAGTGCTTGGGTAATCGGAAATCCCTTGGTAAAAAATAGTTACCAATCTATATACCCTGGGCCACTTAAATCCTAATGACTCTGACTATAGCCTGCGTCATTTTCTGAGCGTTGAAACGAGTGAAATTAAATGCTCAAAGAATTCTAACAGGTAAAAAATAAATTTATTTTGACGATCTCAGTGATCGAATAGCTTTTCACACTGGTTTTCAAAGTGTTGCCAGCGGAGGTTCCAGTTTCGTTTTCGATTCTCGAACGGGTTTGTATAGAACACCATATTTCCTATATTGTTTCGGATCTCGCTGTTTCAGATACCTTGTTTGTATTTTATTTTACAAAACGTTGTGCTTCAGCTACTTACTTTGGGATTAGAACAATTTACTTGTTGTTATCCGCATTTTTATTATTTATTGAAAATAATCTTTGAAGAATGTACATTAAGGTATAAGTTCACTGCAAGACAAGGAAAGATTTGACATCAACGCCACATTTGCATATCGATTAGGGATCGCAGTACCAAACTCCTCACACCTATGACGCCGCCCTTTTTATTATTTAAATTTCATTATTCGAGATATGTGCCGGCACATGTCAATGGACATGACTTCTTAAGGCCTTTTTTCCAGATACCCCAACCAAAGTGGGAACATTTCCAATCAAATTTATTAGGTTTTCTTAGTAGTTATATCGTTGGCTTGGACATAAAGGCGGCGACGGGCTCACCACCTGTCACGTTGTCCCGAAAATATCTTCGGTGGAAGGTGGGTCAAAGGGACTTAATTGTCAAGACTAGACCTCTGTCTACCCCTGTATTGGGAATTGCGTGAAGATATTTATTATTATTTATTTATTTCTTAATAGTGCATGACTTGTGAAATTCTCTTAGAAAAATTATCTTATGGTCCGGAAGTTTGAAACAAACGAAATTGAAAATATATTTTTTTTTTTATCTTTAATTGAATCACATAGAAATTGAAAATAATTTTAATTTCATAGTGAACATATCGAAGGAAACTTTGCGAAACTTTAAGGTTTAGACGTGGAATTAATTATAGCGTTTAATATTCCATGCCAATTGGGGATCAAACTCGGGTCTGTTGACTCGAAATTCCGACCACCCAACCACTCGGATAGCGTGACTCTTCCTATCTTATTATTAAAAGATGCTTAAATGTTTGTGTAGCACTTTAATTGTTATTTGTACCGGTTGTTTACTTTCCACTTTTAATTAAATTATTTTATTTAATCTTTCTCTCAAATACCACATTCACGGATATTCTATTTGTTGTCTTAAAACAATATAACTCGTTAGCGATTATTTACTAAAACCTTAAGAAATCGGTAAATTGCCTCCACCAAAACAAATATAATAAATAGAACACTTTGATGAAAACATACGTGTCAAGCTCGTGTGGGAAATTTTCATTAAATTTAATTTACTGCAGTTTTCGAGTCTTTGGGAAAAAATATTGGGGAATTTACAGACAATATTATATTTGTGGTGCGTTCAACCGAGCTGACTTGGCGGCACGAAAAAAAGCAACCCCTATTGTTCTCATGAATATCGTAAAAAGCGATTAACGGTAAAGCCTTAAAGGCCCAAGCTATACCTAGTCAGGTCATAAATTCTGTCACATGTTTAACCTAAAATAATTAAAACAAGTTTTGAATAAACTTATTATATACCAAATTAATTAAAACAAGTTTTGAATAAACTTATTATATATGTAACTATTTATATACCAAAATGAACTTAACAAAACATAGATTTTTATGACACTAAAGTTTATTCAAAGTGACCGCCGTGATTTTGAATACAGATTGAACTGTGCCAGTCGTATATCGCAGCACGAACGAGGTCCATGTCAATATCGGCGGCTGCCTTAATCAAGGATGTCTTGAGTGACTCCAAATTGGGATGAGGCTTCAAGCACGCCTTTTCCTCCAAGTGTTGCCATATCTTGTAATCTAACGGATTCAAATCTGGACTGGAGGAGGGCCAGTCTTCGTGCCCGATGAAGTCGATTTCACGCGCCGCCAGCCAGACTTGTGTGCTCTTCGCTCTATGAGCTGGCGCCGAATCTTGTAGGAATACCCAGTTATTGAACATAGTATGAGAAACAGGTTCCACAAGGTTCAAGACTGTATTTTGATACATAACTTTTTTTTTGTTGTAGCTCTCTTCTACGATAAAAATTTTTATCCGATAAAAGAATTTCCCGATATTTTTTCCCGCGTACCGCTTAAACAAACCGCGGCATCTCTTCAGTCTCAGGTGCATTAGACGAGCATTCAAACAATTTCCTATTTTTCTTTGATATGCCCGAAGCCCTATGTCTTCATTTAAAACCCTTTTCACTGTGGTTCTGCTTAACCCCGTCTGAAGGGCCAACAGTTTCTGCTTACGTTTGGGATTTCTTTGAATTCGAGCCTTCACAGCTTTTATCACTGCTGGAGTCCTAACAGACCGAGGGCGACCACTTCTTGACCTGTCATCTACACTAGAGTCTTCATTGTATCGTACTCGAATCTCTTGAATCGAATTCCGACCACCCAACCACTCGGCTAAGCTCTAAACATAACACTAACATAAACATAGTAATATTAAGTAAATCGGTGCCTTTAAGTTGTTAAGGTTCTGGTACTGAGATTGCATATCCGCTAACAAGCATGGCGATTATGGCCACTCGTCCTTATGGGAGTGGCCATTAGGTTTTCTCATTCCGAGAAAGTGTTGTGAAACTTACGGGAAAGCCTTGAAAATCGCACTGGCTGAACATACGGCGGAATCATCATTATTGTTATATTTTAATTTTAAAAACATTTCAAACTAACTTTAAAAAATGTAAAACAATTTATTAAACGTGGTATGAGCGTGATATGGACATTAACGATTTCCAGAACATCTTCAATAGCATAAGCAATGAGCTTGTGCTAATGATAATGCTCATCACTTATATAGAAATATTTTAAAATTATAATAATGAGGAAATAATACTTACAAATTACATTTACGAAATCATGTAGTAATATGAACGTAGATAAATTTGTCAATTATATGTTCACACAAATGTTTGCCCCTACCGGGATTCGATCCCGTGACCCTTAGTTTCGAAGGCAGGATCACTACCAACTAAGTTATCGGGTCGTCCCTTCCGTTATTCCATTATTTTATTATGATGGTATTACACATAAAAAGAGTTGGAGAAAACAATAAAAGTTACCAAGCAGGTCATTAATAAGAAAGAAAGATAAATATTTGCTATTAAAATATTTGTTCGCGATTTCGATACGCGCATAATGCTTTTATCTGTATGATCAATAATTCAGTTACATTTTTTTAATACTGTTCAGTCTGGGTATCTTTGTCGGTTACATGTGCTATTAACGATTGTAAATCGTCCCCTTAATAAAGAAGCGACTCCTTTTTGTATAAAACAATATTTAGATTAGCAGTGATAAAAGCGAGTCGTTTTGCTTAAACAAGAAAACGGTATCTAGGATTTCGTTTATATGGAAATGGAGATATTTACATCATTCGAGACATTTTTAATTAAAGAATGTATGAATACAATAGTCACGATAGCCGAGTGGTTGGGTGGTCGGAATTTCGAGTCAAGAGACCCGAGTTCGATCCCCAGGTGGCAGGCTCGTACCAATGGGTTTTTCAAAACTTATGTACGAATTATATCGTTGGCTTGAACATAAAGACGGCCACGGGCTCACCACCTGTCACGTGGTCCCGAAAATACCTGCATTGGAAGGTGGGTCGAAAGGATTAAATTATCAAGACTAGACCTCTTTCTACCCCAATATTAGGAATTGCGTGAAGATATTAATTTATTATTTTACAAGATACCAATGTATAAATACTTTAAATGATTAGTTCGTTAGACATAAATATATATATAAAGGTACGTAGGCTCTCCGTAACGTATCTAGTACATAATCGAACGCTATCTTCGTCTTCAGTCATTAGGGTTCTGGCAACACGTTTCAAAGTTTCCGTGAAACTTATATAACTTAATATTAATTAACTTTCAGTCAAGTTGTATTATGTTAATCTTGTTATTAAGCATCTTAGTATGAGTAAATGCGATTAGATTCGCTATATACCATAATTTAGCGGAAAACATACTATTACCGTATCGTTACGTTGGAAGAATATATCTCCCCGTTGAAAACGCAATTGGCTACTGACAGAAAGAGAAATAACTATCTCAAAAATAACCTGACCAGCACCAGACCGCAGTGCGAGACAACGTGACAAGTGGTGAGCCCGTCACCATGTCCAAGCCAACCATGTAATTCGTATATAAGATTTTGAAAAACCCATTTGTACGAGCCTCCCATCTGGGGCTCCAACTTGGGTCTCTTGACTCGAATTCCGACCAACCACTTTGACAGCAATTTTAAAGTGCTAAAATTTCGGTGATCTCAACGCTTAAGGATAATGTAGTTGGCAAACCCATGTTTCAGGGAAGTAACAAATAAAATTAATTTCTTAAGAGAATAATTTTATTATTACTTCCATATATTAAAATATTGGGGAGAACAAAGGGAATATCTGCAATATTCTTTGGAAGCAGTGCGCATTTTAAGAATGATTAGAAACTTGTTTTATTAATGCACGACAATAAAAAATTGTAGACTGTTTTCAATAAACAAAAGACCCAACATAAACCACGTCATATTAACTATTAGGGCTTTTTATTGACTATATTATATATAAAGGGAGTTAGTAATTCAGGTGAACTCACGATAAAATAATAACATTTACTTTTTAATTATTCAGTGAAACGAAACATAAAATCTTGAGAGATATTTTTTCAAACGTTTCTAAACAATATCTCATGATACTATGTATCGGAATATAAATAGATTTCATATATTGCCAAAAAGGGGTATCTTTATTGAACCATTCAAATTTTATGTTCCGACTATGTCATCTTTACGAGCACTTGGACGTTATTTGCTTATTTGTTTGGGTAGAAATTGAATGAACTACAAATACATTTTCGTGTATGAAATTTTAACATTCTCTTGAAAAAAATATCTGTAAATTATTTTAATTTATTTTTTGTTGCAATTATAAAAAAAAATCATATTTAATTATCATATAAAATTACAAATATAGATTTTTCCATTAATACATGAATAAAATAAATAAACAAATAAATATCTTCACGCAATTCCCAATACAGGGGTAGACAGAGGTCTGGTCTAGACAATTAAGTCCCTTTGACCCACCTTCCTCCGAATATATTTTCGGGACAACGTGACAGGTGGTGAGCCTGTCGCTGTCTTTATGTCCAAGCCAACGATATAATTCCTACATAGGTTTTTGAAAAACCATTTCAAAAACCTATGTAGGTTGGTATTGGTACGAGCCTGCCACCTGGGGATCGAACGTGTCCCTTAACTCGAAATTCCGAACATCCCACCACTCGGCCATTGTGACTTTTTATACATGGTATATTTAAGACAACCCGATAGCCGAGTTGGCCTTCGAAGCTAAGGGTTCGAATCCCGCTAAAGACAAATATGTACGCCAAGAATATGAATGTTTGTACCCGAGTCAAGTACATTAATTTTTACCTATAAACATTTATCTATGTAAACATATACATATAGTATACATATACACATGTAAACATATACATACTGTACCACCTTGGATATTAAGATATGTTCTCACTGCCTACCCCGTCAGAGGCTATGCATGAAGGTGATTAATTATTATATATTAAGTAAATAATTCATTTTATTTTGAATATTTTTGTTGGCCGCAAAAGTTAATAAATTTCGAAGTGAAAAAGCCTAAAACAATATCTATGATACAAATATCTCAGCAGATTAAAATCACTTAAACGACAACACTTTAACAATATTCTGAAATTACTGCTTACAAAGAAATTTATTTTCATTTAACAAATGAAATTTCGGATGAAACCTTTCATTTTCCTTTGCTATCAAATCTTTATTGGAATAACTTCCTACATAAATGAAGTTTATTACATTTTCAAAATTGAAGAGCGTAGGTTGCCTTTGATTATTTTATATTGTACATATTAGCGGCAATAGAATGTTTAATAAACGTAGACAATAGAATGTTGGTATCTTACATTTATATACTAACAGCTGGACAAAGGCCTTCTTTGAAATATTTGAAAGAGATTAGAGCAGGCGAAACTTCCGCCACGATGATTAATTTTAAGCTTCCTTCTTAACAGATCAGTTACTAAAAACTTGTATTCTTTAGGATGGGTTAAAAATATATCTATGTTGCTAAGTTCATTGTTATAAAATTCACATAGGCGCCTTAGAGGCGCTCGCACACCAGCTTGTGTGTGACAGTTTCTTGTATGAAACAAACGGTGTAGGCGCACTTCGCGTTGTAGCTTCCACCCGACCCCTAAGCTATGGTGACTTGTCATGAGTTATTACTAATATGTTAAAACTCTTGTATATTTAATGCATTACGATCTTCTCTGATATTTGATAGAGACTCTCCACCTGTCAACGGAACGATAAGTTATAACTACACGAGTAATAGAGACTTACATATTGTAACGCCGTAAGACCTACAGAACTTGTGCAAATAAAATATGATTTGATTTATACACGAATAAGCACGTCTTCCGAGTCGTCGTTTGACATAAATAATTCAGTATTCTTCGTTTCTAATATATTGTAGAATAAATGCAATGAAAAAATGACAAATAAACAAGTTTTATTAATTATTACCTATTAGGCAGAAGATTTCCTGATTCGATGATAATAATTTGTGGTTGAATGCATTATGGAATTTGAATAAATAAAAAATAAAACTTTACCTCAAAAACAATATCTATCGAGGTTTTTTTTTAACTCGGTTTCGTAGTTTCGAAAAAAGTGGTACTTGATTTAAGAGTGAACGAATATCGAGTCTCGAGATTTTTATAAAGGTTACAATTAGGTCCTACATTTCGTCCGCGTATAGTATCATAATTTTCACGGAATTCTTTAAGCTCCTCGAATTTAAAACCTACCTATATCCTTTACCGGATAACCTTTAATCAAATTAAAATACATTAAGCAAAATTATGCTTCAGATCTCACACAGGAAGCGTGTATTATTCGGGGATATAAAATGTTTGTATCCAATTTACCGTAATTAACAAACAAAATATTTATTATACTACTTCTTGAGACTATCTTCGTGCAACAGTCGCGCACACACCAGTTATCATGGTGTCGTCAGCTATGAGGTCTCGTGTTCGAACCCGAACGGGTCAACTTAGAAGACCACTTTTTCTATATTGTCTTAGGTCGGACTGTTTGTGGTACCTTTGCTGTTTCTGATTCCACAACACAGGTAATTTGGTTGCTTACTATGATATCCATACAATCTATGCGATGTAGTCCCTATCTATGTATTTATTTATAAGAAATAACTTCACATCACTTCCAATACTGTGATAGACAGAGGTCCAGACAAATAAGCTGCGGTCCATACTTCACACATGTGTAAAACCTTTGAAGATAGAACGTAAGTTTCATCATTTGTAAGATATTAACAACGGAAACAAACAATCTTTCAATAAAATGTCTATGTTTAATGCTCTATTTTTATTAAATACGTCCCGTTTTCATGAGAACTTCGATGTACAAAGTATGTACAAACACTCTTGATTAAAAATACAACTGTAAAAATTTTAAAACAATTCAGCAACTACGCTTCCAGTTTTGGGTCACAAATACGAATTCATTTCATAAAAAAATAACATATATTTTGTAATTAACACCCAGAAAAACCGTAGAAACAGCACACATATAGTCGATATTTTTCAAAATTCCATGTCCGCCATGTTGGCTATGAAAATTTGATTTAATTTCATACGGTGCTGTATCTAGACACATATATTATACATGTCGAGATAGAGTAATTAGCATTAAAATTTAAATTAAGGTAAGGTAATCTTTACAAAAATGTGTGGCGCTGAAAAAAAACTTTAACAAAATGATAAATTGATATTTCGTAGTTTTTTAATTCCAGATACGTTTCGGCCAGCAATCTAAATTGATTGTATGGCTCAAAACGGCCACTGTTACTGGCAGGTTATCCTTTGACAATCATACCACCCGCCGCTCACTGCCTACTATTGAACTTGAGCGTTTATACTGCACACGTGAGGATATAACATTTTTACGCAGTTTGTTAGTTAGCAGTTTCGTTCGATATAGCCTTAATTACTTGTTCGAAACTTAAATATTAAATATAAAACTTAAAAAATTTAAAGAATGTACATTAAGGATAGTTCACTGCAAGACAAGGAAAGATTTGCCATAACCATCACATTTTGCATATCGATTAGGGATCACAGTACCAAACTCCTGACACCTATGACGTCGCCCGTTTAATTATTTTAATTTCATTATTCGAGATATATGCCGGCACGTGTCAGTGGACATGACTTCTTAAGGCCTTTTTTCCAGATAGCCCAACCAAAGTGGGAACATTTCCAATCAAATTAATTGGATTTTCATAATAGTGCATGAGTTGTGTAATTCTCTTAGAAAAATTCTCTTAGGGTCCGGAAGTTTAAAACAAACGAAATTGTAATATATATTTTTTCTCTTTAATTGAATCACGTAGAAATTTAAAGTAATATGAAATTATCATAGTGAACATATCGAAGCAAACTTTGCGACACTTTAAGGTTTAGACGTGGAATTAATTATAGCTTTTAATACTCCAACTTTTAAATTTAGATATACCAACTATCAACCGAATTCAAAAAGATTCCATTGACAATTTAAGTATTTGAACCTCGACTAATACTTATTTTTTCTATAAGTCGTTAATGTTTTACTCCGTGTAATATCACTTTCCACAATCTTGAGAAACTTAAGCTTTGCTGAGAAGCAGATTAATCGCATCTCTGAATCACACATCCTATCTTAATATTATAAATATCTTCACGCAATTCCTAATAAAGGGGTAGACAGAGGTCAAGTCTAGATAATTAAGTCCCTTTGACCCATCTTCCACCGAAGATATTTTCGGGACAACGTGACAGGTGGTGAGCCCGTCGCCGTCTTTATGTCCAAGCCAACGATATAATTCGTACATAAGTTTTTGAAAAACCCATTGGTTTTTCATGCACCCGAGCATGCCAATTGGGGATCAAACTCGGGTCTGTTGACTCGAAATTCCGACCACCCAACCACTCGGCTATAGTGACTATTCCTATCTTATTATTAAAAAATAATTAATGCTAAAATGTATATGTAGCAGTTTAATTTTTATTTGTAACGGTTGTTTACTTTCCACTTTTAATTAAAATTATTTTATTTAATATAACTCTCAAATATAACCACATTCACGAATGTTCTATTTGTTGTATTAAAACAATATAACTCGTCAGCGATTATTTACTAAAACCTAATGAAATCGGTAAATTGCTTCCACCAAAACAAATACAATAAATAGAACACTTTGATGAAAACGTACGTGTCAAGCTCGTGTGGGAAATTTTCATTAAATTTAATTTACTGCAGTTTTCGAGTCTTTGAAATATTGGGGAATTCACAGATAATATTATATTTGTGGTACGTTCAACCGAGCTGACTTGGTGGCACGAAATAGCAACCCCTATTGTTCCCATGAATATAGTAAAAAGTGATTAACGGTTAAGCCTTTAAAACCTCAGTTTTTAATGACGCATTATTGTTTTTATTTAATTACTATTAGTCACAATCTGTTATTGGCTTTTAAGTTGTTATTTTATTTATTTCATTATGTAATACGTAAGCTGTGTGTTTTACATAAAAAACCTTTGTGACGACTCTGTCTCCGCACTGGAAGCTCGCCTGAATTGGCTGAAATTTACATGTTTGTGTACATACACATATATGTGTGTATGTGTATATATATCTTCACGCTATTCCCAATACAGGGGTAGACAGAGGTCTAGACAATTAACTTTTTTCGACCGAAGATTTTTTTGGTGCAATGTGACAGGTAGTGAGCCCGTCGCCGTGTTTATGTGCAAGCCAACGATGTAATTCGTACATAAGTTTTTGAAAAAATCCCATTGTACGAGCCAGCTACCTGGGGATCGTACTCGAATATCTTGAATCGAATTCCGACCACCCAACCACTCGGCTAAACTATAAACATAACACTAACATAAACATAATAATATTAAGTAAATCGGTGCCTTTAAGTTGTTAAGAGTCTGGTACTGAGATTGCATATCCGCTAACAAGCATGGCGATTATGGCCACTCGTCCTTACGGGAGTGGCCATTAGGTTTTCTCATTCCGAGAAAGTGTTGTGAAACTTACGGGAAAGCCTTGAAAATCGCACTGGCTGAACATACGGCGGAATCATCATTATTGTTATATTTTAAAAACATTTGAAACTTACATTCAAATTTAAAACATGGTACAAAAATGCATTTTATTTACTTTTAATACGTTTGAGAACGATTTATTAAACATGGTATGAGCGTGATATCAACATTAACCATGAGCTAGTGCTAATGAAGAAGTTGAAATAAAAAAGGATGCTCATCACTTATATAAAAATATGTTGAAATATAATAATGATGAAATAATACTTACGAATTATATTTACGAAATCATGTAATAATATGAACGTAGATAATTTAGTCAATTATATGTTTATACTTATCACACAAATGTTTGCCTGTGAACCTTAGTTTCGAAGGCAGGATCACTACCAACTAAGTTATCAAGTCGTACCTTCTGCCATTCTTTCTCTTCTTCTTCTTCTTCTTTAAAGCCTATCAATAGACCACGTCTGAACATAGGCCTCCCCCAAAGCTTTCCACAAAGAACGGTCTCCAGCCACCTGCATCTATCCATCCACCATTATTCCATCATGTTCCATTATTTTGTTGTGTGTTAGTTTGTTGTAAAGAAATTATAAGAAAGAAAGATAAATATTTGCTATTAAAATATTTGTTCGAGAATTCGATACGCGCATAATTCTTTTATCTGTATGATCAATAATTCAGTTATATGTTTTTAATACTTTTCAGTCTGGACATCAGTGTCGGTAACATGTGCTATTAACGAATGTAAATCGTCTCTGTAACAAGGAAGAGACTCCTTTTTGTATAAAACATGTCAATATTTAGATTAGCTGTGTTACAAGCGAGTCATTTTGCTCAAGCAAGAAAACGGTATATAGGATTTCGTTTATATCAAACTGGAGATATTTATATCATTGCGAAATATTTTAAATTAAGAGAATATGAATACATACGTAGATACATACACATATTGGGACTATATTACATAGATTGATCTGATCTGAGCAATTTGTGCTGAAGCTCAGATATTTGAAAAGCAAAAAGCAATCCCAAAGTAAGCTACTTTGGAATCTTACTTGTGTTATGGAATCACAAAAAACAACACCTAGTAGTAGTAGTAAAAAGTTACCACAAACACCCAGACCCGAGAAAAAGTAGAAAGAGCGTTTTCTATATTGACCCGAGCGGGAATGGAACCCGGGTACGCTGAGCTGGCGATCATGAACACCGGCGTATGCACTACTCGTCCAAGGAGGTCGTCGATATTCTGTAGATACAGCAAAAATTATCACTTGTCTACATTTTATCAGTGAAATTAAGTATGGGTTAAACGGAGTCATGATTAATAGTCGGTTTCTCGGATACTTAATGTGGTGTGTCACACTTTTCTTACTCTAACGCTAAAGGTTACAGTTAGAAGAAAAATGAGAATTAATGGCCACACTTAAATATTATTTGCTGGAAATGTTTTATTTTGAGCGAAATCAATGTTGTATGATAAAACAACATAAAAAAATACTGGCATGTTTTAATTACAAATTATTACAGTAACTAAAAAATGCTTAGTGAATGTCAAATGCTGAATTATTTCGATTTTCTTTTTTTCACTCACTTTTTCGAAAGTTTTATGCCTAGAATCATTAATTAAAAATCTAATCAATTGCATGATACTTTGTTAGGTATTCCTCCCGATACTTAAGGTTAACATTGGGTTCAAGGTTTTACTTACCTGCAAGTACGAAATGTTGTTGTTTTTTTATTTTGTTTGAAATTTATTTTTAGTTCAAAATTATTATAATTTTTATGTAACTTTACGGGTGACGGGCAGTAGCGTTAAAGGTGCGAGGTATTTACTACTGCTACCGCCAATCCACTACTCAAGCGAGACGATTTTTACAAACACAGAAGACGCCTATGTCTGACAGAGTACTTTATATATACGATTAATACAATGAGTTAAAAGAGATAAAAGTAAGTAAGAATAAGCTGAAAGAGAATACCGCCCGTTCGAGAAAAAAACTTTGTTTCAACGACATGTAAATTTTCTCCAACTCCACATTTGTATACTCTTATACTACACTACACTACACTCTCATTGGTCTCCACCTCTTAAGAATATTTTGGAGAAAACTTTTGGCTAACAGTGGACATTTACTCTTTGCCACTATACTTTTCAATTTTTATATAATATATGGAAATATATATTATCTCTTTAAATTGTAGTGATAATTGAAATTAATATAAAATAAATAATAATAAATAAATATCTTCACTCAATTCCCAATACAGGGGTAGACAGAGGTCGAGTCTAGACAATTAAGTCCCTTCGACCCACCCTTCACCGAAGATATTTTCGGGACAACGTGACAGGTGGTGAGCCCATCGCCGCCTTTATGTCCAAGCCAACGATATTCGTACATAAGTTTTTGAAAAACTCATTGGTACGAGCCTACCAACTGGGGATCGAACTCGGGTCTATTGACTCGAAATTCCGACAACCCAACCACTCGGCTATCGTGAAATTAATATGAGATAATAAGTTAATAGAGTTTTTTAAGTTATAAAATCAGGGTACCTTTCTTCTGTCTTCGGTGGAAGGGAAATATTGGGAATGGCGTGATTATATTTTTATTTATAAAATCGGAATTTTCAAAATTTTAATATTAATGCTATCTACACAACTGCTTTAAGTATATTTGTTGGTTAATCGACATGCACTGAGCAAACAGTTTGAAAGAAATTAATTTAGTGTACTACAACAATGTTATTCTTTACTTATTAAATGGTAAAAGTCTGCCAAACACTAACGTATACGTCTTAGTATTTCTAACTTTTATATATTTTCTAAGAAAAGCGGATTAGCGTTCCTGAATATACCTGATCCCTTGCACATTGCTGCAGCTAGTGTTGGTCTGCTCAGTGCTGTTCAGGTTATTTTTGAGATAGTTATTTCTCTTTCTATCTATGGTCAATGCATTTTCAAGAACTTTAGTTAGTCACCTAAAACAACAAACGGGGAGAAATATTCTTCCGCCATAAGGATACAGCAATAGTATGTCTTTAGCTAAATCTATCGTATACAGAGAATCTAATCGCATTTACCCATACTAAGATGCTTAATAACTAGATAAACATAATACAACTTAACTGAAAGTTAATTCATATTAAGTTATACAAGTTTCACGGAAACTTTGAAACGTGTTGCCAGAACCCTAATGACTGAAGACGAAGATAGCGTTCGATCATGTACTAGATACGTTACGGAGAGCCTACGAATCTTATAATTCGTACATAAGTTTTTTAAAAACCTATTGGTACTATCCTGCCACCTGGGGATCGAACTGGGGTCTCTTGACTCAAAATTCCGACCACACAATCACTTTTACAGCAATTTTAAAGTGATAAAATTTCTGTGATCTCAGCGCTCTAGGACAATGTCGTTGGCAATTTCAGGGAAGTAACAAATAAAATTAACTTCGTAAGAGAAAAATTTTATTATTAATTCCCTATATAAATACGTAGACGTATTATAAATATTGACGAGATTAAAGGCAATATCTGCAATATTCTTTGGAAGCAGTGCCCATTTAAATACTGATTAGAAACTTTTTTTATTTGTACTTGACAATAAAAAATTGTAGATTGGTTTCAATAAACATAAGACCCAACATAAACCACATCGTATTGACTATCTTTATAATTTTTTAAATATAAAGGGAGATAATAATTCAGGTGAACTCACGAAAAAATAATATCATTTACTTTTTAATTATTCAGTAAAACGAAACATAAAATCCTGAGAAAACTTTTTTCAAACGTTTGTAAAAAAGATATCTGATGATTCTGTGTATCGGAATATAAATAGATTTCATATATTGCCAAAAAGGGGTATCTTTATTGAACCATTCAAATTTTATGTTACGACTATGTCATCTTTACGAGCACTTGGACGTTATTTGCTTATTTGTTTAAGTAGAAATTGAATGAACTACAAATACATTTTCGTGTATGAAATTGTAACATTCTCTTGAAAAAGATATATGTAAATTAAATTAATTTAGTTCGTGTTGCAAATCATATTTAATTATTAATTACGAAACAAAATCAAATCAAAAAAAAATACAGATATAGATTTTTCCATTTATACATAAATAAAATAAATAAATAATTAAATATCTTCACGCAATTCCCGATACCGGGGTAGACAGAGATTTAGTCTAGACATATGAGTCCCTTTGACCCACCTTCCACCGAAGATATTGTCGAGACAACGCGACAGGTGGTGAGCCCGTCGCCGTCTTTATGTCCAAGCCGATAAACGATATATTTCGTACATAAATAAATAAATAAAATAAATATCTTCACGCAATTCCCAATACAGGGGAGACAGAGGTCTAGTCTAGTCAATTAAGTCCCTTTGACCCACCTTCCACCGAAGATATTTTTGGGACAACGTGACAGGTGGTGAGTCCGTCGCCGATTTTATGTCCAAGCCGACGATATAATTCGTATATAAGTTTTTGAAAAACCCATTACTACGAGCTTGCCACCTGGGGATCGAACTCGGGTCATTTGACTCGAAATTCCGACCGCCCAACCACTCAGCTATCGTGACTAATTCGTACATAGGTTTTTGAAAACCCATTGGTACGAGCCTAGCACCTGGGTATCGAACTCGGGTCTTTTAACTCGAAATTCCGACCTTCCAACCATTCGGCATATTTAACACGACCCAATAGCCGAGTTGGTCTTCGAAGCTAGGGGTTCGAATCCCGTGTGTATGTACGTACGTACTTGAAGAATATGAATCTTTGTATCCGAGACAATTACATTTATTTTTACCTATAAATATTTATCTAGGTAAACATATACTATATACTGTGCCTTAGATATTAAGACGGCGATAGGTTTACCACCTGTAACGTTGTCCCAAACAAGCTACAGTGGAAAGTGGGTCGAACGGACATTGTCAAGGCTTTTTGGTAACCCCAGAAAGGGAAATTGCGTGGATATATATAAAAAAGTATATTTACATAACTTAAAAAATAAACAATATATCGCTACGTTCGCTGGGTTCATCGGTCCACAAAAAATAATCATGTGAACAAAGAATAATCTCGTTACCGGGTTATCAGAAATGATAGCTTGCGCGTGTTAATGTTTCAGGTCTGTTCTCCACAGCCCGAATGTCTTCTCTTAAGAATAAATTAGAAAGCGTGTGACCATTGGCGATATGTTCTCACTGCTTACCCCGTCAGGGGCTATGCATGAAGGTGATTAAGTAAATACTTCATTTTATTTTGAATATTTTTTTGGCTGCAAAAGTTAATAAATTTCAAAAAAAAATATCTTCACGCAATTCCCAATACAGGGGTAGACAGAGGTCGAGTCTAGACAATTAAGTCCCTTCGACCCACCTTTCACCGAAGATATTTTCGGGACAACGTGACAGGTGGTGCGCCCGTCGCCGCCTTTATGTCCAAGCCAACGATATTCGTACATAAGTTTTTGAAAAACCCATTGGTACGAGCCTACCAACTGGGGATCGAACTCGGGTCTATTGACTCGGAATTCCGACCACCCAACCACTCGGCTATCGTGACTTATTTCGAAGTGAAAAACTAAAACTATATCTATGATACAAATATCTCAGCAGATTTAAAGTACTTACACGGAAACACTTTAACTATATTCTGAAATTACTGTTTACAAAGAAAATTTATTTTCAGTTAACAAATGAAATTTCGGATGAAACCTTTCATTTTCCTTTGCTATCAAATCTTTATTGGAATAACTTCCTACATAAATGAAGTTTATTACATTTTCAAAATTAAATATAATACTGAAGAGCGTAGGTTGCCTTTGATTATTTTATATTGCACATATTAGCGGCAATAGAATGTTTATTAAACGTAGACAATAGAATGTTAGTATCTTCCACATTTATATACTAACAGCTGGACAAAGGCCTTCTTTGAAATATTTGAGAGAGATTAGAGCAGGCGAAACTTCCGCCACGATCTTTAATTTTGGACTAAGCATGCCCTTAAAACATTTCTTTTATTATTTGTCATATAGGCAAATTTTGTCACGATATTTTTCCTTAGCGTCGAGCTCGTAGAAAATTTAGCAGTTATAAATGCTGTTATCAATTTTATTGATGCCAGTCCAGGGATCGAATCTGGATCACTCGCATAATGCGTAAAAACATATGACAGCAAGTATTGGGAAATGCGTAAAAAAATGTATTTACCATGAACAGCGTTTTACCAGCTAATTAACATTTTTTCCGAGATTAAAAATATCAGCGACCGCCCGATAGCCTCATCGGTTTGACCGTGCCTTCGATGAGAAACATTTGCGCGTTGAATGTGAATGTTTTTACTTGAGTTATGGATGTTAGATGTGTATGTGATTATTTATGTATGGAACTGTTGACTTGAAAAAGTGGACTTTTGATATGCTGCGTAAAGAGATGTCACCTAAGATTTTTAACAAATTAGACGTTATAAAAGCTTCCACTCTCCTTCAATACCATTGAAACTGAAGTGAATCATTACACGTGAAAGAGATTAATGTACTTTTCGTGTGGAGTACAAATTTTATATTTTATTCACAAAAATAAAGTCGAAATACTCATGAATGTGCTTGTCAGTATCAAATGCTTCAGCTCCGTTCATTAATTCATATTCAGAGTTGTACGCCGGTGACGCTGTATAAAAACTAATATAATTTACTTTTTATCTATTTTCTTTAAACATAAACGTAATACTTTCATGCTGTTCCCAAAACTGGGGAGAGGTTCGGACAATTAAGTCCTTTCGACAGTATACAGATCAGCTTCTTTTGTTGTAATATGAATAGGACAATTCGACCGAGAATCTTATTTTGCAACTCTTGCTTACTCGTGCTTTGCAGAATACATCTGTGATGAGAATGGCGTAAAGATACATTATTTTTATATTTTTAAAAATAATCAAAATAACTAAGTTTTTTTTTTTTTTTTTGAGAACACGTACAATGTTGTAAATTAAAATCCGAAGATTTCAAAATATAAATGAAAGACTAACGCGAGTTTTCTCCACGTCCTCTAAGTAAACGTTTCCATCTTTCAAATTTTCAGAATCTATCGAATTTATAAATCTTTCAGAAATAACTACATGAAAAAAATACCGTCGCTTTAAGTTTTATTTTTATATGTCTTTGATGAAACATTTTTATTTTTTATTTTTTGTGTCCCGCTGATTTTAATTGTGCCAGTATCCACTACGACAGGAGGGAGCAGAAGTGTTTCATGTATACTATGTAAAAACGTTTTCGGTGGAAGGTGGGTCGAAACAACTTAATTGTCTAGACCTCTGTCTAATGATGAAATGTGAAAAATAAATATCTTCACGCCATTCCCAATACAGGAGCTATTGGGAACGGCGTGACGATATTTATTATTTATTTATTTTTATATTCTGCAGGGGACTTCTTCTTTTACTTACCTTAAAATATTCGCCCATTTCACGTGAACCAAAAGACACTCCTGGTATTTTTCCCACGTATAAAAGAACCCTAGTACCTTTTTTGTTGCAATTACTGATTCGAACTGATTAATAGCATGCTGAATTTGAAGTATTTAGTATTTTCATGTTTTTTCTAGTGACTGAAGTATTCAGTTAATCACTTCCACCACCACTTCTTCTTTTCACTCACTTCTTCTACTTCATTTCCCCTGTGTCGACACTTACTGTCGCCTGATTTCTTCAGTTACCTGCAGATGGCACGTTTAAAATATCTGAGTTATAAACCTTAATTATTATGTAATTTGAATTTTATGTTGAGAGAGGGAAAAGACCTATGGCCAAAGTCCTAAACGATGGTCAGATCAAATTCTGCACATCTGGATATCACCCTTAGCGCCGTACTCCAGAAGGCGACGGAACGTCGCCAGGTCAACATTCTCAGTAATGCGGAAGTGATTGAGAAGATGTTATTAGAAAGTAACTATAATTATATGTTTTCTTCAGCTGAACGATCGGCTGGGCACATTCGATACTTATTTAGAACTAGCTGCTCTCGCGGATTTGCCTGCAGTTTAACACTTTACGCGGAATCCTTATTATGTTTCTAAAATAAAAGTAGCCTATGTTACATTAGCTATCAGTCAGTGAAAGTCCTGTTAAAATCGGTCCAGC
The DNA here is from genome assembly GCA_029286605.1 of Sericinus montela. Taxonomy (NCBI): domain Eukaryota; kingdom Metazoa; phylum Arthropoda; class Insecta; order Lepidoptera; family Papilionidae; genus Sericinus; species Sericinus montela. The sequence goes on along the minus strand of JAGSMR010000035.1, from coordinate 6,833,323 downwards.
CGTTTCAGAGATTCGCCAGAACAAACAGACAGACACAAAAATTGTAAAAAAACGTTATTTTGGTGTATGTACCGTATATATTCATATATATGTAGTAAACGGTTATTTTAATATTGCAAACAGACACAATACAATACTCCAATTTTATTTATATGTATAGATGAAAATAAACGTTTAATATCAAAGACGATATCTGTTTCTATTGAGACGCAGACAGTATTAAATTTTTTTTTATTACACAAGAACAAGATGTGCCACCCCCTTTCTTCCCACAAGTATCGTATTAAGCGACTAAGGAGAAACCTATTTCTATAAAAATTATATTTGGCTCCTGCAGTGGAATATACAGACCAATACGTAAGAATGTATATACATAATTAAAAGTTGTAGAGCCACGCATCAGCTTTTGTTGTTGCATGATTGGGCCGGCTCGGCCGGGGAATTACCACGACCTCAGAGAATACCGGCGTGAAGTAGAATTCTAACAAACTTCTCCAGTGCGTCTGGTGAGTGCAGGTAACCGGAAGCCCACACACTCCCCTCCCCCAATTCTCGGCATTCTAAGGCCGCAACGCATCTGCTGTGCCTCTGGTATTGCGGGTATTCATGGGCGGCGATAGTCACTTGCCATCGCGTGAGCCACCTGCTCGTTTGCCTCCCTTTTCTATAAAAAAAAAACATAAATAATATATATACATAACGATAACATAATGCACAATTGTGCATTATTGTTACGTGTTTACATCTTTATATGTCTTCTCGGATATACCTTGACGGGGAAGACGAAGAGAACAGATAGCCAAGTGTCACGATCCTTAGATACCTCTACACGCACGAGTCATACGGTCTTCGAAAGTTTTGAGTTTACAAGTATGATCATGAAAAGAAGGATAGAAAAGTGTAAATTACTCTAAAAGATTTTCCTTTAAATCAAACAATTTCAGTCGGATTTGTATTCCGCATTTACCAAACTTGGCAGAAGTGCCAAACATGTTCCAGATTTAATATTAAAAGAGCGCTCCCCTGCTACCACCTGCGACCGACACTGCGACAAAAGAATAGTGAAATGTTATACTTTAATCTAACACATATATACAATCAATATAAAATAAAATACAAAAAAATATCATATGTATATATAATTTTAAATTTATTTACATACTCGTATAAAGCCTATAAATTGGAAATTTATTCGATGCAATCTTAAAATTTTGTTAAGTTGTTGTCATTAAACTCAAGAGAATTCGTACCCTTCCAACATGGACGTAAAATATGTTCTGAAAAATACAATGTAAATGTATATCTTCACGCCATTTCCAATACAGGGGTAGACAGAGGTCAAGACAATTAAGCCGTTAGTCCCAACTTCCACCGAAGATATTTTCGGGATAACGTAGCTGGACGTGAGCCCGTCGCCTTCTTAATGTCCAAGCTAACGATATAATTCGTACATCGTTTTTGATAAACCCTATGGTACGAGCCTGCCACCTGGGGATCGAACTCCGGTCTCTTGACTCGAATTCCGTTCACCCAACCAATCGACTACCTTAAATTTTTTACAACAATAAAATATGTAATTAATCTTGTTCATTCTTGACACTCTGATAAACTATAATCTTCAAAATTATTATTTTTACCGATTTTAAAAAATGTTATCAATTCGATTGAAAGTATTAAATGATTTTATTTAACTTGGCATGTTTGTTATTTATTTATTTGGATTCAAGATTTGTATGTGTTACTTCATTACTCCATCATAATGATGTAATGTATACCAATCTGTATAGGCCTCTCCTTTTGGAAAATTTGTCATCATCACCATGCTCGGCAAGTGGATTGGCAATCACTGTACCAGACACTTTGCACCTTAAACGCTGCTGCCCGTCACCGGTAAGCTTATTTAGATTTTGTATTCTCATGATCATGATCACGTTAACATGTCAGGATAGCCCCTTATATTAACAATACTCATCCCATGGGACGGGAAGAAAAGATGTGGAATATTTCTTTTCTGTCACGCGAATACACACAGCACGTGCTTCGAAATATACATACATATCGGCTTGTTAAGTCCACTGCAGGACAAAGACCACTCCCATAGGGAGGGTTAGCGGTAATCCCCATGCTTGTCAAGCGAATTGGCGATCGCAGTGCCAGACCACTAGCACCTCAGACGCTGCTGCCTTTCTTCGGTCTGATAATTTTAGTCTGACATTTTTAGAGATGGCTATCCCGCAATCTATCGGTTGTTATAACGATATTTAAGGATTTTTCCCTTAATCGCCTCTTACGACATCCACGGGAAGAAAGGGAGTGGTAATATTCTTACGCCGTTCCCACACAGTCACATCGAAATATATGTTAACATTATTACCAATTTTACTTCGAGGAATTCCGTTTTATGTCTTAACCTATTCTGTGCGCGGATAAGTAAAAATATACGATTCTTCAAAATAAAATTGAAGAAATTCAGCACAATAAGACGCGAAACTTTAAAACTTTAACGTCGATCAGGTTAAACTCTGAATACGAAATTTCAATGCTGAAACTTTTACCAAAGTAGTAGAATAGTTCTTGTTAGGTACATTTCTCTGCAAAATAAATAAAACAAAAGCTTCATCCATGCATTGTCGTGAGTATACGTGATCAAAGCTTGAGTAAATTACGTCTTAAATAGTGCAGTAGTTACGGCGCAGTTCAGGACATTCGATTCGAGCAATACTTTGGTATTTATTATTACTATTAAATTAGATATAGTATATAAGTATGTTTTTGTATAAATCAAAATTAAATATCTTTCTCGCCATTCCCAATACAGGGGTAGACAGAGATCTAGTCTAGACAATTAAGTCCTTTCGACCCACCTTCCACCGAAGATATTTTCGAGACAACGTAACAGGTGGTGAGGTCAGCCCGTCGCCGTCTTTATGTCCAAGCCAACGATATAATTCGAGCATACGTTTTTTAAAACCCCATTGGTACGAGCCTGGGTCACGGGTCTCTTGACTCGAAATTCTGACCACCCAACTACTCCGCTACGGTCCCTGAAAACCGTGTATGTGCTTTTCTATACACGTACAAAAGACAAAAAAATATCTTTACTGTAACAAAACTGTAGTAAACTAATAATTTTTACATCGCATGTTATAAGGAATGAGAAGGAAAAGATATTATTAAAGACAGCTATGATATACCTAATGTACCTGCTTGTACATTTCACTGCGATATGAAGGCTTCTCCGAAAAGGAAAAGTTTGCCGCTATCGCTACCTTGTGCCTTAACTGGTGCTACCTGTATGCCAAAAATTGGCGGGTCTGCCAATTTTTGGCATGTACAACGTGATTAACATTAATTAATACCACGTGAATAACATTGAAATATATATAAACAACTACAAATTGAACACAAAAAATAAATAATTCCGTATTTGTATTAATTAAAGAAATACTTTATTATTTGGTAAGGAATCGACAAAAACTTATTGTTATGAAGTAATTTTTAATGATTTTTTTTTCTCTGCCTTCCCGTATGGGAAATTGAGCGAAAATATAAAAAAGTATTATTACCTATGGATATGGAAAGTAGTAAGTTTGTAGAAAGTAGATAAATGTCTGCTTGGTACAGCTTATCTGTACTAAGAGGATTTTTTCCAGAAAAATAACAATTTTCAACCGCTGAATCTATGCCGGAACTATTTGCGTAAACTTAGTGGAGCTAAAATAATGATATGCAATAAAATTAAATAACGATGAAAAAGAACAAAAACAACGTCTTTTTTTATGGTTAAGGCTAAAGCTTAACATTCTGATTATATGAAATATAATACAAAAACATCGACGTCTGTCTAGATCTTTATGAGTTTAAGGGTAGATAGAACTGAGTAGAGGCAGACCTACTCTGAACCTATAACTGTACCTCTGTCCAGACAATTAAGTCTTTCAGACCCACGGTTCACTAAAGACATTTTTTGTGACATCCTGACAAATGTTGAGCCTGTCGCCGTCATGATGTCCAAGTCAACGATTTTTTTATAAATCTCTGTCTCGACAGTTGTGCAAAATTGGCAAAATTATTATGTGTTTACTCATACTAAATTTAAGCTTATGACACCCCTTTTTATGCTCATAAAAAAACATTTCTTCACGCAATTCCCAATACAGGAGTAGACAGAGGTCAAGTCTAGACAATTAAGTCCCTTTGACCCACCTTCCACCGAAGATATTTTCGGGACATCGTGACAGGTGGTGAGCCCGTGGCCGCCTTTATGTCCAAGCCAACGATGAAATTCGTACATAAGTTTTTGAATAACTCATTGGTACTGCCACCTGGGGATCGAACTCGGGTCTCTCGACTCGAAATTCCGACCACCCAACAACTCGGCTATCGTGACTTTTATGCTCATAATTTAATAAATCTTACTTTTTCTTCTATTACTTGACATAGCCCCAAAGACTGTCACAATAAGCTATCAGTGTCTTTAAATAAAATGTTTAAATAAAATTATTTGTTTCGAGTGCTTTACAGGACGTCGGGAAGTGTTAAAAACTAAATAAAACGCCATAAAACAAACGTTATTATTAAATCATTATATTTAAATGTGTAGAATTCATATATACAAGAAATCGTTACAAAGATCACCTGCTAACAACATGTAAGTTAACGATCTTTATATTCATTGAATTGGATGTCAACATAAGATCTTCTGGTACAACAAACACTGCCACTTCTTTTTTCGCGGACGTCATAAGATGTAACTATGGAAAAATGGAATTTTAATTTCCATTTATCGGAATTTAGTAATTTTGAAACATGCCAGATCAAAATGGCGTCTTAAATGCGTTTGCCCAACCTTTGATCAAGCGTAGCGATTAAAGCAAATCCTCTTCATAGGAGATGCCTATGTCCTGTAATATGTGATGTAAAAATTAAGTACTGCAATGCTTAAAAGTCTTAATCAGTCTTGTATCGATATAAAGTCAGGAATGATTATGAAATTCGAATGGCTGACGTTCGTAATGCTTTTTCTATTAACTAAAAAAATTATATCTTCACGCAATTCCCAATACAGAGGTCTAGTCTAGACAATTAAGTCCCTTCGACCCATCTTCCACCGAAGATATTTTCGGGACAATGTGACATGTTTTGAGCCCGTCCCCGTCATTATGTCCAAACCGACAATATAATTCGTAAACCCATTGGTACAAGCCTGCCAATCAAACTCGGGTCTCTCGACTGGAAATTCCGACCACCAAACCAGTCGGTTATCGTGACTATTGTGATTGAAATTGAATAAAGTGATTAAATGAAAAACCGTAGGTATTATGTTACTTAAGGGCTTAATTGCGTGAAGATATTTATTTATTTAATATTATCTTAATTATATATTAATTATCAAAAATATTTGTTTACATACATACATACATAAATACAGTGAGAATTGTACAGTTTTTCTGACGCCTGTGTGCGGTTGATGGCACTTGCAAGTAACGTTGTGGATTATATTAAAGCTGATGCGAGCTCTGGAGGATAATGGTTACTATCAAAGAGAAATTCCAATATATTTTCATCAAACTTTCGTGGAACTGGTTCCAGTTTATGCAACTAAATTGAGATGGAAAGTTAAATGTCGTTTTCATGACTAATATTATATCTTCTTTTAGTTTTTTTATAACAAAATCAATTTAGAAGATGTTTACTGTAGATTTGGTAAAAAAATTTAATATCGCTCTTTGATGAAGAAAATGTAGGAAACCGCATATGTAACTATTTACCACAGATATAGTTTTTGACGGCGGGATAGCTTAGTTGGTAAGAATCCTGCCACATAAGCTAAGGATTGCAGATTTAAAAAGTTGGTCGGAAAAGCAAAATTATCTCGACAACCGACTACACCATAACAGGAAAATTAAATATTTAAAAAAATTTATAAGATTTTATGTCATATTTTTTTTTAAATTACTTTGATATCAGACCAATATACATCAACCATATTTGATTTTGTCTTCTTCTTCTTTACAGCCTATCAAGAATCCACTGCTGAACATAGGCCTCCCCTAAAGCTTTCCACAACGAACGGTCCCCAGCCACCTGCATCCATCGACTTCCTGCAACATTTTGCAAGTCGTCACACCATCTCGTGGGGGTCGTCCTACACTGCGTTTGCCTGTACGAGGTTGCCACTCGAGAACCTTTCTTACCCAACGTTTATCAGTTCATCGAGCTATGTGGCCGGCACATTGCCACTGCGCGCCAGCGTGCTGATCGTAAATATTTATGTATATATTTAATAGCCACGATAGCCGAGTGTTTAAGTGATCGGAATTCAACGGGTTTTTCAAAAACTTGTGTAAAATTTATATCGATGTCTTGGACATAAAGATGGCTACGGGCTCACCAACTGTCACGTTATCCCAAAGAAATGTCATCGATGGAAGTAAGTTGTAAAGACTTAATTGTCGAAACATCTGTCTACTCCTGTATTGGGAATGGCGTAAAAATATTTTTTTGTTATATATTTAATGTCGACATTCAGTTAACAAGATACGAAATTCTACCTAAGAAAAAAATCCAATGCAATTTAAAGTAACGCAATCTAATTGTAAATGTAAACTTTTCCTCTCTCTGGAAGATAAAAGTTTTGCTCCCGCTGATAATGAAAGTTTTTCTGTTAGTCACCTTTTATAACTTCACGATACAAAGGAATTGATTTATCTTATAAACCGTACCTCTTGCAATTAACTTTTTTAAATTAATGTTTATATTCTGTCAAGCTTTTATTATATTGTATAAATACAGTTAACTTTCAATTTATGTGAATATTAATTTTTCATTCAAAATTTAACGAAAAATATTAAAATTTCAGTTTAAAATTATAATTAAAATTTGTCAATTTGAACTCATTACAAAGTTTTACTAGACTCTAAAATTCAAATAAATGTCATATTTATTTAAATTTTTGATCACAGCTTAAGTGCAAAGCTCATAAAAAATATATGAAATTTTCTTAAGTTTTTATGTTATTTACCAACCTCGTCTATACTTGATAATTATGATGATTTATAGTGGACGTACGAGCAAGTACACATGATTGAGATTATGTAATACTAATAACAGACCCTTACCGTAGTATAAATCAACAATGAATAGGATTACTAAGGCCTATATTTTATGCCGCATCTAAAGAAGGGGCTCAACAAAATGAAATATGGGCCACTTAGAGTAAGTATAATGTGAGTGATGAATTGTTTCTTAGATAATACAGCGGGAAGCACGATAGCCGCATGGTTGGGTGGTCAGAATTTTGAGTCAAGATACCCGAGTTCGATCCCCTGTTGGCGGGCTCATGGGTATTTAAAAAAACATATGTACGAATTATATCGTTGGCTTGGACATTGAGACGGTTACGGGCTCACCACCTGTTGCGTTGTCCCGAAAAATGTCTCCGGTGAAGGTTGGTCTAAAGGACTTAATTGTCTAAACAAGACCTCTGTCTACCCCTGTATTGGGAATTGTGTGAAGATATTTATTTATTTTATAGTACAGTTCAGGGTATCACGTTCTCTAGGACACGGTATCATAGTGTACAGGGCGCTTGCGTTAGTACACGAGTGACCTGTACAGTTTTGATTACCAATTCAGCATCACAGAAACAACAGCAATTTTAAGTGCTGAGTGAAGAATTAATAGTAAAATATGTTCTAATAAAGTGTAAAGCCCTGAATCACTGAAATAGAGTAGTCTAGTGGTCGGAATTTCGAGTCAAGAGACCCGAGTTCGATCCCCAGGTGGCAGGGTCGTGCCAAGGGGTTTTTTAAAAAAAACTTATGTTCGAATTTATCGTTCACTTGGACATTGAGACGACGACGAGCTCACCACCTGTCACGTTGTCCCGAAGATATCCTCGGTGAAAGGTGGGTCAAGTCGACTTAATTGTCTAGACTAAGCCTCTGTCTAACCCTGTATAGGGAATTGCGTGAAGATATGTTTTATGATTACATATCATTTTACGGACGTTTACCCAAAACTGAATTGGTAAGGAGCCTAAATATTTGTCTTTCTAATGACCGCATTTTTTATAAAGGCGGGCGATCAGGCTGCTCAACTGATATTATTCCGTAGTAAAATGCATGTTCAAATGCCCTGTGCATTTCGTTTCGTTAACGAATCGGAAGGTGAAATTTAGGGGGAGATGAAAACGGATTGAGCTTTACTCAACGTAGAAACCAGACATTGAGAACTATTAATAGATTGCAACAATATGCTCATGATGATTGAAATTACGTTTGCACTTGAATTTATTGCACGTTATTAGTTATTGTGTTAGAAAATAAGCACAGGGCTTAAAATATTCAATAATTTAGGTCACGATAGCCGAGTGGTTGGGTGGTCGGAATTTCGAGTCGAGAGACCCGAGTTCGATCCCCAGGTGGCAGGCTCGTACCAATGGTTTTTTTTAAAACTTATGTACGAATTATATCGTTTGCAGGGACATAAAGACGGTGACAGGCTCACCACCTGTCACTTTGACCCGAAAATATCTTCGGTGGAATGTGGGTCGAAGGGACTTAATTGTCTAGACTAGACCTCTGTCTACCCCTGTATTGGAAATTGCGTGAATATTTAAGGTTTCTTTTGCGTATTATTCTGATTCACTCAAATTTAAATAAATATTTAAGAAATATTTTAAATATTTTCTCATTTTAACACACAATTCATAAATTTACATTAAATTATAAAAAAGTTTGATACCAACCAAGCGACTTCACCTCTTACGAAATAATAAATCATAGTTGCCTTGTTTTACTCCACCTGTTTTATCAATACTATCTTAAAGTTATGGATTTCCTTTTTTTTATATTGAAATAAGGGAATATAGAGAAATGGGGCAAAATCTAAACTGTTATGATAAATGAGGATCTTTGTACAAAAGTACAAAATGTTTACTTTAGTTTGATTTGTACTTTAAAAAAAGATTTTTAGTAAATAAATAGAAACAACGGAAGTGGAGTGGTCAAAATTCTTGAGACTTAGTTACTTGGCACATAAAGTTATCCCAAACAAACGCGCTGGAGTGATTTTATTTTATAACATGTAAAGCTAGACTATTTCCACGCCATTGTATCGAGTTTCTTTAGATTCCTTTAACAACAAGAAATTTAAACTTCACAAAAAGTAATTTCTGTGCGCAAAACGGGAAAAGAAAAGCGAGTAGAATAAATGATGTTCATTTTCCAGACGAAAATTGATTTAACAAGATCAGAATGGACACTACTGATTCGTAATGCAATAAAATTGTACTCATTAGGACTCGTGGATGTCATTGTTTACGTAAATAATTACAATTACTGGGTTTACTAGTATAAAAGTACACACACATAGTAGACAATTGCTGCTTCATTTGTTCTTTTTTAAAATAATAGAATAAATAGACTTACATACATAAGGACAACAACTTACTTGCACTGATTCCAAAGTAGCTGATGCACTTGTATTATGGAACGGAAACAGAGAAAGTACATAAACACTCAGACCCAAGAAAATTCAATGAAAGCGGTTTTCTACATTAACCCGTCGGGGATTCGAACCTCAGAGCTGGTGACATCATGAAAACCTTTGTATACGTACGTAACTCAACAACGGAAGTACGACGAGCTGAACACTTTTCAACATTTTTTTATATCTTTACACTTTTTCAATTACTAGGTCAGAGGTTTAGACATTTAAGTCCTTACGACCAATTTTTTACCGAAGCCTATTCGAGACCACGTGACGGGTGGTGATTCTATCACTGTGTTAGTATCCAAGCCAAGGATACATTATAATTATATACAATATACCGATAAGATTTTTACCGGAACTTTTGAACAACTTATATTGTTGGTTGGACATAAAGACGTCAACAAGCTCACCACCTGGCAATATGTCCTTAAATAAGTTTCAGTAAAATGTGGGTCCAATAGACTACATTTTCTAGACTTCTGAGGACATCTACATTAGAAATTGTTGGCTTGGACAATAAAACGGCGACGGGCTTACCACCTGTCACGTTGTCCCAAAGAAATGTCTTCAGCGGAAGTTAGGTCGAAAAGACTTAATTGTGGAGACCTCTGTCTACCCCTGTATTGGCAATGGCGTGAAGATATGTTTTCCCCTTAGCCGAGGCACTTAGCTTCAAAATCACTACCAACTAGACTACAGTATCGTCAAATAGTGTTCTGAGTGTGAAATGTAATATTACAAATACTTTATATATCTAATTTAATTTAATTTCGAGTCAATAGGCCCGAATTAGATCCCCAGGTTGTAGGCTCGTACACAATGGTTTTTTCAAAACTTGGCTAGGACATTGAGACGGCGAAGGGCTCACCACCGGTCACGTTGTCCAAAAGATATCCTCGATGGAAGGTAGGTCAAAGGGGCTTAATAGTCTAGATTAGACCTCTGTTTACCCCTGTATTAGGAATTGCGTGAAAATATTATTGATTTTTATGTATAGTTTAATTTTTTTTAAGTTATTTTTAAAATAATGTTTAACTTATGAAATAAAACATCGAAATATCCACGAAGGTTTGTCCTTATTACAAATAGGAGTTGAAAATAACGTAATGTAGCAACGTATAATTAGAAGTAACGTATAATTAGAAGTCAAATAATGATTTACAATCAATTAAGGATCGTCAGTGTAAGTTATCTTATTTCAATTTTCTGTAATCTGATGCCTCTGAATGGACGTTATCGAAAATGCTTAATATAAGACCACAAATTGTAATTATATCAAAACCTTATCTAAAGCGGTCGGAAATAGGAAACCGTTGTAGTAATTTAAGGACCCCAACAAAGAGGGTGAAATAAACTATGACTTCCTACAAAGAAAATGAAATTGAATGCTCCCTACATCATTGGAACAAAGTTTCACACTACGTAAGTTTTTGTTCAATACGACGTAAATCTAACTTGCGTTAAGATAATGATAGAGATGTAATTACCTCCTAAATTTTCTAGTTCTTCGGCGTCAGCAGTCTTGCTCAAACAGTCGCTGTACAAGATTTTGCATCTTCCTCTAAATTGTTGCTAATTGCATCGTTTTTTTTACAACATCAATCCAACGTAGCTCAGACCGACTACGTAACAGAAACGTCTGAACTAAGATCAGACACTAATGTGGTTAAGTTTAGTTAGTCTGTTTTTTTTAAACAAACCAATGTAAAATACTTAATTTACAGGACAATTAATAATATTGATTCAGAGATTTTAAAGCAAATAAGAATAATATCATTAACATTTCGGATGTACGTACGTACATATTCGGATGGTTGACGAATTTATATTTTTGTATGCATTTAGGACACCTAGGAGAACAGCCTTCACTTTTGAAATTCTCTCATATAACGCGTAAGGAGAACGTCAAATATGGTATTAAATTCTTTAGTTATCACCTAAAGTTTTTTGCTACTCATTTTAATTATAAGCAATATTTTAGTTTCTAGTGGTACATATTGTTGTGAAAATTTTTTGTCATTTTTTCATGAAAATTTAAAACATAAACTGTTTTACAGGTACTTTTACTAAGTTTTTGACCCGTTATTGTTTAAATTATTTTTTTACCTCATATATAAAATATATCTTATTTTATTATTGTATAGATTCGATGCCCTACTTCATCTTCTACTGCTGCTGTACTTACTGAACTACTTGACTGCGTACTGTACTGAATTCTCAATTTCCTTAGGCCTATACAGTGTATTTTTTGGAGTAGGCCCATGTTTAGTAATGGACTCTTCATAGACTGTAAAGAAGAAAAAGAAGAAGGGCAAAAGTGTTGGAAATTTGATGGAGTACCGATAGATTGCAGGATTATCTTAAAAAATATTAGATCAAAATTTATCAAACTGATGACGAGCAGCCGCGTCCAACATATTAGACGTCTGAGGTAATCGCCAATGTGTTTTGATAATTATGGCAATCCCTCCCCTACGAGAGAGACATATGCCCTGCACACAGTGGACTTTTATAGGCCGTATGTACTTGATGTTATACATTAAGCATACTCAGGATCAGATCTCTGCCCCAGAAACATTATTCGGGATAAAAATTAGTACTACAAAATTTCGTCCGAGTTAGTTATGCGTTGAGGCGTAATAATGGAACATTACACAATTACTTCGTATTCTTTTCGAATTACATTTGCGGGAAGTGATTTGGGCTCAAATACCAGGATGAGTAAATTATATTTCTTTATTTATATATTCACCCACGCCTAGACACAGGTCAATTAAGCATTTCTTAATTAATCACTTTTCACCGAATCCTATTTGGGTATTAAATCTTTATTTAATATAAACGTGTTTAAAATAATTAGTGCCTTTAATAATAAATATAAAACTTTTATGACCACCAAAACCGTAATATACGTGGCCAGATAAATAGCATAAAACGCAATTTTATGCCGCGATAAATAAATTAACATATAAATTGTTTTTGTCCTAAAATTTGCATAACAAAGAACTAAGGAATGACACGCCATGAGAACGAACAATAAATAAGAAAAACCCTGCAAAGAGGGTCCTCAGCTTGGTTTTCCATTCAATTTTATTTAGATTTTTAACAATGTCAGTACTTGCAAGCCGTATTTCTTGAATTGTATATTTTAAAATTAACATATGATAAAAACCTGAATTTCGTATAACAAAAACAGAAGATTGAATAAAGGAATTTTAATTTTATTTAACTTTGTTTCGGTAATGAAGGAAATATTATGATTATATAAATATTCTTATCTATTCACCGTGTTAATAAATTCAGATTTATGTATATTCTAGGGCTTGTTCCCGAGTTATGTTTATAAAAAATAATGAGCCAACTGTTGAAAACTTATTAGACTTTTAAATTATTACAATATTCTGCCCTATTAAAACTTTGTTACAGTAATAAAAATAACTGTGTTATGTGACTATCTTTTTAAACGACTACAAAAGGGGGGAGGTTCTGAATTCGATTGGTATATTTTTATCAAGTCCGAAATTATCATATTTTTCAGGCTTTCCCATGTGTAATTTTATTAGTATTTTTTAGTAATTTCGGAGATTATATTATTAGTAAATTTAACTTATAAATAGTAAAACTGATATATGAACTCATCATTGATTACGCTGATGCCTGCTACTTGGATGCTACAGCGAAACTTCTGAATAAGCTTGAGCGTCTGAAAAATCTTTTTTTCTCTTTGCATTCGTTTTATTTTCGGTATCCACAAGTATGACCATATATCTCAACTTTGCAAAGATCTCTAGTGGCTTCCAATTAGTTTTCGTAGGAACATAAGGATTGCAACATTATGTTTGCTTTTTAATATCTTGCGTATGTCATCATCTCCGCCGTACCTTCACCAGAGATTCTCCTTCACTCGTCCATCCTTTCCTCCTGTAGAACCCATCTACAATCACTACTTAAATTACCTCCTCATCATAGTGCCTCATATCCCGAGTCATTCTGTGTTCATGCAGTAAAAATGGGGAATGCTCTTCCACAGAATATTCGTGAGTGCAAAACACTCACGAATATTCTATTACACAATTAAAAAAATAGTCAAAGAGCACTATATGTCCTTAGTAGTATAGTTTTCTGGTTATAATTTTATGTTATGTTATGAACAAATTGCTCGGAGATTGAACATTTGCCTCCGGTTATCTGCACTCACCAGACGAAACGCAGAATTTTATTAGACTTCTACTTCACGCCGGTATTCTGTGAGGTCGTAGTAGTTCCCCAGTCGAGCCGGCCCATTCATGCAACAACAAAAGCTGATGCGTGGCACTGTTTAATCTTTTTAGACTTTCATAATATTGGGTCAGTAAGTACATTTAGGTAATAATTACGAAATCCTAAGTCAATTTATAAGAAAAGAACACAAACAGTAACATAAAAGTGTGTATAGATGAAACAAAAGTGTATTACTGCTGTTTTTTAAATTTTTTCACGTGAAATAAAAAAACTGAAAACTGAGACCGCCCTTAGTCTCACCCACCTGTCATATTGCCTCTATGGACTTCGGTGACAGATAGGTCGAAAGGACTTGTCTAGACCTCCGTCTACCCTAATATTGGGGAAATGCTGAAGATACAAATAAATAAATATATAGGCAGCGAATGTATAATTTTTAACTCAGTAAGAGTTTTTTTGTCTTATTAAAACTTCTTTGTAGACTTCTTTGTATGCTTACTGTTTTATATTATGGTGGCGAAAAAGGTACTTTAGTATGAAAAAAATGGATGGATGTTCTTTAGTTTTGTCTAAAAAACTAAATTAGAGACAAAGCAAAAAACATTTTTCAACTTTACAATTTGAGTACAAAAGTAAATACTTCATTATAACAAAATACCTAACAAAAATTAAGATAAACAATTTAAATGCATGTCGTTGTAAACTCTTTATTTTCAAAATTTACATTTGCCATCCAACACATTCAGTTCTTTACATATTAACCATTTACTACCATTTTTATAATATTTATGATTAATCATCATAACCACTGATAATTAAAGTCTTCACACTTATTAAAACGCTTAGCTTAAATATTGACATATCATTTATCTTACAATTAAATAACACCTATACCAACAAAACACAAATTTACAATGTAATTCATTCGCAAAGTTTTAACAAGTTTAGAAACATAATATTAACTACTAAAATTGTTTAAATTCGACAATAACAATTCTAAAACTATTGCGTGTCATCTATGTATTAACTGTTCTTTTATTTATACGATTAGAACCAGTATTGAAATATAAACAAGTGGAAACAAAATTACAACGGAAAGATATTTCACAGTTTTAGTTAGACACTAACATTGGATATTTAAAAAAAGTAATACTGAATTTTTAAATGATGTTTAAGTTTATATGTAAATATACATTTCCTTTCAAAATGACTTCAACAAATTGGAAAAGAAAATTGAATTTATATGTTATTCTTCCTGGGCAACTAACATAAGGTTAAATTATTAATAAAATAAAAACAATTTACGGCGTCAGATCAGCTTTTAAGATGTTGGGAAGACTAAATAAAATATGTAATGGGCTTTAACAAAAATATAAGAAATGCTACCACATTTTAATCTTAATTTTTGCTGCTATATGCATGTATATTAAAAACCAAAGAAAGTTCTTATACAGAGTTATTTGTAAAAGATAATAAGATATATTTAAAAGTCACGATAGCCGAGTGGTTAGCTGGATTCGAGTAAAGGGGCCCGAGTTCGGTTTCCATGTGGCAGGTTCGTACCAATAGATTTTCTCAAAGAATTAAGTACGAATCATATCGTTAATATAAAGACGGCGACGAGCTCACCTCCTGTCACGTTGCCCCAAAAAAATTTTCGGTGGTAAATCGAAACGACTTAATTATCTATACCTCTGTTTACCCCTGTATTGGGAGTGGCGTGAAGATTTTTATATTATTTAATAATACAGATACATATAGTAACTAAAGCTTTCATGTTTTCCAAACAGTGCCTGTAGTTTAGTTTAAAAAAACTATGCGTAATAGTCATACGAATTTGAAAATGTCTTTCAATTACAATCAACACATTGAACTAACGTACTTCAACATGATTATTTAATCACTAGCGTTTTCGGAAGCGATTCGATTTTAGCAATTGGACGGATTTTGGTGCTATTTCGTAAATTATTTGTTAATTGTTATACCAATGTAGTTATTAATTAATTTAATTTAAATAATATGTATAATTGATAATTGATAAATTTGTACATTGGTATCTCGAAAATTATCGAAAGGATTTGCCAGTGTGTTATTACAGTACAGTGTGTTATTTAGATAGTTTTCAAGTTCATCTAGGAAGGTGAAATCTTAAATAAGAGAAAATAAATACGTTCGTGTAAGAAAAAATCTTTAAATTAATAAAGGGAAAAGCTAAAAATCAATAAATATATTAGAAATCTTAACTACGAGATCGAATGATATGTTTACAAACCGTATGTTTGTTGCCCAAATTTTTCATATTATTATTATATTCAAATAGCCGAAACATAAAACTCTTTACATATGTTATATTATTAAGCCCTTAATAATATGTCTACGATATGCTAATCCACCAGTTGCACGTATTTACATTTTATATTGATATGCGTTGGTAACGTTTTAACTTTATTACATTACAAAGTTTCTGGTATACAGTGTTACCATGTTAATGCTATTGTTATGGTTATTATTACAATTACGCTTACGCCCGTGTATATTGTTCACTGTCCTTACGGTTATGCCTTACCTATCCATTAAAGTCCTACCAACTGCAAAACCCAGTTTTCTACAATCAGTCTGTTGAATTAAAATATGTACTTAATTATCTTTTAGTGATATTTTTCGGATAATGTTTGTTTTATTAGCTACAATTCTCTATCACATACATTTCTCATCCGAGTATTTTTTAATTAAAACGCTTCACAAAACATGAATTCATTAACGTTTACTATGTACGCCGCAATGATTACAGTAACCGGATAAAACTGACAATGGTTGTGTTAATGATAAATCTGAAAATTCGTTTTCAATAATTGTTAAATAACAAAAAACTTTTTCACGGAATGTTTGACGACAAATATATCATGTTAATTGTATTCTTGAGTACTCTATTAATGTAAATCTCAGCAAGTGCCGCTAAATACTTCAGGTGGGTGGGATGGTAAATAATCACCGACGCGCAAAAACATCCATACCAGAGGAACTTTACTTTTCTTTACCTTTATTTTTCTTAAACTTTACTTTTCTCAGAGGCTGGCAACCCATCTGCTATTACTCCGGTATTGCAGATGTTCATGGGCGGCGGTAATCACTTACCATCACGTGTGCCACCTGCTCGTTTGCCTCCCTTTTCTATAAAAAAAAAACTTCTGTTCTAACTACCGTTCGCGTGATACCTGAAACTTAAACTCATAGCCAAAAATGTTCTCCATCGACGCTGCCTACCACTATCATGGGTAATAGGTATTAAGTATTAAATGTGTGCGTTGAAATTGTAAGCATACGAAATATTAACTTCACACACATATGAAAACTGGCAAGTTACACTTTCATAACATTCATACTGTTATAACATAAATTTTAATTTATTTTTCGTTCATTTTACATACAATTGACAACTTGCATTATACAACTTGTTTGTGCAGTCACCTGCTTTCTTTATGTACTAGCTCAATAACTCGCCTATTTGCAATAACAACAATAAACATTAATATTAGATGACTTATATTGTACAATTTTTGAAATAGACAATTAATAAGAGTAAGTATAGGAAGAGGTCGGTTACAATGACCTCTAGAGTTAGTTGACTCAGCGGACGGCAACCAACTAGTGTCAAGAACAGACTGCTCGATAACATTCTCCATTGTACCTGAAATATAATCAAAATAAAAAAAAATATATACATCATAATTATCGCAGAATTGAATAAATAAATATTTTCACGCCATTCCCAATAAAGGGGTAGAAAGAGGTCTAGACGATTAAGTCGTTTCGACCCACCTTCCATCGAAGATATTTTTGGGACTACGTGGCAGGTTATGAGCCTGTAGCCGTCTTTATGTCCAAGCCAATGATATAATTCGTTGTAAACCTGCTACCTGGGGTTCGAACTCGGGTTTCTTGACTCGAATTCCGACCACCTAACCACTCGGCTATCGCTGAATTGCATTAGACTGACTATTTTATATTTGCAGCAATTACTCCGATTAACATAGATATGTATTATCTACTCTACTATATACTTAATTTCTAATATAGGGGTAGACAGAAGTCTAGTCTTGATAATTAAGTCTCTTCGTCCCACCTTCCACCGATGATATTTTCGGGACAACGTGGCAGTTGGTGAGTCGGTCTTTATGTCCAATCCAACGACATAATTTGTACATAACTATATACTATATGATAAATACATATTGATTGCTCAGATCTCATTTCTAGGGTCACATACCTTGTGCCATCATATCATACACGTCGTGTTTATTTCATTCTCCACATCACTACACAAACTATGCGAGATATTCCACTCTTGTTCGAATCACCCGTACGTATGCACATATGATCATTTTGATCTATTTACGTTAACGAGAACCAAATTAATAAAAGAGATAATAAATACACTCTAAGGTGGTTAAGATTGGTTTAGTGTAATAAAGATTAAAATGTAAGTATTAATATTATCTATCGAACCTATTTGTATATTTTAACAATAAAAAATATAAATTATATTTACTATACCAAATTGCTAAAAACTAATTATGTATTATAGACCATAGACTATAATGTATACAATATAATTAAGGAAAACCTAAAATTAGCTTTACATTTAAAATAAATTTAGTGCTTAATATTTTTTTAATATAGCTGTTGGTTTTTTATAATAAAATTAAAAGTAGTTTCGACAAATTTTCGAAATTCATTAAAACATCATGATTTTTGTTCCAAAAAAGTCTCCCTCGTCTATTAATGTGACATAAATTAAACCATGTACAACATTTATCAGTTAGTTTAAAGAGGAGACGAAAGAGAAGAACGATTATTAAAATTTTGGTACTAAAATCTCTCTATATCTCTCTGTCTTTCTCTCTCTTTCTATCTTCTCTCTCTCTCTCTCTCTCTCTCTCTCTCTCTCTCTCTCTCTCTCTCTCTAAATATATCTATAGTTATTGTATAGGTATTATACAGATTATAGTATCTACTGTAAGATCGAACTAGATACACTTACCATAAGTAGCTTCTGGAGCGAAATGTTTCTGTTCTGCAGGTTGTATTGGCACCATTAAATCTGTAAACAAATCTAATAATAATATGATGAGATGGCGTGTAGTATACGCAGATGCTAACAATATACCTCGCTCTTTCTGACCGTGATTAAAAGCAACTAAGGAAAATTCTTAAAAATCATAATGAATACCTGGATAATAATAATATTTTAACATAATAATGTAAACGTTGATTTACCTCCATAAGATTATGGAATAAATGTTAAGAGGAATGATACCTTAATATCAATTAGTTTATGTAAACTTTCCATAAAAATATACTAAATAGAATGATAGTTGTAAATGACAGTTTGAAAAATTATAAAGCACTGATTGTCGATAAATACATTAATTATTTTTCGTTTAAAATTAATGTTAGCGTTATTGAATAAGTTCACTTGTGCTCTTAAACCAGAATCACTTCACGAAGTCGGGATACAAAGAGCTTGAATGAACATGAATGGACATGACATTGTGTTGCGGTGCTCCAAATAAGATATTTCATCGACCAGGTCATAACAATTATACATATAATAGTTTTGAAAAAAAAAATCAGCACAACCCTTCTTGCCGAAGGATGTAGTAAGAAGCTTCGATGAAAATACCAAATCCAATTTAAGGCCCTGACACAAAACCACTTGCCAAGCCAACGAAGGGCCTTAGTCCCGAAGTGGATTTAAATAGATTATCAATCAGTCATTTTTACTGTAATAAAAATCAGGATAATAATAATAAATAAGGGACAAATGAACTGCTCTGATTACAAAGTAAGTAGCTATTGCACTTGTGTTATGGAATCAGAAATCATTAATACCCAGACCCGAGACACTGTATAAAAGTAGTTGTCTACAATTACCGTCCAGGACTCGAACCCGGGACTTCGAGACTGCTGCCTCAATAAAAACCGGTATTTACACCCCTCGACCACGGATATCGTCGAAGAAAGTACGATAAATTATTTAAATTTATCCTTTCAGTAAAAAAATTTAGTTAATTATTTGTCAACTTCGCTTGGCTTAACTTGGCCACCCAACCACTAGGCTATCGTGACTTGTAAGTCTTGTAAGTTACGATAGCCTAGTGGTTGGGTGGTCAGAATTCCGAGCCAAGAGACGCGAGTTCGATCCCCAGGTAGCAGGCTCGTACCAGAGGGTTTTTCAAAAACTTATGTACGAATCATATCTTTGGCTTGGACGTAAAGATGGCGACGGACTCACCACCTGTCACGTTGTCCCGAAAATGTCATCAGTGGAAAGTGGGTCTAAGGGACTTAATTGTCTAGACTAGACCTTTGTCTACCCCTGTATAGGGAATTGCGTGAAGATATTTATTTATTTTATTACTTATTTGTAATCTAAAAGTAATGAACTTTAAGAGAGCTGAAGCATTAAAACTTTACAAACTATAAAACTTGCTGATAAAAAGCTTTTAGCATTAATTTCATCTTACGCTAATTCTAAAAATATTAATGGATTACAGTGTTGAGGACTTTGAACCGTGAGAAGAATAGAAGCAAAATATAAAATCTAAATCATGATTTATAAAATAATACTCATTACTATTAACATATCCACAAATAAGCTTCTACGCAAATATCTTAAAATTCTATCACTGTCTTTCTCGCGAGACCCTTGGAATTCCCGGAGTAAAAATTAACCCAATTCTCTCTTTAGACTCAAAATTAAATAACTTGCATGAATTAGTAGATTCCTTTTCTAACTATAGTTAGAAAAGGAATCTACTAATTACTTATAAGTCTTATAAGTCTCCAGGGTCAGTGCCACTCTTTGTTGCTGCCAAATAGCAGTGTAAGAACTGTTATGTTCCTATTTTGAAGGTTACTAGGAGGTTTACTAGGAAGTTCTAGTGTACTTAAAGGCTTTATGAGGTATTCCAGCTTGTTTCATGACAGCATTACTGAAAACTTCTTATTCTGAACCTTCATGTAACTTTCCGTTTAACTTCATCTACTGGCAGTTAGCTCATTTTTCACTCAAGGTACTCAAAGTTAAAATAAATCCTAGGTAAATCAAGTAAATGGCCCCATAAAATAAAATAATTTCATTTGAAACATACTCGTACAAACATCCCTTCGTTAAGTAAGTAAGTGATTAATGACTGAGAGATCGATTTGCTTAGTAATAAGAACTGAAGACAATAAAAATAAAATACTTACGTTGCGGTGAAGTAAATTCTGCATTCGATGAGGAAAATGTTGTTGTTGTTGTAGTCGCTTCTGTTGTTGTCGTTGTGGTAGTTGTCGTCGTAGTAGTTGTTGTCGTAGTTTTTAATTCTGTTTCAACACGAACACAAAACAAATTAGATACTATTATAACGAGATCCAAACGACCTAATTTCATGCTGCATAATGACCGATCCATCTATAAGTAATTGAGACCAATTATAAAACCGGCATGAAGAATGCTTCCTAGTCTATTCCAGTGAATGTTACAAAGTCTTCACCCAATTCCGCTCTTCGCTTTTTTACGTTCTCGCTCCTAAAGTTTTTCTTTAAAAGCGTCGACAATATTACAGCTCATTACACAGTGTAAGAAATGTTCATAAGCTTCGAGAATCACTAGCTTAGCACTGAAGAAAGTCACTTGCTCATCTGCTCTCATCCCGTAACAAAGAAAACATAGTTGAAATAATATTACATAAATATAATTTTTCTCAGTTTTAATTAAAGGCGTAATTACGTGTATTCTTGAAGGTGATAACACATTTGTAACCTTTTTCTTTTTTGAAATTTGCAATTTGGTACCAATTTGACGAAGTCTATTGACGAGTGGCGTACACAGCGGTTTTCACGATGTCGCCAGCTCTTAAGTCATGTGCTTGATTCCCAGGCGGGTCAATGTATACCAGCATTTTTTTCAACACCTTCGTGTTCGTGATACCTTCGCTGTTTCTGATTCTATAATACAAGTGCAGTAGAGTGTAGTAGTACTTTTCAATTAGAGCAACGTATGTGATATTGTCCCTATCTATGTATTTGTATTCATAGGCTGCTGTTAACACTTCAATTCAATCAGGTGCACATCCTAATTTCACAGCCTGTAAAAGTTCACAGAAAGACGAAGACCTTCCCCAAAAGAAGAACTTACCGTAATCACGCTTAGCAAGCGGATTGACTATAGCAAACCTACTACTGAAAGGTATACCTCACACAATATATGCTGCTGTCTGTCACTGATCTTTTTAATTTTGTCTAGTATTTTTCCAGATGGTTATCTTTTGGCTACTATTGCCATTTCTTATTCGCATTTTAAGTTTATTTTGCCAGTATCACTCTGTTTTTAGAGCTGTTTGCTTGTTATTTATACTTATCTCATAGATCACTTGAAAAAAATATTACTTACCATAAAGTCTCATAGTACCTTCGGCTTTACCAAAAGCATTCGATGAGAAGCAAGTGTAAGTGCCTATATCATCGGTTGCAAAGTTCATTATAATTAATGTTGTCCGTACTTCATAAATGGAGAGGCGTTCTTCGAAGATTTCATATTTTTCTCTGCAACATCCAGAAATTTCTACAAATGTACTATATTTACAATTTCCGTAAATCCTAATGATGGCCTCATACGAATACTCAACTACATAACATTCCAGAACATACCAGAAACTGCTAAAGTTTCTGGTATGTGCAAAATCCCAAATCTGACGTAGATTATATAAAGTAACAATAATAGTATGATATCCAAAACATTACTTAACGCTAAATCGGGTATTTCACGCTTTGAAATCCAACAGTTACTCTGTAATTTGCAGCAATTCATCTATGCTTTATAACAACATTCCAATTCGCGCTCGGTTAGATCAGCAAGCCATACGCAGGCATCGGATTTGATCGTTATTTTTTTTATTTTCAAAGATGTTGATTTATTTATTTTTTTCTAGAGAATTAAATCCTTTCGATCCCGTTTACACCGAAGCATATTTAGGACAAGATGACAGGTAGTGAGCCTTTTGCTGTAATTTTATTATTATCTTTATTATTAAATATTAATTATTATAATTATTGATGTCTTTATTATTTTTATATTTATTGTGATATGTTCTACAAATAAAATTTAACAACAAATAAAATTGAGGGGACGTAAAATGTTAACGTTAAAGTCACGGTAGTCGAGGGGTTGAGTGATCGTAATTCGTGTCCAGAGAAGCGAGTTGAATCCTGAGGAAGTAGTGTCGTAGTCTTTTTCAAAGTACTTATGTACGATACATATCGTTGGCTTGGGCATAAAGACGACAAAACACTCACCGCCTGTCACGTTATCCCAAAATAAGCTACGGTTAAATGTGTCGAAGGGACCAAATTGTCTAGATCCCTGGCTACCTTAGTACTGGGAAATACATAAAGAAAAAGGTAGTGGCTAATTGACGAAATGGAAATAAATATTACCAAAAGTAATTAAATTATTCCGTGTGGTAACGGCGTAAGAATAATACCACGCCCTTTTTTCTCGAGGATGTCGTAAGAGGCGACCAAAGGAAACAGCCATGAATATCGTCATGGCAGCCAATAGATAGCGAGATAACCATCTTTAAAAATATCGCACCAAAATAGACTGGTACTGCAATCGCCAAACGTGGCGATTATGGCAAATTCTCCCTATGGTACAAGCCTATGTCCTGCAGTTGACTTTAATAGGCCGATATGTACGAATGTAAATAATGGAAATTAATGATTCTAATTGAAATGAACGTTTCTACTAAACCGTATACGTGTTGGGTTTTAGCGGCAATCATAATTTAGCTTTCAGCAAGCTGTGCACTATTGCCTTATAGTTTCGACTCAAAAATTCTCTTCCCCCTATCTTTTTGTAACTGTTGTAATGGGCAACTAAAGTAAATCCTTAGATTAGACGTCCGCAACTCCACGTTCAAGCGCTTATTTTGCGTATAAATCCTTAAAAATTTTCCATAAATAGGCCAGGTTGTACAGACGTAACTATCATTCATTCCGTGACATTATAACGACTTGGAAAAAAATCGATTTATTTATAACGATTATAAATTATTAAACAGCATGTAACAAAATTAAAATGTGCGAAAGTAATTCTGCCTGTAATCCGGTTCATTTCATTACAAATATCTTCACACACTTCCCAATACAGGGGTAGACAGAGGTCGAGTTTAGACAATTAATTCCCTTCGACCCACCTTCCACCGAAGATATTTTCGGGACAACGTGACAGGTGGTGAGCCCGTCGCCGTCTTTTTGTCCAAGCCAACGATATTCGTACATAAGTTTTTGAAAAACCCATTGGTACGAGCCTACCAACTGGGGATCGAACTCGGGTCTATTGATTCGAAATTCAGACAACCCAACCACTCGGCTATCGTGACGTGTAAATGTAAATAGATGTAATAAATGTAGATAAATAGTTATTTTGCCTAAGTAGACATACTTACTATAAAGCTATTTTATTTAGTTCTTTTTTTAAGAAACTCTATGTATGCCTCATTTTTAATAGCCCGGTAGCCAAGTTGTCTTCGGTTGCGGTTGCAAATTCGACTCTTGAACAAGCATTAGTACTATAAAGATCCTGAATGTTTGTACCCGATTTATATAAAGGTAAGCAATTATTAGTAGTATATGTTGTGTCTTAAAGAACTCCTTGGACGAATGGCGTAAACACCGGTCTACAAGGTGTTGCCATCTCGAGGTCGGGACCATGTAGAAAACTTTTTCTACATTTTTTCGGGTGTGTGTGATTCCTTCATTGTTTCCCTTTGTTTTTGTTGTCCCTATCTATACAATTATTTTTTTTTATAATTTGTAATACTTTATTTACAGAAAAAATTATGTTACTATTTGCAATACTTATTAACTAAAAACTATTATAATCGTAGAGCCCCACTCCTCGTGGCATGGTACCAAGAACGCTGGCTGCCTTTCCACGTTGAATGACTAGACTTAACCGTTGAGCGAGAAAACAACCAGCCCTCTTGTCACCAGCGGCAACGATAAGTCGGATACAATTCCTTTAGAAACTGCATCGCGCGGGGACCCCACGGACCGATTGTCTCTACGGCAAATGGAACAAATATATAGTCTTTCAAAGATTCATATTTCCGCCATTTAACCGATTCAGCTGCCTCTGATGCCGCCCCGGCCCTTATCGAAGTACCCTTGATATGAGAGGCCGCTAATGTATCGACGCAAGTTGCGTCCCACACAAGAGCTTTTCCTCTTTCCCTAGGGACTAAAGTCAAGCCGTCGGGACTCTTACCATCCTCCCTAAATATTCCACAAGGCTCTAAAACCGATGGAACATTTCTCGAAACAAGAGCCCTTCGGATGATTTCATTCAAGGAATTTAATATTATTTATTTATTTATTGTTATTATTATTATTTGTTGTAGCTTAGTGTGACTCTAATTCTAGGGAAGTAAAGAACCATTTTATATTCTATTCTTATTTCCACTCTCGTGGGAAATTAGGGAAAACCTTTTAGCTAGCATTATAGTGAGATATGTGGTTCGCAGTAAAGGTCTGTCACAGTACTCTAGTGCCGATATGCAGACGTCAGTATGATAAAAAAATTATGGAGATTTTTTTCAGCGCCAAACGAGTAACTTTTTTGATTAAAGAGAGTCAAGACAGCCGAGTAGTTGGGTAATCGGAATTCAAGTCAAGAGATCTAAGTTTGATACCCAGATTGTAGGCTAGTAACATTAACATTTATATCGTTGCCTTGCCACAAGCTTACCACCTGTTACGTTATCCCAAAAATGTCTACTCCATTACTGACTACTGTATTGAAAATGACGTGAAGATATTTCATCAGTTTGCCAATAATATATCAATTAACACTATCAAAAATGCAGGTTAAACGCATACTATGAAATTTATGTAAGTGCTTTACAACGGGTCGAAGGGAGTATGGAGTCAATGTTATCATCTATTAATCAAAATGCCAAACTCGTCGTCATGTTGTGCACTAATCAGCCAATAAAGCCGATAGGGAGCTGTACATTATCAGGATGTCTATATGAAATTGCAATACCTAAATCCCATGGACTACTGATGCAGAGTAGTATCACCGCAATATTAAGCCCTTTATTATGGGCAATTCTCACAATAAATGCAAACTCTTGTTATCGATATCTTTAGTAATCTATCATAAATGGATCGTACTAATACAAAATTGAGATCAAAATCGAAATTTAATTTTCATGAATCCATTTTGAGACCGCCTCGTCGTTCAGGATCAATGTCGTAAGCTTCGTTTGGTAAATTAATTTCAAATCAAATCATTTATTTATCGAAATAAGAATATGCATTTGTTTATTGACAGCTCCTCTAACAGAGAAGAAAAGGGCGAAAAAAAAACTCCGAAGATTTTAAGGTGATACAGAAATATGCTTTATTTTTTCTAGAAATAGCTTGAGAGCGATCATCTCACTCCCAGGGACTACTGTCATTAATATATTCATTTATATTATAAATTAAGAATATTTAGTTTTTCTTTAATACATTTCTTAAAACTGTTAATAGGTAAACTTTTCATATTTACTGGGATATTTATAATCGAACCTAACTTTTACTCAATATTATATATTAATCCATTAGTTAATTTGCTAATTAATTACAATTTAAATAATCGCAATTTGTTTATGCTTAATGAAGTAAAATAAAATCATTCGCAATAGTAAATTCGAAGTATTGTAGTAGTATTTTACTAGTTACAATAGTTGATAAAAGTAAAAAATTTTCTTTTACTCCCTGACGGTTCAGGTGCTCCCATAGTCACAAATATTTCCGGCATTTCCGGGCCGTGAACGTCGGGGAAGGCGTAAAATTAGTAACCCTCAAAAATCAGTGAAATTAGTTGTAATATCCATTCAATTATTTGTCTCGTGCAAAGCAAAGAAAAAAATAGCTTAAAATATCCAAGTCAGTTTTGATTCAATTATATTATTTAAATATATGGTTTAATGTTGATTCACAATCGCAAATAGAAAGGGGTGACCAAGAATAACAAAGTTGGTTAATTAGTTTTACTGTTTTCGCTACGGCTAAACTATTCTTTAATTTCTTACAGACATTTCATTACAAAATTCGTAGCCTCGAAATATTTTAATAATAAGGAAACGATATAATAAAAAAGATAAAGTACATTTTACAATTTCACATAGCTGTAGCTGTAGCAGCGTAAGCTGGCAAGACTAGCTCCTGCAAGATTGCAGAATGGTAACAAGATTGCATTCATGATCGACTTTCCTATTATAAATTCAAACTGCTGTGTATGCTATCTGCTACCTATTATGATTAATTTTTATTGATTTTAAAGCTTATAAGTGATGTTAGTCTTTTTATTATTACATTAATGAGAAATTTAAACCATTACCTGACACGTACGTTTAAAAAATTTTAAAAGAAATTTGCCGCCTTCGAAAAGAATATAAAAGTTCAAATACTAACTTTTAGACATAATAACATATAAACTTGGCCGTGTATTTTCGGTGTACAAATTATACTAGCCTCTTTCTGCCTATAGGTGTTCTAAGAGGCAACTAAGGGTAAAGCAATCTGTCAGTAGCCAAAGACACAATGTCGGCAATGTGTCTTTGGCTACTGACAGATTGCCGACATTGTGTCTTTGGCAAACTTACGGATGGCGGGATAACCGGATCTTCTTCTTCTTCTTCCTGCCCTTATCCCATGCTATGTGGGCTCGGCACAACATGTCTTCTTCTTCCACTCTCCTCTTTTTCCCGTCATCTCAATACTCACTCCTTTCTTTCTCATGTCTCCTTTCACTCAATCCCTCCATCGTTTTTTGGTCTCCCTATAGCTCTTCGTCCATCCACATTCATCTCTAACATTCTTTTGACTATATTACATTCTTCCCTCCTCGTTTTATGCCCGAACCATGCTAACCTACCAGTCTTCATGTTTTCTGTCACTGGTGCTACTTTCAAGCTTCCCCTTATATACTCATTCTTCATCCGATCTTTTCTAGTCACTCCACACATCCATCTCAACATTCTCATCTCTGCAGCATGCACTCTTCTTTCATCCGTCACTTTCGTTGCCCAACACTCTGATCCGTACAATACGACAGGTCTCACAATCGTTTTGTAAACTTTGCCCTTAAGTTTAAGAGGTATGCGTGGATCGCAAGTTATTCGCAAGATCTGTCGCCATTTCATCCATCCCGCATTTATTCTATTCTTTATGTCCCGGTCGACATTGCCGTCATTTTGGATCACTGACTCAAGGTAACAGATTTCGGAGCAGACTGGTAGAAGAACACCATCCAAGGCAATATGAGAAAAACTGGATGGACCACTGAAGTTACAGAACATGTGTTCGATTTCATGTTGTTGTACATGTGTTGGTTCTGCTTATTTTTAATCCGACACTTTCCAGTTTTTCTTGCCATTTTCCCAGCTTGCTCTTGACCTCAAGTGCATTTTCTCCAACAAGCACAATATCATCAGCAAGTGGCATATACAAGGGTGCTTCCTCCTGAATGTTTGATGTTAGAGCATCTATAATCAGAAGGAACAAATAAGGACTTAAAGCCGAACCCTGGTGTAAACCTACAGACACATTGAACTTGTCTGTGATTCCAGCCTCAGACCGGACGCAATTTACATCTATTATCTAATTTACATCAATTGGCTCTATTATACATTGCCTCAACAAGCCGCACATACTTCTCTGGCAGCCCTTTCTCCCACATACACCACCACAGAACCTGACGGGGTACCGTATCGTATGCTTTCTCCTGGTCCACGAATACCATATGCAAGTTCTTTTGCACAAGCCTGTATTTTTCGACCAGTTGCCGAAGTGCAAATATAGCATCCGTGGTTCTCCGGCCCGGCATAAACCCGAATTGGTTCTGTGTTACTTCTCTCATTCGTCTTGCTACCCCTCTATTGGGAATGGCGTGAATATATTTTAAATTTACATCTAACTTTAAAAATTATGACCACCAGCGTCAGAGGTGAAAGGTGTCTGGTAACGTGATTGTCGATCTGCTTGCCAAGCGAGACCGACGTACGTCCTGCAGTGGACGTCTACATGCCGTTATGTACATATGTTATATAGCTAAACTTTAATTAAACTAAAACTTTTAAATAAAATATTCAACTTAAACCTTCTTATTTACATGAATAATTTTCAAAAATCGAAACACAATAATAACGATAATAACATTCTACTCGACTACTCAATTCCTAACATAATACTTAATTACAAAAATCGATTGAAACAATTAAAGACGAATTAATGAATATGTCTGTCAGATTCCAATTATTCAATATTATCAACACTCTGCGCCGATTTCAAGAACATCAAGTACGTAAAGCTAATTAGAGAATTTTAATATGTATATTTTTTTTAATGTGTATATGCGTCTTAATTCAAGTAACGGACCTTCCATTAGTTGTAAAAACTAAACAATTTTTACTTTTACATAAACTTTACTATTACTGCTATAACAACTTCTAGATGAACCATTTTCATGCAAGAAATTGGTGATAATGATTATTTATTTAAGTCTGAGTAATACCATAGATTAGATTGACTTTGAACGAATGGCGCACAAACCGGTTTCATGGTGTCACTAGCCCTAAGGTTCCTGGTTCGATTCCCAGACGTGTCTTGTACGAAATCATTGCATAGTCTCAGATCCTGGGTGTTTGTAGTACCTTCGTTGTTTCTGATCTCAAATCACAAATACTTTAGATACTAACTTTGGAATCGGAGCAATGTATGTGATGCTATCCCTGTCTATCTATCTACATTTGTACATAGGTACAATAAATATAAAAAATAAAAAATCTTCACGCACTTCCCAATACAGGGGTAGACAGAGGTCGAGTCTAGACAATTAAGTCCCTTCGACCCACCTTCCACAATGATATTTTCGGGACAACGTGACAGGTGGTGAGCCCGTCGCCGTCTTTATGTCCAAGCCAACGATATTCGTACATAAGTTTTTTTTGAAAACCCCATTGGTACGAGCCTACCAACTGGGGATCGAACTCGGGTCTATTGACTACATTACAATAAATATAAAAGTGTAATATACATTATAGGCAATTTAAAAAAAATCTATTGTTTTTCAGAGTACATAACAAAATTTTTGATAATATCAAAATTCTTTAACTCTCTCTCTTTCACATTTAATAAGTTAAGGAAACTCTTCTCATCACGACCTTTTTAGAAATTTCCAGTATATTAGTCGACTGAGAAACGAAAATAGATTTTTCTCGTTGTAACATTCGAGAAGTTTACTTATTGTATTTTAATATCATTAATTCTGTTATAAATAAGTAATATCAAATAAAATGTACAGCTCACAGTTACTGTATAAGTGATCCCGATACCTCGTAACACGACTAAGTTGAATCTACCGTAAACTTTTTCTTGAGAGACACGAGTACCATCAATTCAAACTGTTACTGTACTGTATATACGGAATAAGTTTTTCATCCTAACTTATAATTATTACAATATCCTATAATTGAGTAACGTATATGAAATAATAGAAGTCGCGATAGCGATCGAAATTACGATTCAAGAGACCCGAGTTCGATCCCCAGGTTGCGGCTCGTACCAATGGGTTCTTCAAAAAACTTATGTATATGTGGACATAAAGACGGCGTCGGGCTCACCACCTGTCACATTGTCCCGAAAATATCTTCGGTGGAAGGTGGGTCAAAGGGACTTAATTGTCTAGACTAGACCTCTGTTTACCTCGTACTGGGAATTGCGTGAAGATATTTAATATTGAATTTTTTTTAAATGAAATAATAAATTTCATATTAACAGTGCATCCAAAATAAGGAAAATAAGTGAGAAAATTAGGAAGCGGCTCTCCTAAATGATAAGTGATCACTATTATTCATATGCACTCACATCAGAAAATTATCTGTATTTGTAAGAAAGAAATCCGAGACGGGAGACGAAAATGAGCAGGAGAAAATAAATTAATGCATAAAGAAATACATATTATTATTCACAATTACACTCGGCAACAAATAATTAGATGTACAACAAATGCAAAAAAAAAAATACAATTGGCGAGCTTATCGCTAAAATCGATTTCTTTTAGGCCACTTAGAAAGAATCACAAACCTACATAGTGTACATAAAGAACAGGAACCACAGATTTTAAAAGGCCGTAAAGTATTTTTAACAGACACCGGAGAATAAAATAAAAGCTTAGAGATTCATTCATTCATTTAAGATTCAAGCGATCACCCCATCGTAAGAAATGCAGCAGTAGCTCTATCTGCATGCACTTAAGGCTTAAGTTATTGTTTACTAAATATACTGTATCATTTACCATGTGGTAATGCCGTACGAATATTGCCACTCCCTTTCTTCCCGTGGGTGCCATAAGAGGCGACAAAAGGAAAAAGCCCAGAATATCGTTATGGTAACCGATAGATGGCGCTATAACCATCTCTAAAAATATCAGACCAAAATATTCAGACGAAAGAATCAGGTCTGCTGAGATTGCCAACCGCCAATTATTGCCATAATCGCCACGTTTGGCAAGCGGATTGGCGATCCTCCCTATGGAAGAGGCCTATGTCCTGAATCGGACTTTAATAGGCTCTTATGTATGTATGTATGTATGTATGTATGTGTATACTTTATCATTGCAAATTTATATAAGAATTAGACAGTCACGATAGCCGAGTGGTTGGGTGGTTGGAATTTCGAGTCAAGAGACCCGAGTTCGATCCTCATGTGGCCGTACCAATGGGTTTTTCTTAAAACTTATGTACGAATTAATATCGTTGACTTGGACATAAAAGGCGGCGATGGGCTCACCACCTGTCACGTTGTCCCGAAAATATCTTCGGTGGAAGGTGGGTCAAAGGGACTTAATTGTCTAGACTAGACCTCTGTCTACCCCTGTATTGGGAATTGCGTGAAGATATTTATATTTATATTTTTATTAGACAAAGAAACGCTTACCCGGTAAGAATTACTACATCTCCACTCTTCAGCCAGTATGTGTTTGCTAAAGGATTAGCCTCGATCACGCATTCCAAGTTCGCTTGAGAGCCTGTTGTTACTTTAATCATTTTTGTTTTTATTTTCACTGTTGGACCGACTACAAAATAATCAAAAATAATTAGTGTACACATTGCTTATAAAATATGCTTAAGGTAAAATAAACAACATCTAATATACTTACAATTAATAGTAAGCATTATACGTTTGCTCACCGCTGGAGGAACGTCGTTAGACGCTATACAAAGGTATGCGCCCATTTGCTTTCGATCTACTCTTGAGAGATTCAGCGCTGGCCCCATGTACATGTCCACTGCATACGCAATAACAAATTCATTAATTCTGCCGTATTCGATTTCGGTTGTACACCAACATGTACTTAACCTCTGTGGACGACTGGCATACACACCGGCTTTCATGGTGTCGACATCTCATAGGTACCGGGTTCGATTTCCGGAGAGATAACTATTGAAAAACCATTTTATCAATATTTTCTCGGGTCTTTGTGTTTGTGGTGTTTTGTTGTTTCCGATTCCATACCTTAAGCAGCTGACTTTGGGATCAGAGCAATGTTAGGGATGTTGTCCCTATCTATGTACGTTTAAAAACATGTTTATTTAAAAAGCTAATAAAAGTTTTTAGTTACATGTCTTTAATTGGCTTCCAGTTTTTCATGACAAAAAGTTGTTCTTATGTAAGATGCTACGTCCATTAGGGCAATATAAGGCGTCTCTATTTCAAGTATTAGCAAGAAAATAAAACTTAAGTGTAAGTTATAAGTAGTAACTAAGCTTGTTTTATGATGATTACTAAGTAAGTGACTAAAATCATAACTGGCACGCGAGGTACACAAAGTACATTACGTATTATATTAAAAAAATATTTTCTCGCAATTCCCAATACTCTTTAATAATTAAGTGTAATTAGAAACTTTGACATTGTGAGAATTCTAGTTATTGAATAGTCGTTATATCATTAAGTAGATTATTCATTCATTCATCACTAAGCAGATTATTTATTTATTTATTTATTTATTTATTTTATTTTATTTATAAATACCCTTCGGTGAAAGGAGAGTCGAAAGGACGTCGTTGTCTAAACCTCTGCCGACTCCAGTATGAGAAATTACATGAAGATAATTAAAGTGTCCTTTCATGATATCAAAATAACCACTAAATTTTAAATAACTACTGAGACCTACTTTTAGACCATTGATATTGCAAATGTCATCGTTGCGGTTTTAACCGACAAAGGAAACTGCGGATATTTAAGGAAGAGGCGATTTAGTATAAATTATATTGTATAATTTTATCTCATCAATTATCATATAAATTACATGGTTTTAATATTTAACTACCTTTGCTCAGGTTACCGTGTTCGCTACGTAGTTGAATGTTTGATCCATCTTCTCTTCGCCAAATAATCCGTGGTTCAGGGCGACCGTCTGCTTTGCAAGTTATGACAACATCCAATCCTTCTTGTATTATTATATCAGCACTAGTTCCCTCGTCCATTATATTTGGTGGTACTACATAAAAAAATTATTTTATGGAATAATATTAATATTAATTGGAATATTTTAACATCTAACGGCTAGTAAAATCCAACTGCAGGACAGGTGTCTTCCGTAAAAAGGATTAGTCATTACCATAACGCTGTACACACAGAAACATATCTTCGAACCATTCCCAATACATGGGTAGGCAGAGACGTCGACAATTAAGTCTTTTCGACCCAACTTCCACCGAAGAGATTTTTAGGACACCGTGGTAGGTGGTGCGCACGTCTCCGTTGTTATGTCCGAGCCATCGATATGAATCGTACATTGGTTTATGAAAAAACCCATTGATACGAACCTGCCTCCTGGGGATCAAACTCGGGTCTCTCGACTTGAATTACGATCACCCAACCATCGTGACTTTATTTAATTACAAAACTACCTCGTATTTTGACACTGCTGTTCCTCTCCGATCTTCATAAACTTGGTGTGAAATTTTTCAACATCGTTATTTCGCAAATTATATAATCACCTTTATGAAATTGGAAATATACGTCATTTCTATTTTCAAGGTGTTTCCTGTAACAGTCTTTAATAATTTAGCAGTTTTTACTGCTAAATTTTTTGGTTAATACCAAAGTTATAGCTAGCAAACCTATGGTGCTCATTTTTCTTGAAAAAAGTAACACAACGAGCTATCAACTCACTTAAACGTTTTAGTGCCAAACATTGGCTTTGCTACTGTATTAATGGGCCGATTCTAGTACTTACAACCTTACCAATGAGTATTTACGAAATTTATGGACCATTTGTATCGTCCACTTGAATACTACGATGATTCAGCCTATCACGTACAATACATTCATTAGCTAGTTTGGTGTTTATTTCATATCTATATATATATATTTCCGTAGATTTGTTGATACCCGACCAAAACCTAAAATTAGCTTACCGTCGACAGATAGTAGCGTCTAAAGTGCAAGATTTCTGTTACTACGATCGCCAATCCGCTTGCTGAGCTTTGCGATTATGGAAAACCCTCCCGCGGAAGAAGGTAATGCCCAGCAGTGGATAATTGTAGTCCGTTATGTATGTATATAAGTGTTACTTACCCAAGACATCAATGCATCCAATTTGATTTTTCATTGTGCTTGTATTAATTTGGCACATGTAACAACCCCGATCCGCTACCTTCAGTGGGCGGATGTGGAGTTGCCATGAACCTGGTGAGTCGTTTGTGACCGCGTAACGTGGACTGTGCGTGACGAGACGATTGTGAAGAGTAAGAATTGTCTGGTCGTCTGCACGAATCCATGCTACCTGTGAAAAGGGAGAAGTTAAAAACGTTCTTGTTTAAAAGGAGCTTTTTTTTCAGCAATACTTTTTTGAAGTCACCATAGTTTGGGTGATCGGAATCGGAAGGATCAAGTCAAGAGAGCCGAGTTCAATCCCCTGGTGGCAGACTCGTACCAATCAAAAAATTATGTACGATTTACATCGATGGCTCGGACATAAAAGCGGCGACGGGCTCCACACCTGTCACGTTGTCATAAAAATATCCTCGGTGTAAGGTAGGGCGAAAGGACTAAATTTTCTAGTCTCCTGTCTACCTCTATGTTGGGGATAGCGTAAAGATATTTTGTTTATTTTTGCTTTAGTCAAATTGTGTTTAGTCAAACCTGTGATTGTGGCCATGTAGTATCAACGTAAATCATTAGAATCTACTAAGAATTAATTTGCATCGAAGTAAGCATTAACAGTTATTGCTTAATTTATTATGATTATGATACAGAAGCGACGACGGCGACGGGCTCACCACCTGTCACGTTGTCCCGAAAATATCTTCGGTGGAAGGTGGGTCGAAGGGACTTAATTGTCTAGACTAGACCTCTGTCTACCCCTGTATTGGGAATTGCGTGAAGATATAAAAAAAATACAGAAGCGGTTACTAGCTGCTGTCCGTGTGATGTGTAATATTAAGTCAAATCAAGTATAACCTACAGGCAACTTTTATAACTACTTAAATAATTTTGTAATATAATATACTTCACTATATATACTCATCATGGCATAATATAAATAAAGAAATAAATAGTAAAGGGAGACAATTAAATCTTTTCGACCCACCTTTCACCACGATTATTTGGAACAACATGACTAATGGTGAGCCTGTCATTTTCATTAATCCGTTATAATAATTGCTTTCCGTTAGTCAGTCACCCCTCACGACACTTATGTGAAGATAGGCTGCCCTTAATTTACTTTAAACTAAAAACTATTTTAAACAAAGATTACCAGCTACTACAGCACTTCACTGGTCTCCTTCATAACCAAACTTCAACCCACGTGACAAAAGTCAGGTATTTTGAAAATATTTATCTCAGCAATCTTTTGGTAATCAATAATTTAGAGAATTTTGTCTAAGTCACCTCTTATGTCACTTAATTTATGATAAGCGATGCAAATTCTGATCGATATCACTTAATTAATCATAATAAAATATATAAATATCTATACATATTTATTTCTTTATTCTTTTTTGTAAAAGATGTTATGCAAAGGGCGGACTTAATGCCTCGTGGCATTCTCTGCCAGCCAACCCTGGGTGAAGAAAAAAGGTAAGTTCCTCCAACCTACCTTTCACCGAAGATATAGTCGGGATAACGTGACAGGTGGTGAGGACGTCGCCGTTTTTATGTCCAAGCCGACAATATAATTCGTTCATAAGTTTTTTGAAAAACCCATTGGTACGATCCTGCTACCTGGGGATCGAACTCGGGTCTCTTAACTCGAAATTGCGACCACACAACTTGGCTATCGTGACTCTTTTTCATCTCCTTTTTAATCTAAAGTATTAGTGTTTCATTTATTTGTGTAATAAGTTAAACAACATTACTAATATTACATAAGAAATAAAAACCACAAGAAAATGAGATATCATTAACGACCATTGCCTCAATAAACTCAGAAAAAAGTATACAATCGGATAAATTCGACTATGGAGCGGAAATATTTTCCGGGATTGAGGAAATTTCTTAACAAATTTATGCAGTGCGTCTTTTCCTGTTCTACTTGTACCATACTTTTCACAGATAAATACATTTTTCGTCTATTAAATGATTGGTTTATTTTAAAACGGCTTAAAATCATGTCCCCTGTCATTTCGCGGGTGTCGTAAGAGGCGAGTAAGAGAAAAAAGGGCCTTAAAATACTATAGACTAGTTATCCCGTCAGATAGCAGGATTACTATCTCTAAAAATACAATATAAAACTCTTAAGATTGGTGATGGTCAGCAGCGCTAACGTGTGAGGTGTCTGGTACTGACGATTATGTCAAACCCTCTTGTACGAGGGAGGCTTATATCCTACAGTTGACTTTTATTGACTGTTATGAGGATGATGATAATAATGACAAAATAAAAAACACATCTGCCACAAATTTTTCGCTTACATAGAACGGCTAAAGGCGTATATTCAGCAATGAACTTATGGTGGGATGTAATTATAATTTTCTCTAAACGTAGAGAGAATTAGAATTACTTCCCGTCATAAGACCATTGCGTCTATAACGATTGACAATTTATTTCCAACGTAGTAACAGTAGATTATCTGAAGCAGTTACTCAGCTCTTGGATCTACTACCGGAATCAGCTAGATCTACCACGACTTCTGTGTTTCTTTCGTTTGTGAATTAACTAGAGGCCCAATGTTACCCAATCCTACCGGTCGATGCCTTCATTAACAAGGTATATACACCGTTCGCCAAGTGACATATAATAAAAGGAGCGATATAATGAAAGGAATATCTCAAATACATGTACGTACTGCATTATCGTATTGACAATAAATATGCTACAGATGTATTACACATGCTCATTAATAATAGACAACATTCGTCAATATTTCTTTTTATTATAACATTTACATTAATTTTTCAGTAAATAATAAATACAATGTAAAGAAATAATAAATTTAGAGGTATCAATATAACGTTTACGTTATATTGATACCTCTAAATTACTGAGATGTAATGTAACGGATACGATGTTTAATGTAACATAAGTATTATTTTACATCGTATAGACGCATTTAATTTTCTCTTGTTTTATGTCATCATATATCAAAAGAAAAATATCCTGAATAGAAGCAAAGTAGGTCTATAACAATATATAAATTTGGTAAGCCTGTGAACAACATTACAAAAACAAAAAACCAATAATTTATCCGTTGCACAAACATTGCCTTCACTTCTGATTTGGGTCGTATTATTTATCGTAAAGTCAGGTACATTTAAGAGGTTTCCGTAACTTTCTTTGTTCTTTCTTATTTCCTGTTCCAATAAATTTTATTTTATAGGTCAAAGGTAATTACTGATACAATAGATTAAATGCTTTAATTATGTATACAAAATTACTAAATGTAACAGTGTGAGTGAGCAGTACGACAGCTCAGTGGTTGGATGATCGTGATGCGAGTCAAAAACAGGAGTTCGATCCCCAAGGCAGGTACTAATGGTTTTTTTTTTTTTTCAAAAAAACTTACGTACGATTTATATCGTTTGCTTGGACATAATGGCGGCAACGGGCTCACCCCCTGTCATATTTTCCCAATAAAATTTCGATGGAAGTTGGTTCAAATGACATAACTGTCTAGACCTCTGTCTACCCCTTAATTGGTAGTTGCGTGAAGATTTATTTTGATAAATAATGTTGCGGGACGTGGCTAACAATTATAATTAAATTAAATTTAAATACATTTAATATAAATGAATTGTAAGTAGAAGCTAGAAAGTTATTTTATCTGGATTAAGATTTTACGCGGTAGAGCCAAACGGCAACTTATGCTGCAGGAATGAGTTGGACGGACCGGGGAATATTAATTATACCTCGAACTCACTGAACATCGGTATTAAGCAAAAATATGAGTGCTTAGTTTCATCCGGTAACTAATCCGGCATCGCAAATGCAGAAATGCTTGTCGCTTACCAACCGGCTTTCGGATTGTCGATTTACAGGCGAATGACTCTGTCCACAGTTTCACTAATGTTGAGATTCTCAGTCATGTGAATAAAGTCAGTAAGTATAGTAAACTCAAGGACTTTGGACATATAATGAGAGGGGACAGATATCGATTGCTTCATCTAGCAATGCAAAGAAAAATCCAAACTTAAAGAAGACCCGTTAGAAGGAAGATGCCTGGTTTAACATGATCTATAAAACAATTTTTGTCATAACTATTTAAACCGTTTAAACATTAACTAATTTCATCATTGAAAGTAGACTATATTTTAATCCTGGATATATATTATCTACGTTACAGTGGAAAAGAGTTCCAAACATACAGACCACATATGTAAAATCACAATAATGATTGATATTTATTTGAATTAAAAATCAATATATACTTTCGGAACTATTCTCTATAGTATATAAGGAAAATATAGTTAAATATCTCTAAATCACCCCAAACCATACTTCTGCACTGGTACTGCCAACGTATATGCTCGAGTTCTTAGGTTTTAACAGCAGGCAGACAGCAAACAGCTCGATATGTTTTGGAAAGAGTCGACAATGAAGGCATCCATAGTAGGACAGGACCACTGACATAACCGTTTACAAAAATTATACGTATGTATAAACAGCAAACACAACGGCGTGCCTTTCAGCAATTTTTGGGGAAGAACATTTTATATTTCAATTACATAATCTACCATATTTTTTTCGTACTATAACGAGTGCCAGAAAGTACACTCAAATAACATTTATATTTCTGTCGAGTCACTGAGGCTGTCAGTGAAAAAAATTTAACAGTCATCACAGTGATAGATTGCTGCAAAAAGACCATTTGCTCATTTGAGGCTTGAGCACATTAGGATGGTTGAACCACGCTATATCGCAATTACTACTATGTACTAAACTACTAATTTTAGTAGTTTAGCATTTCATCCGGTGAGTGTGGCAATCGGAAGCTCACATTCCTATCAAGAATATAAGAAAAAGAGGATGGGGGCCCCATTATTCTTTTTCTTCCCCTCACCCAATTCTTTCTTAATCTATACAAATTCTAGTAATGATATATAAATATGTAATTTAATCATATTATCAAACTAAAACTAAAATAACACCTGCCTGCTGATGCCGGCAAATGCTCAGAGCTAATTAAAAATATTACCATCTCCAACATTTAACGTGTTAGAGAATATTATTATGATTATATAAAAATGTGAGTGGTTGGGTGATCGGAGTTCAAGAGATCCGTATTCGATCACCAGGTGGTTGGCACGTACAAATGGGTTTTTCAAAACTTACGACAGGGTCACCATCAGTCATGTTATCCCAAAATATCTTCGCTCGAAAGACTTTATTGTCTGAACCTCTGTCCAACCCAGTAATGGGATCGGCGTGAAGTATTTTTTTATATTAAAATGTGTAGACCAACCTAGTATCTTTAGTAAGAGTTTATTTTGTTACCTTATAATCCCCAAGATCGGAAACGGAGCACGTCAACACTGCTTCTCTTCCAAGTGCACCGGTGACATTTTCTATTGGCCCAACAAATGATGGTTCTAAATCACGAAGTGACGATGTTGGCCTTACTTTATTAGGGGGTGGTGTCTCGTAGCGCATTCGGTTGATCGGCACTAAAAAAAAGCATAATGTATTAAAAAGTTTTGGAAACAACAAGTGTAGCCTCTATTCAACATCATCGTAACGGCCTGTTAAAAGTCCACTGCGAACAATGGCCTATTACGCTTAAAAACGGATTGGCGATCATAGTACCAGATATCTTAGACGCTGCTGACCATTGCCGGCATTTTATGACATGATTATCTCGCCATTTATCGTTTGCCAATGAGACAAACCCATGAGAAAAAATGAGGTCATACGAGTATATTCTTACGCCGTAACCACCGGGAATTAATCATATTCTATCTCCCAGAAAGGTAAAAATGTTGTGGAATATTTCGAAATTAAAATCATTACTTCTGCCTAGCTCTTTACTTATAACGTATCTTGAATAGGTATCTGTCAATAGCCTATGTAATTTATAGACTTAATTCCCATAAAAGCATAATAAACAAGCACACTGTACCCAGTTATCGGGTATATATTGTTATTCTACACTATTTTTTTCCATACTGATCAAAGCAAATTCAACAATACTATAAAAAAGTACTTGAAATACTGCGAATTTTAAATGTAATGAATTGAAAGATATTTTATGGCTAGAATAATTTTCTTCAGTGTAGCCTCTTTAAAAAATGCAAGAGTAGGCACAAGAATTTTAACGAGGCGTATAGAGAGGCGTAGAGTCATAATTTCTTCATTCAATCTAGTCGTTATTCAAGCTCTTGTGAACGTCGAAAATATACACCCGTTTGCAAAATTTAGATCTCTTCAAATCAGTGCTGACAATTATTTTTTCACTTCAATTTACATATAAATTAAACTACACAGAATTAATAAAAAAAATTCAAAAAGTCCACTGCAGAACATAGGCCTCTCCGCTCTGTCTTAACTACTATCTGTCACCAGTCTGCTTTATTTACGTCTGGTATTTTTCCGTATGGTAGCGGCGTAAGAATATTACCACTCCCTTTTTTCCCGAGGATGTCGTAAGAGGCGACTATGGGAAACAGCCTTGAATATCGTTACAGCAACCAAGAGATGGCGGGATAACCATCTTTAAATATTAAGCAAAATTATTAGGCCGAAGATAGGCAGCAGAAGATAGCAGTCTGAGATGCGAGTGGTCTGGTACTGCAATCGCCAATCCGCTTGCCAGGCGTGGCGATTATGGCAAATCCTCCCTATGGGAGAGGACTATGTCCTGCAGAGGACTTTAACAAGCCGATATGTATGTATGTACTTTTCAAGATGTTTATTCTTTAATTTTCGGTAGCTGTGGCCATTATTCAGGCTTTTCCTTTAGTGACCACTTACTACATCGATTCATACTAAAAACCTTTGATAATGCCATAAAGCGAAACCGGTCAGGTATTTTAATATAATAATAATAATAATAATATGTATTTATTTCTCTTTCACAAAGTTACAAAGTCTGCGTTTTTAGTGTGTAAGATACATTTTATAATCGAAACTTTGTGGGAGACTGGTATCCGTACTAGGTTGCCCTGTCTGACAGATTACCAGGCCCCCGCTTATCGGATCAGTTACACAATAAATTATGAAGCGATTATAAATTTGAGATGTTCAAATTAAAACATAAAAAATTATTAAAAGTGAATTAGTAAAAGTGACTTTTAATGTGTTTAAATGTACTAACGATTGTTAATATTTTTTTCATAATATTTCATAATATTTGATTATTGTATGTAACATGTTTTCGCAGCATACGCTCATTACAGCGGCGTGAAAACCTCCGACACTTGATGGATGACCTACTCATCGAGAATAATGGCCCATTGTAGTAACCTTTAAAATTATTTATTTCGTTCGTTCACTTGGCAGTTTCTTTCTTAAGATACAATATAAACTATGGGAGATAGTTATTCCTTTGTCGTAAAATTTACTTCAATAACTTGAGAAACTAAACTTTAAAAAAAAAAATATATCCGTAGCATTCTTAATTCGTGTATTATGTGCTCTATCATGGTTGACACGATTGAAGAATTTGAAAATTCTGTTTAATATTACTGTAGTATTTTAAATAAATATATTATATTATTTTAATTATATAAATAATTATTCAATTTTTATTCAATAATTATATATAATCAATTTATGATATTATTTATATATTATTTTAATTTTTAATCTTGCCACATTTTCAAATACTGCGATAGACACCGAAGCTTACAGGTGTTCAGGTTGTCGCCGTATATTTACAAGACAACGGTACAATGTACTTACATAGATAAATATTTATGTAAACATCTTTGATTCGAGTACAAGCATTTATATTAATCACAAAAATGTTTGTCTCTAGCAGGATCCGAATTCACAAACCTTAGTTTCGAAGGTAGGGTATCAACCAGACTATCAAGTGTCTAATATATCAAGCAAAACTTGGTTGAAAATAAAAGTTGTGGAAAGCCATAAGTTTTTACCAGAAGACCGAAGTAAAAACACAGAGCGATTTTAATAAATTTTCGAACCTTATATTTGGCGTTTACATCAGTTTTTAGGGTGTCGCCAGTTTGGAGATCTCGGGATCGATTCCCAGTCGGGTGAAAACCACTTTTTCTACATCATATTAGATTTTTATTGTCCGTCTTAGTAAAATAAGAATGTTTTATTGTAGAATATTATCGATGGATAGAAAAAATGTGAGAAGAGTAATGAGAAGAGATTTTACGCCGCAAATACACGGCAACCGTATCTATATGGCAAAACCTATAACTAATATTGATATTATGATTAGTTATAGAATTTTATTAGTTATAGTATTTTTATTATAATATTAAATAAGTAAATAAATTTCTTCACGCAATTCCTTATACTAATAAGTATTGGGAATTGCGTGAAAATATTTATATTTTTTTAGATAGTATCTTTTACAATTTCACATAGCTGGCAATACTAGCTCTTGCAAGACTGCACAATGGTATTAAGATGCATTCAAGATGCATTCAAGATTGTTAATGTTCTCGGCTATTATAATATTAATATTCGTTATAGATTTGCTGTTTCTAATAATTCACACCAGAGGCCAAAACCAGCTTTTCCCAAACAATAACAACTTTTTCAGTGTTCCAAATTCGAATCGAGGGTATCCGCATCAGAACCAGGGTACAAAATAGCCGTAAGGAGCACGCTGATATGGCGATGGGCCTGCTACATAGGGAAGAAAGATTTACTTGTGGCAACGTAAAGATATGCAATGTAGGAAAAAATTATGTAATTAAATTATAGGTCTCGACAATTTAGTCTTTTCGACCCCGCTTCCACCAAAGATATTTCTTGGGACAATGTGATCGGTGGTGAGCCCGTCGCTGTCTTTATGTCCAAGCCAACGATAGTAATGGTACATAAGTTTTTGAACAAACCCATTGGTTCGAGCCTTAAGGATTGAACTCGGGTCTCATGATTGCATTCCGAATACCCAACTAAGCTGCTGTAGTAACTTTTGGATTCAATGTTAATTGATGCAATGTTAGAAGATATATAATATAATAATAGTTTCGGATAATAATAAAAAAAAAATTAAAAAAACTTCAGAAATTGTTATATTCTCAAGTATGTATAATATAAAAATATCATATTTATTTATATGTATGTATTTATTTATGGTATTT
Source organism: Sericinus montela (assembly GCA_029286605.1). Taxonomy (NCBI): domain Eukaryota; kingdom Metazoa; phylum Arthropoda; class Insecta; order Lepidoptera; family Papilionidae; genus Sericinus; species Sericinus montela. Next base: position 6,789,773 of record JAGSMR010000035.1, on the reverse strand, counting down.
GTGTATATGTATAAAATACTATTGTATGCATGTATGTAATAATGTAAATGTATATGTATGTGTATTGTATTTATTATCATTATATTTTAATTTTGATTTTTTTTTCTTAAACCTTTAATTTTTTAATTATGAGTTTTGCACCCATCACTAGATTATCTGCACAAACCAAAGGTAGACTGGTAGAGAATGCCTTTAGGCATTAAGTCCGCCATTTTGTATATTTTTTTATAATGTGTGCAAATAAAGTTTAAATAAATAAATAAGACCGAAGATGGAGACCTGCACAATTTTGCGTGATGCACAAGTGGAAGTATGTGAGTTGGTTAGGACTCTCCATGGCAGCGCACTATAGATAGACTATAAAAAAGAAGAAGAATGATTTTTATTTAATATTCCAGACGACAAGATTGAACATGTTTAAATCCGTTAATAATAGTCTTATTGTATTTTGAAACAGTTTTCACTTAAATATCAGAAATCGGTTCAATTTCAAAAGGAAGGCTGTCAACTGTCAATTCGTTTGTATTTTTTAAATGCATAGTCCGCGACGTAATCGCTGATTCACCAATTTTCAATGGAGTTTTTTTATTGAAGTTAAAACTTCCGGCGGGCGATTTTTGGTTGCATTTAAAATTTTTATGAAAAATGCAGATATTAATAATATATCTTTTAACTTTACGGCTATGTTAACAACTACAGGTGTACGCCATCTACAGCTGCTTGATGCATTTATGGTAATTTATGGCATGTACACGGGTGTTGAGTGAGTTGATTTTTTTAAATTTCTCCTATTTACTAACAAAAACTCGAAAAAAGATAGAAAAATTTCAACAGATATGGGTAAAGCAGCGGTGGCTTCGAAGTAAGAGCGTGGTCACGGTACGGTGGAGGTTGCGGAATCGAATCCCGCCCGTGTATATTGATTTTAAATTTATTGTTTTAAAGTTATTACACAGCTATTTGGTCTACTAACAGTATTTTTCTTACAGAATATCCTAAAACTTCAGGTTACATCTGTTTAATTTTGAAGAAAATTATTATTTCCGCTAGGATACATTTGGTTAAAAGCAGCCGTTTCTCTAAAACTTTGTTTTAAATTCTATTGTACTTTAAGCTTTTCTCTAATTGTTACAATATTAGTATATCCTCGTGAGGAGCAATGTCATTGTCTAAGAAGACGTTGCGAAGGGGATATGAAATAGGATTATTCCCAAAACTGACGCAAGGGTTGAGTGAATCACGCTGATACTGAAATTTGCATTTCAAATAGGCAGGGGATTGCACGCATCGTGTAAGAAGGACAATAGAGGTCCGAAAATGTAAAAGCTAGTAACTTTATCTTGTATGTTTGACCTATGTTTGTTACATGATAAATTAAATAAAAAATATCATATTTATTTATATGTATGTATTTATTTATGGTATTTGTGTATATGTATAAAATACTATTGTATGCATGTATGTAATAATGTAAATGTATATGTATGTGTATTGTATTTATTATCATTATATTTTGATTTTTTTTCTTAAACCTTTAATTTTTAATTATGAGTTTGCACCCATCACTAGATTATCTGCACAAACCAAAGGTAGACTGGTAGAGAATGCCTTTAGGCATTAAATCCGCCGTTTTGTACATTTTTATAATGTGTGCAAATAAAGTTTAAATAAATAAATAAGACCGAAGATGGAGACCTGCACAATTTTGCGTGATGCACAAGTGGAAGTATGTGAGTTGGTTAGGACTCTCCATGGCAGCGCACTATAGATAGACTATAAAAAAGAAGAAGAATGATTTTTATTTAATATTCCAGACGACAAGATTGAACATGTTTAAATCCGTTAATAATAGTCTTATTGTATTTTGAAACAGTTTTCACTTAAATATCGGAAATCGGTTCAATTTCAAAAGGAAGGCTGTCAACTGTCAATTCGTTTGTATTTTTTAAATGCATAGTCCGCGACGTAATCGCTGATTCACCAATTTTCAATGGAGTTTTTTTATTGAAGTTAAAACTTCCGGCGGGCGATTTTTGGTTGCATTTAAAATTTTTATGAAAAATGCAGATATTAATAATATATCTTTTAACTTTACGGCTATGTTAACAACTACAGGTGTACGCCATCTACAGCTGCTTGATGCATTTATGGTAATTTATGGCATGTACACGGGTGTTGAGTGAGTTGATTTTTTTAAATTTCTCCTATTTACTAACAAAAACTCGAAAAAAGATAGAAAAATTTCAACAGATATGGGTAAAGCAGCGGTGGCTTCGAAGTAAGAGCGTGGTCACGGTACGGTGGAGGTTGCGGAATCGAATCCCGCCCGTGTATATTGATTTTAAATTTATTGTTTTAAAGTTATTACACAGCTATTTGGTCTACTAACAGTATTTTTCTTACAGAATATCCTAAAACTTCAGGTTACATCTGTTTAATTTTGAAGAAAATTATTATTTCCGCTAGGATACATTTGGTTAAAAGCAGCCGTTTCTCTAAAACTTTGTTTTAAATTCTATTGTACTTTAAGCTTTTCTCTAATTGTTACAATATTAGTATATCCTCGTGAGGAGCAATGTCATTGTCTAAGAAGACGTTGCGAAGGGGATATGAAATAGGATTATTCCCAAAACTGACGCAAGGGTTGAGTGAATCACGCTGATACTGAAATTTGCATTTCAAATAGGCAGGGGATTGCACGCATCGTGTAAGAAGGACAATAGAGGTCCGAAAATGTAAAAGCTAGTAACTTTATCTTGTATGTTTGACCTATGTTTGTTACATGATAAATTAAATAAAAAATATCACGCTATTCCCAATATAGATGAGACAGAGGTCTGCCAATATGGCAAAACCTATAACTAACATTGGTATTATAATTAGTTACAGTAGTTAATTAGTTATAGTATTTTAATTACAATATTAATATTAATTATAGGTTTACTGTTTCTAATAATTCACACTAGAGACCATAACCAACTTTTACTTTAAACGACATTGCCGTAAGGAACACGCTGATGTGGCAATCGGCCTGCCAGGGAAGAAAGATTTCCCGTGGCAACCTTGTAGAGATATATAATTTAAGAAAAAAAATATCTTCACGGCATTCCCAATACAGGAGTTGAGAGAAGTCTCGACAATTAACTCTTTTCGACCCACCTTCCACCGAAGATATTTTTGGGACAACGTGACAGGTGGTGAGCCCGTCGCCGTCTTATAAAACGTCGTCCATAAATTAAGAGAGGTGTTTAAGGGGGAGAGGGGCTCGAGTCAAATCTCATCTAATCTTACGTTGGAGAGAGGGGGGGTCTCGGAAAATATCATGCAATTTTTTTTCTGATTGAAACAAAAAAAATTGCTATTTTACTGAAATGCAGATAATTTTACTGAAAAACATATGAACATGTTGGTTCCAATAGTCTCTCTTGAGACCGTGCATGATTCTCCATGGATTGAATTATAGTAGATATTCTTTTTAATCACAGTAGTTACGATTTAATTATTCTATTGTTAAATTTTTATTACACTTATAATTAAACTCTCAGCAATATTGATTACTAGTCTTAAGTAGCCGTAAATAAAAGCACGAAGCAATTTTTTTTTCTTTTTACAATATCAATCCAACGCGTTTACATAAGAAACCCACATTTTGAAAAATCTCACGTGAGATTGGGGGTTGGGGGAGGGGGTTGAATAAAATCTCACGACATCTCACCAGGGGGGAGGGAGGAACAGAAAATTCAAAAAACACCTCACGTAATGTGGACGCCCCCTTACGTCCAAGCCAACGATATAATCATACATAAGTTTTTGAAAAACCCATTGGTGCGAGCCAGCCACCAGGGGATCGAACTCAGGTCTCCTGACTCGAAATTCCGATCATCCAACGAATCGGCTATCGTGACTTTATAATAAAAAGACGATACTTTAGAGTTATACTTTTGCCGTATAGTACACCGGTGTATATGCCATTCAACCGTGGAATTCAAGTCGCGTACACACTTTTTCAGTTTTCATGGTTTCGCCAGCTCTGATTTGCCGGGTTCGATTTCCGGACGGACCAATGTAGAAAACCACTTTGTCTATATTGTCACGGGTCGGGGTGTTCGTGGTACCTTCATTTTATCTGATTCCATAACGATCATTTCTTTATATTCTGAGGGGGGTTTTCTTACCGTCATGGTTAATACAGAAACCAACAGCAAATTCACGTTAAAAAATTACTTAAACATGCTACATTGAGTCTCATCATCAACTTATTATATGTATTGTGTTATATTCATTCATGGATATTTTTTATTTCATAAGTATTTCTATGAAAGTATATAATTTAGCATATGTAGTATGTAATATATTTTATACTAAAAATATCTTCATGCATTGCGTGAAGCTATTTATTTATTATTATTATTTATACTAAATGTAATTTATAGCATATAATTTATATGTTGGTTTTTTTATTTATTATCGGTTTTGTTTGTCATGATTGGTAAGCGCCTTCAATATTTTCCCTAAGACTAACCGGTAGAGAATGCTTTTAGGATTAATTCCACCATTGTTCCTTCATATATTGTAAGGTTCAATGAAGAATAAATAAAAAAACCTTATTTGCGGTTTCTTATAACGGTGTACAGAGTTAAGTACAGTCGGTAGCGCAATATCCTCCCTTACAATACTGCCGACAAATACTATAAGTATCAGTAACAGTAAATTAATACTGACGTCTGCAACATTCGCGAAACGAAAAGTGACGTGAATGTGTCGCTTTTAGGTAGGAATGCTTGGCATGCGTTTACGGCGTAACAACGTACTACCCCCTGTCAAATATTCTACTGGCTACCTAAAGATGGCAGGATAGCTATCTCTTAAAATACAAAAGTAGAATGTAGCAGACAAAAGTAGAATGTAGATGAGTAATATTTCAGGCATCTGATACTGCAATCGCCAATCCTCTTCCCAAACGTGGCGATTATAACTAATTATTATGTTTTTTAATGAATTCCATTTTCGCGGGAAAACACGAAAATATATCAATTTTGTGCTCTAAATCATTCTAACGGTACATTTTACGCCATTTTAGAAGAAAAACAAGAAGCTAGTATCTATTTATTTATTTATTTTATTGGCATACCAACAGCTTCACACACTATTACAGTAACAAAAGTACATTTAATAAATTTTAATTATAGGTTAGCTCATCTCTCTTAAAATCTATTAGATTCAATCACAGATTCTATATACATATTTTATTTCATGAAACTGTATTTTACAAAACAGGAAAAGATAAAATTTCATCTCACATTTCGTAATTTATATTTTTTTTTCTTTAATTTTATTCAAGAAACCACTTCGTTTCAGATATAATTTAGTTCGATGAAACTGTTTACTGTTTGTCGTGATTCCATTCTTAAATTGCGTACATGTAAAAATATCAATAAAGGGATGTTTCTCAATACGCAAATATGAAAAAGCAACTTTCCAAACCAAATATGTTACGTTAATACGTTTAATTATTGACATTATTGAATACTTATATACTTATAAGTAATAAAAATACTAAAAATTTTTATAAATGATAGCATTAAGTATTTAGGTTTTCTTTTAAAAAATAATATAATTATATAAAACTTAACTATACATTGTTTCATATCTCTATATTGATGATTCATATAGAAAATCTCTAAAATCATAATATCTAATAAAATCTAACAAGAGTGATGTTGATCATGTCTATGTAAACAAAGATCAAATCTTTGACTTTAACTTAATTGTCGCTCAGAAGTAAAGTAAGGGACGCCCCATCTAAAGGCTGATTAATGAATATTGTTTCAAGACGATTTAAAATGACATTCATGAATATAAAATTTTCTTGAGAGCAGTTTTGAAACTAAATTCATTACTATGCGATTTTCTTAGTCTACGCATAACTAACTCAACTAACAAGAATGCTATATTTATAATGATAAAGGATTTAAGATTAAATAGAGACCTCTAGGCCTCATTTAAAGCTCTTAAATCGCTTTTAAGAGTTGGCCTAGGCCTCAGGCCTAGCCCACTTATAGTTATAACACTTTATTATATTCGTGGATTACATAGATTTGATGAGAAGTTAGTATTTCTATCCACGTGCCAAAAGTTCAAATTAATTTTTTTATATTCCCACAATTTCCCATACTGGGGTAAACAATGAATGTCGAATGACGATGAAGCATTTTAGACCCACATTTCATTGTAGCTTCTTTTTACTTAGATGAATACTTATATATACACATAAACATCCACTCCTCCAGTACAAACATCCAACTCTAAACGCCCCTAGCGAGATTAGAACCCGCAACTTTTAGCACAGGGCACTACCAACTCGGCTATTGGATCGTACAAATTACTTTAAAGTTCTAATAATACTTTCAATTACAAAACTTTGAAATAAATTCGGGGAATTCCATGTGTAACAAACCTCATATCAGTGCTATCATGGGAACCCATATCAAACAAGATTGGAATGTGCGGACGACATTTCTGGAAACGAAAAGTGTAGCCAGCAATCCCGTTCGCACCTGATTTTTTTTGCTTTTTGATATCTCGGATCTTCAAGAGAATTGTTTGAATAGAAATAGCACTAATGAAATACAGGACATATTTATACATATTTATATCAAGTACGATAAAATTGAATAATTTATTAAACAGTTAAATTCAATAATTTATTATTATTAATAATTATTTAATAACTAATTTATTAAATAAGTTAATAAGGATGAATACATGTATAAGTTTGTGGACATCACTAAGGAAACCTTTTTCCTTAGACGTCCACATGTTCAGGCCATTCATCCTGTTCAGGTCCGTAATATCAATAGCAGTTAATCTTTATATTATTATGCTAGCTCTATCGACTATTTTGTAATATCAATTGATTATCCTTAAAAGGAGGTCGATATAATATGTATATAAAGGTTGTTACTCTATCTTGAGGTGGGTTATTTACATGCTATATTTATAATAATAAAAGCGATTTGAGAGCTTTAAATAGAGGCATAGATAAGCAACTTATAGTGATAAAACTTTATTATATGCGTTGATAACATAGACTTAATAAGGAGTTAGTATTTCTATCCACGTGCCAGTTAATTTTTATCTTCCCACAATTTCCCATACTGGGGTAGACAATGAATGTCGAATGATAATGAAGCATTGCAGACCCACATTTCACTTTTTACTTAGATGAATACTTATATACACATAATCTATCATCTACTCTCTAGTACAAACATTCATATTCATCATAAAATGTTTGTTCCTTTGTTAGCCTTTATGTGAGTACATTATTGTATGTATACGGAATATTAATTAACTTAGAATAAGTTCAGGAAAATTCACTATAAAACTAATAAAAATAGTGTAAATCGTTTCAAGCTAGCTTTCACATGAGCATGGAGACGATTAGCACAACATACTAATAAGATTCTCGAACTTGCGACGTAATTAATTCCGTAGTCTAATACTATTTCTTAGGTGCTTCGGATCAATACATATTGCGCCTGCTGTAGATACTTTGTAGGAGTATAGCAGCTATATTTAGATTATATAGTTACATAGCAACTAAGGTGCGCAGTTTTTACGAACTTGCAATAAGGTTTCTGTTTCTTGGGAAAAAAAGGATAACTACTTCCCATCTCCATCATTCTACATACATACATACCTTCACGTTTCAAAACTAACCGGGTAGGCAGAGATATTAGATGGCTACACACTGTATCCAACTTCACTTGACTGCTTCGTTTCGAGCTTTTTATTTATATGGGAGGCCATAAGGAAGTTTAAGCCTACCTCGACCCTCTTTATTGTTCTCTTTTGCGATATAGATTTTCTTCTCCGTTCGTTTTTCTGATTTTTGTAACATTATTCCTAAACCCATCAGTGTGATCTTCAGTAGCTCCTTATCAAACTTTACCAACTTCCATTCCGTCATTCATTGTAACATGGTGTAAGGGCTTATAAAAGCTTGGACAATGGCAGCAGGTACCGAAATGGCTAAATATGTATCTAGAAAGGTAACAAACCAAATTTAAGTAGACCGATAATAGACGGCAATGTTAAAGGTAAAGTACTGCGATGGACAATTCATTCGATTATGACTAACTCCACACGTGAGAGTGGGGGAGGTTAAGTCAGAAGAAACCATCTTCTGATTGATGACCTGATAACCTAACCTACTTATCTTATCTTCACGCACACTCCCTGACGAAACAGCCAGAGAGAATAGATCGCCAGGTGTCACAGATTTTTACTCTTTTCACCCAGATTCATACTCTTTCGCTTTTCAACATTTTCTTCATACACGAACATCTAGGTATCCAATTACTCTTGGCCAACCTCACTTTGAACAATTTACTCATAAGTTAAAGCTCTTCAAAAGTTAGTCTCGATCTACCGCGACACCTTCAATGTTAACTTCGCGCTATGTATTTTCTTCACCTTCCGTCTTCACTCACATGCCCTAGCACGCTCTTATCAATTATTCAAACCTGCCATATTGCAAATCACTTCGTTTGGTTTTCGGTCGGCCAACATTTTACGCAGATATAGCATTTTCACTGCATTTGCTTTCATGCTACTTCTAGCACTGAGGTTTCACCGTCATGTAACAAAGTTGGTACTGTAGCGGATGATGTGTTGCAGGAAAAGGGTAGCTACCCGCCAGGTCGGGTGATCGTGACCTGGGGAGGACGTCTCTCCACAGTGTGCGCTATCGGTAATCGTATATATACTTATAATCGTGCGAACTTCGTTAGCGCGATGTAGAACGTCGATGTGTTTCCTGAATCCGCCACTAGCGAGCTTCTAATGTGTAGACATAGATGTCGCCACAGTACCATCACTGCGTTATGTATCGCAAGGTGTACACTTTTCACTACTCCTTGCCTTTGACTAACGCAGTCAGGACACCTTTGAATTTGTTCCGGCAACCACACGCCTGTTTACATATAAATCATACAATGTACATAATTATATGCGATGGTACTGCGATGGCGAATGCCAAACATGGCGATTAAAACGAATCTCCTTATAAAAAGGCCTATATCCTTATAGAACTTTTACGGGCCGTTAATCTTTATCATTGTCTATATTCTCCATACATTCGAACTCAGTCATTGTGAAAAATGTCCATTAGATATGAGTTAAAAAAATTGAAAAAATAACGGATATCGTGACTATAATCGAGTGGTTGAACGATCTATTATTAGATTTGCTTTTGAATTTTCTATCCCATAACTTAATCCTTAGTTGATTTAATTAAAAAAAAAATCTAAAAGCTCAGCAGTAAATGTAATGTACCTGTGCACATGTTAAAACCGGTGCATTATACTACAGTGTAGTATAGTCGTATACTTTAATCGTTCAGTGCGAGCCGGATGTGGGGTTGGTAAAGCTAGCCGTTAGCCAGAATGGACTGTTGTTAGTTCGCGACACGAGAGCAATATATCAGCCTGCGGGCGCACTGTTGTTGAGCAACTATCGCTTACACGGCCTGATATAGCGAGTTAATTATATCAAAAATATCTCAGCCATAACAATAGGAATATATGTAGTATATTAAGAGAATATATATACTGAAAAAGTCTCGATAGCCGAATGGTTTAGTGATCGGATTTCGAGTTAGGAGACCCGAGTTCAAAACCCAGGTGGTCGGTAGGTACCAATGGTTTTTTTCAAAAACTTAAGTACCATTATATCTACGATTATATCCCCCCGTGACCAAGGATGCTGTCAAGCAGCCGAAGCGTCGGGAAATAAAAATAGTTTGTAAAAAGTAATTAAAAACGCGATAAAATCCGAAAATCGATTTATTTAAAACACGATTATATCGTTGGCTTGGACATAAATACGGCGACGGATCATCACCTGTCACGTTGTCCTGAAAATGAAGTTTAGTGTTAATAATAATAGTCATTTGTAGAAAGTACTGTAAAAATACAAATATAATACAATTATATACATATACTGTATAATATATACTGTAAAAATAAATAAATACCTATTTAGTGGGGAAGATGTACATTTTTAATTTATTTATTACAGAATCAGCAGCACTTTGTAAAATTTCATTTGAACTATAACAAACTTAACTTTTAAAATTTTAGTACATTAAATATCGCTGATAAAAGTACACACCACAATAAATATAAATATTATGAATACCATATTTCTTCATATCAATATTATTAATAATAGTAATCCAGGTGATTTCCTTGTCATATATTTAGATTATATAGTTACATAGCAACTAAGGTGCGCAGTTTTTACGAACTTGCAATAAGGATGAATACATGTATAAGTTTGTGGACATCACTAAGGAAACCTTTTTCCTTAGACGTCCACATGTTCAGGCCATTCATCCTGTTCAGGTCCGTAATATCAATAAAGGGATATTTCTCAATACGCAAATATGAAAAGCAACTTTCCAAACCAAATATGTTACGTTAATACGTTTAATTATTGACATTATTGAATACTTATATATACACATAAACATCCACTCCTCCAGTACAAACATCCAACTCTAAACGCCCCTAGCGAGATTAGAACCCGCAACTTTTAGCACAGGGCACTACCAACTCGGCTATTGGATCGTACAAATTACTTTAAAGTTCTAATAATACTTTCAATTACAAAACTTTGAAATAAATTCGGGGAATTCCATGTGTAACAAACCTCATATCAGTGCTATCATGGGAACCCATATCAAACAAGATTGGAATGTGCGGACGACATTTCTGGAAACGAAAAGTGTAGCCAGCAATCCCGTTCGCACCTGATTTTTTTGCTTTTTGATATCTCGGATCTTCAAGAGAATTGTTTGAATAGAAATAGCACTAATGAAATACAGGACATATTTATACATATTTATATCAAGTACGATAAAATTGAATAATTTATTAAACAGTTAAATTCAATAATTTATTATTATTAATAATTATTTAATAACTAATTTATTAAATAAGTTAATAAGGATGAATACATGTATAAGTTTGTGGACATCACTAAGGAAACCTTTTTCCTTAGACGTCCACATGTTCAGGCCATTCATCCTGTTCAGGTCCGTAATATCAATAGCAGTTAATCTTTATATTATTATGCTAGCTCTATCGACTATTTTGTAATATCAATTGATTATCCTTAAAAAAGGAGGTCGATATAATATGTATATAAAGGTTGTTACTCTATCTTGAGGTGGGTTATTTACATGCTATATTTATAATAATAAAAGCGATTTGAGAGCTTTAAATAGAGGTATAGATAAGCAACTTATAGTGATAAAACTTTATTATATGCGTTGATAACATAGATTTAATAAGGAGTTAGTATTTCTATCCACGTGCCAGTTAATTTTTTTATCTTCCCACAATTTCCCATACTGGGGTAGACAATGAATGTCGAATGATAATGAAGCATTGCAGACCCACATTTCACTTTTTACTTAGATGAATACTTATATACACATAATCTATCATCTACTCCTCTAGTACAAACATTCATATTCATCATAAAAATGTTTGTTCCTTTGTTAGCCTTTATGTGAGTACATTATTGTATGTATACGGAATATTAATTAACTTAGAATAAGTTCAGGAAAATTCACTATAAAACTAATAAAAATAGTGTAAATCGTTTCAAGCTAGCTTTCACATGAGCATGGAGACGATTAGCACAACATACTAATAAGATTCTCGAACTTGCGACGTAATTAATTCCGTAGTCTAATACTATTTCTTAGGTGCTTCGGATCAATACATATTGCGCCTGCTGTAGATACTTTGTAGGAGTATAGCAGCTATATTTAGATTATATAGTTACATAGCAACTAAGGTGCGCAGTTTTTACGAACTTGCAATAAGGTTTCTGTTTCTTGGGAAAAAAAGGATAACTACTTCCCATCTCCATCATTCTACATACATACATACCTTCACGTTTCAAAACTAACCGGGTAGATGGCTACACACTGTATCCAACTTCACTTGACTGCTTCGTTTCGAGCTTTTTATTTATATGGGAGGCCATAAGGAAGTTGAAGCCTACCTCGACCCTCTTTATTGTTCTCTTTTGCGATATAGATTTTCTTCTCCGTTCGTTTTTCTGATTTTGTAACATTATTCCTAAACCCATCAGTGTGATCTTCAGTAGCTCCTTATCAAACTTTACCAACTTCCATTCCGTCATTCATTGTAACATGGTGTAAGGGCTTATAAAAGCTTGGACAATGGCAGCAGGTACCGAAATGGCTAAATATGTATCTAGAAAGGTAACAAACCAAATTTAAGTAGACCGATAATAGACGGCAATGTTAAAGGTAAAGTACTGCGATGGACAATTCATTCGATTATGACTAACTCCACACGTGAGAGTGGGGGAGGTTAAGTCAGAAGAAACCATCTTCTGATTGATGACCTGATAACCTAACCTACTTATCTTATCTTCACGCACACTCCCTGACGAAACAGCCAGAGAGAATAGATCGCCAGGTGTCACAGATTTTTACTCTTTTCACCCAGATTCATACTCTTTCGCTTTTCAACATTTTCTTCATACACGAACATCTAGGTATCCAATTACTCTTAGCCAACCTCACTTTGAACAATTTACTCATAAGTTAAAGTTCTCTTCAAAAGTTAGTCTCGGTCTACCGCGACACCTTTCAATGTTAACTTTCGCGCTATATATTTTCTTCACCTTTCCGTCTTCACTCACATGCCCTAGCACGCTCTTATCAATTATTCAAACCTACCATATTGCAAATCACTTCGTTTGGTTTTCGGTCGGCCAACATTTTACGCAGATATAGCATTTTCACTGCATTTGCTTTCATGCTACTTCTAGCACTGAGGTTTCACCGTCATGTAACAAAGTTGGTACTGTAGCGGATGATGTGTTGCAGGAAAAGGGTAGCTACCTGCCAGGTCGGGTGATCGTGACCTGGGGAGGACGTCTCCTCCACAGTGTGCGCTATCGGTAATCGTATATATACTTATAATCGTGCGAACTTCGTTAGCGCGATGTAGAACGTCGATGTGTTTCCTGAATCCGCCACTTAGCGAGCTTCTAATGTGTAGACATAGATGTCGCCACAGTACCATCACTGCGTTATGTATCGCAAGGTGTACACTTTTCACTACTCCTTGCCTTTTGACTAACGCAGTCAGGACACCTTTGAATTTGTTCCGGGCAACCACACGCCTGTTTACATATAAATCATACAATGTACATAATTATATGCGATGGTACTGCGATGGCGAATGCCAAACATGGCGATTAAAACGAATCTCCTTATAAAAAAGGCCTATATCCTTATAGAACTTTTACGGGCCGTTAATCTTTATCATTGTCTATATTCTCCATACATTCGAACTCAGTCATTGTGAAAAATGTCCATTAGATATGAGTTAAAAAAATTGAAAAAATAACGGATATCGTGACTATAATCGAGTGGTTGAACGATCTATTATTAGATTTGCTTTTTGAATTTTCTATCCCATAACTTAATCCTTAGTTGATTTAATTAAAAAAAAAATCTAAAAGCTCAGCAGTAAATGTAATGTACCTGTGCACATGTTAAAACCGGTGCATTATACTACAGTGTAGTATAGTCGTATACTTTAATCGTTCAGTGCGAGCCGGATGTGTGGGGTTGGTAAAGCTAGCCGTTAGCCAGAATGGACTGTTGTTAGTTCGCGACAATGAGAGCAATATATCAGCCTGCGGGCGCACTGTTGTTGAGCAACTATCGCTTACACGGCCTGATATAGCGAGTTAATTATATCAAAAATATCTCAGCCATAACAATAGGAATATATGTAGTATATTAAGAGAATATATATACTGAAAAAGTCTCGATAGCCGAATGGTTTAGTGATCGGATTTCGAGTTAGGAGACCCGAGTTCAAAACCCAGGTGGTCGGTAGGTACCAATGGTTTTTTTCAAAAACTTAAGTACCATTATATCTACGATTATATCCCCCCGTGACCAAGGATGCTGTCAAGCAGCCGAAGCGTCGGGAAATAAAAATAGTTTGTAAAAAGTAATTAAAAAACGCGATAAAATCCGAAAATCGATTTATTTAAAATACGATTATATCGTTGGCTTGGACATAAATACGGCGACGGGATCATCACCTGTCACGTTGTCCCGAAAAATGAAGTTTAGTGTTAATAACAATAGTCATTTGTAGAAAGTACTGTAAAAAAATACAAATATAATACAATTATATACATATACTGTATAATATATACTGTAAAAAATAAATAAATACCTATTTAGTGGGGAAGATGTACATTTTTTAATTTATTTATTACAGAATCAGCAGCACTTTGTAAAATTTCATTTGAACTATAACAAACTTAACTTTTAAAATTTTAGTACATTAAATATCGCTGATAAAAGTACACACCACAATAAATATAAATATTATGAATACCATATTTCTCTTCATATCAATATTATTAATAATAGTAATCCAGGTGATTTCCTTGTCATATATTTAGATTATGTAGACTAATTTAAATTTTTACAAGAAAAGAAATGTGAAAAACACGACGACGTTATTGTTCTTATATTTCATTAGTATTGGTGTTTTATTTTTGAAGTGTATGATATGTGACGTATAACCCAAGAGAAGTATAGTGTGTGTAATATAGAAATATAGAAATAAATATAAATAATGTAAAATAAGAAAGTAAGAAATAATCATTTATAATATATTTATAATATAATCAATTACTCGCTTTTTAAATGAACTTTTACTATGACAAAAATGCCTGCAGTCGAAAAATTATTGTTAAAGGAGTTCAGCGTACGACGAACGATTGAATTTTGAACGAATGTGTTTTAATTGTGTGTATCTAATAACTGTAAAAATAACATTTATACCAAAAGTCAGTTGCATTTGTATTATGAAAACAGAAGCAACAAAGCTCACATAAACAGGCACACCCTAGGAAATATAGCATAAGTGGTTGCAGAAAAAAATCGAACCCGGGAATCAGTGCTGGCGACACCGTGCAATCGGTATGTATGCCTCCCGTTGACGGAGGTCATCAATGTGATGCAAGTACTATGATGAGTAACTTTTCAGTTGTACAGCCTAATTATTTTAAAGCCTAATTTATTTAAAGCGCGAATAACTTAAGCCTGGCGAATAACTTAAGGTTGACTGGTAGAAAATGCCGTTTGGCATTAAGTCCGCCATATGTACTACTTTGTGCATTGAACCTTAAATAAATAAATAACTTAATAAGTGAGGATACTCGATCCAGAAGTAGTTAACAGATATATAAGAAATATTAATAGCATAACTAGCATTAATCTTGCTTTCTTCCAATACTGGGGTAGATAGAGGTCAGGACTATTTATCTTTAGGCCTTTTACCGAAGCTTATTTAGGATAACGTAAGTGGTGAGGGTATCATCGTCTTAGTGTCTAAGCCAACCGTGGGATATATTTACATAGATAAATATACATATAAAAATCCTTGACCCGAGTACGAAGATTCGTATTCATCTAACAAATGTTTGGTAGCGGGAATAGGACCCACGATCATTTGATAGCTTCGAAGACAGGGTCACCAGCTTAGGCCGTCGAGGCCCCAGAATTATTCTAAAACAGAAATACGCCATGGTAACCATTATTATATATTTTCATATGTTTATTTCACGTACCAATACCACGGCAGGCTCGTACCAAAAGGTTTTTCAAAAACTTATGTACGAATTATATCGTTGGCTTTGACATAAAGAAGGCGAAGGGTTCACCACCTGACACGTTGTCCCGAAAATATCTTCGGTGTAAGGTGGGTCGAAGGGACTTAATAGTCTAGACTAGACCTCTGTCTACCCCTATATTGGAAATTGCGTGAAGATGTTTATTTATTTTAAAATGAACTTTTACTATGACAAAAATGCCTGCAGTCGAAAAATTATTGTTAAAGAGTTCAGCGTACGACGAACGATTGAATTTTGAACGAATGTGTTTTAATTGTGTGTATCTAATAATGTAAAATAAGAAAGTAAGAAATAATCATTTATAATATATTTATAATATAATCAATTACTCGCTTTTTAAATGAACTTTACTATGACAAAAATGCCTGCAGTCGAAAAATTATTGTTAAAGAGTTCAGCGTACGACGAACGATTGAATTTTGAACGAATGTGTTTTAATTGTGTGTATCTAATAATGTAAAATAAGAAAGTAAGAAATAATCATTTATAATATATTTATAATATAATCAATTACTCGCTTTTTAAATGAACTTTTACTATGACAAAAATGCCTGCAGTCGAAAAATTATTGTTAAAGAGTTCAGCGTACGACGAACGATTGAATTTTGAACGAATGTGTTTTAATTGTGTGTATCTAATAATGTAAAATAAGAAAGTAAGAAATAATCATTTATAATATATTTATAATATAATCAATTACTCGCTTTTTAAATGAACTTTTACTATGACAAAAATGCCTGCAGTCGAAAAATTATTGTTAAAGGAGTTCAGCGTACGACGAACGATTGAATTTTGAACGAATGTGTTTTAATTGTGTGTATCTAATAACTGTAAAAAATAACATTTATACCAAAAGTCAGTTGCATTTGTATTATGAAAACAGAAGCAACAAAGCTCACATAAACAGGCACACCCTAGGAAATATAGCATAAGTGGTTGCAGAAAAAAATCGAACCCGGGAATCAGTGCTGGCGACACCGTGCAAATCGGTATGTATGCCTCCCGTTGACGGAGGTCATCAATGTGATGCAAGTACTATGATGAGTAACTTTTCAGTTGTACAGCCTAATTATTTTAAAGCCTAATTTATTTAAAGCGCGAATAACTTAAGCCTGGCGAATAACTTAAGGTTGACTGGTAGAAAATGCCGTTTGGCATTAAGTCCGCCATATGTACTACTTTGTGCATTGAACCTTAAATAAATAAATAACTTAATAAGTGAGGATACTCGATCCAGAAGTAGTTAACAGATATATAAGAAATATTAATAGCATAACTAGCATTAATCTTGCTTTCTTCCAATACTGGGGTAGATAGAGGTCAGGACTATTTATCTTTAGGCCTTTTACCGAAGCTTATTTAGGATAACGTAAGTGGTGAGGGTATCATCGTCTGAGTGTCTAAGCCAACCGTGGGATATATTTACATAGATAAATATACATATAAAAATCCTTGACCCGAGTACGAAGATTCGTATTCATCTAACAAATGTTTGGTAGCGGGAATAGGACCCACGATCATTTGATAGCTTCGAAGACAGGGTCACCAGCTTAGGCCGTCGAGGCCCCAGAATTATTCTAAAACAGAAATACGCCATGGTAACCATTATTATATTTTCATATGTTTATTTCACGTACCAATACCACGGCAGGCTCGTACCAAAAGGTTTTTCAAAAACTTATGTACGAATTATATCGTTGGCTTTGACATAAAGAAGGCGAAGGGTTCACCACCTGTCACGTTGTCCCGAAAATATCTTCGGTGTAAGGTGGGTCGAAGGGACTTAATAGTCTAGACTAGACCTCTGTCTACCCCTATATTGGAAATTGCGTGAAGATATTTATTTATTTTTTTATGTTTATTTCCGTTACCACAGTACTAATGTTCATATTTGCAATGGTTCAAAACGTTGAATAGCAGACTTTCGCGGGCCAAGATTGTGTACCATCTTTGCTACATCATCGTGACGCTGCGTATTCAATGCTGTTCCCAACGAATATTAGTGACTGATTTGATTAAATACATTCTGGAAACATAATAAAACTGGCAAGTTAGATAGTTCTAAAAATAGTTTTTTTTTACTTTTGATGTGTTTAATCAATATGAAGACCACAACGGGCTCACCACCTGTTACGTTGTCCTAAAAATATCTGTCATGACCTTTCCCTACTCCTGTACATTATTTTTATATTATATAGCATACGTCCACAACGGTTTCTTGTTACATGTGAATAGAGAGTATTCATATCTTTGCATTTATCACTTAAAATCTGTATATCATTTTGCTACTTCAAGGCAGTATTAGGATACATGTGGAAAATGTTTGTCTTTGTTTTTAACAAGTTGTAGCAACATACGTTGTTGATTGAATGGTTTTGTCGTCGCGGTTTTCATTGGCAACTATCATTCTTTAAACATACTTTAAAATTAATATTAGATTATTTTCACTTGAATCGCAACCATTTATCCCTCTGTTTAAGCAAACATATCTCCAAGTCTGAGCCGGTTTGTCGAAGCCTCTATGTCAATATGCAATCAAGCCATTAACACGCAGTCCGTGAAAATATTTTGAAGCTCTTGATCTTCGGCCTCTGCTATTAAGTACCGGCTAATGATTACTACAGCTCCAAACATTGCATTGGGATTCGAATGCATTATAGAGAAAAATTCTGTTTCCTCAATTCTATTTTAAATTCTTCTTAACGAGTAAGAAAGGAAACGAACGAAATTCGAAACGATTGCGTCTCTAACACTTGAACCACTGTAGCATAATATCTTAACTGAATACCTGTGTGATACTCGTACAATCGCTTATATGGTGCATAGACGTTTCGTGGATTCAATAGATTCCCCTTACAACGGGTGCGAATATCTCTTAAAATAGTTTCCTAAGGGGAGGGCAGGAGGTAGGAAGCGGAGCTATTTGTTATACCCAGCCACGTAAATCACTATTCGGCAGTGTAACGAATGGCTACTACATTAACATTGTATAGTACATGCCCGAATATTAAATTACGAAGAAAATAGTTGATATAATTTCTTAGAATACTAAACAAATATACTCGTATAATAATACGTACATCGTATAATAACGTCACACACATATCCTATACAGACATACATAAGTGAGCAGCTTAAGTACTTATACTATGCAATCAGAACAACAATTATATCTTCGATGGAGGGTGGGCAGAAACGACTTAATTGTCTAGACCTCTGTCTACCCCTGTATTGGGAATGGCGTGAAGATATTTTTTTTAAATCTGATAATCACAACGACCTCTGCGGACGAGTGGCGTACAAACCGTGTATCATTTCATTGGCAGCTCTGAGGTGCTAGGTTCGATTCTCGGACGGGTCAATGTAGGAAACACTTTTTCTACATTTTCTCTGGTCTGGGTGTTTGTAGTACGTTCTATGTTCCCGATTCCATATTACAAGTGCTTAAGTTGCTTACTTTGGAATCAGAACTATGTATGAAATGTTGCCCATATTTTTGTATAAATACAAATTTAAAAAAAAAAGAAAAATATTTGATTGATTTTCTTTTTTATCTATATTTTATTACAAACGAGTTAAGTGCCTTAATAAGTACAAACGAACGTTGATTCCGAGAAATATATTTGTAATAAAGGGAAATTATATTTCCGCTCATATCAAAATTGGAAAATTGGAAATGAAATGTTCCTCCCAATATTGTAATCTAAAAATTGTTTTGACGCAATGTATTTCAAATCAAATGTAAACAAATATATTTACAAAACGTGTTGTCATTATGGTTGTCCATTATAAGCGACAAAACTACATAAACTACATAAACATAAAAAAACACAAACGCCATATGCGTTTCCCTTTGGGAACCCTGTAAAATAGGCAAACAATTAGAAAGAGCACTTTTTGTACTCTCATGTGGGTTACCCCACAATAGTACTTAATGTCAACGACAGTTTGCTTCCATTTAAATTCGGGGACCCTTTTCAATAGTCTGCACTAGACATCTGTTACTTTATGTAATAACTCTTTTGTTTTTGGGCCGATATTTATGCAGTAAGCGAAGTGATTTTCTTATCATGTTTATAAAATATTTGTGAGAAATTGTTTAGTCAGTAACTGAGAAGTAAACAAGTAGCGATAGAATTTTAGCAATTTTTGTTTTCTTTTTCCGATCAATTGTCCATTAGTTATGTTTTGAATGTCTAACTAACATTAAAACAATATGTATGATAATTTGAAAAAAAACGATACTTTTGTTCTTAATTCTAAATTTTCTAATATTTCTTCACGCCATTTCCAATATAGGGATAGACGGAGGATTAGTCTAGACAATTAAGTCCCTTCGACCCCCCTTCCACCGATATTTTGAGACAACGTGATAGGTGGTGAGCCCATCACCGTCTTTATGTCAAAGCCAACGATATGAATCGTACATAAGTTTTGAAAAAATGCATTGGTACGAGCCTGCCATCTGGAAATCGAACGCGGGTCTCTCATCTCGAATTCCGATCACCCAACCACTCGGTTATAGTGACATGATAGCCGAGTGGATTCCAATATTTCACTGACGGATAACTCCTCATTTCAATAGAGAAGAGGATTGGGCGTTACCACCTGCTTGGAATCAAGTCATAAATAAAATTAAGTCCTAGACCAAGCATACCACTGCAAGACTTATGCTCATTCTAGGACACAGTGATCACATACTGCGTAAATCATATTAAATAAAAGGTAACGGTAGCTAAAGCTATCATTGACACACGTTCAAGATCTCAGTCCCTCCATGACCACAGATGCTGGATACTATCATTTATTAAAAATATTTAAACTACAATGACCTCTACTTACAAATACCTCTTTAATCACGAAGGTATTGGATGGTATTAATATGTACATAGTGTGTTATTTTAAAGATAACCGAAAAAATTATTCCTTTAAAAATATTACAAACTGAATTCTCACGGAAGAATCTTTTAAAAAAAAACATATTTTTTTAATTATTTAATCATTCTGCGAAAATAATTTGTAAAATTTAATTTCGTTTCATTAACAAGCATTGGGAATTGGACAATTCTACGCGAGATCCACTTATTATGTGAACCTATCTCATGCATTTAAATTCAGAATTAGTGAAATACTTCGCCAACATACTTTTCTTTTACCAAAACTTCAAACATAATTTTTTTCTCGAAAATAAGGCGCCTAAAAAGCAGTAGCTCGGTTGTGCAGTAGGTTTGCCCTTCCTATAAGTAGGGAAAAAAAAGA
Source organism: Sericinus montela (assembly GCA_029286605.1). Lineage (NCBI taxonomy): Eukaryota > Metazoa > Arthropoda > Insecta > Lepidoptera > Papilionidae > Sericinus > Sericinus montela. The sequence goes on along the minus strand of JAGSMR010000035.1, from coordinate 6,768,737 downwards.
TAAAGGAAAGATTCCGATTAACTCTCTTACCGAAAGAAACGCCAAAACGCGTGATGCCTTTATGGAGCGTGCCTTTATTCTCAGAGACTATGGTAGTATCTGTTGAAATATATATGTATTATTAGCTTTAACCCGCGACTTCTCTTTAAAGTTGTTATAATCATAATCATTACATATTAAATAAAATTTTACGTAACCTAGATTTTCTAACAAATAACAAAATGGCTACGCAACCTCATTAATGACAGATTTTTGAAACATTAGGCATCATTATTGCAATTTTAGTATGGATCCATATGTCATCACTGGACGACAGTGTTGGACGACCCCCCACGAGATGGAGCGAAGCCTTGCAAAATATTGCGGGAAGTCGATGGATGCAGGTGGAAAGTTTTAGGGGAGGCCTATGTTCAACAGTGGACTCTTGATAGGTTGTAAAGAAGAAGAAGTATGGATCTATAATTAAAAAATAATGTACCCTAATTGACTCGGTGATAACGTAGCTTCTATGCATTACCTCCTGACAGACAAACAGACTTCCTTCCGCATAAAAATATGAACATGATTATAATGTCAGTGTTTGAATTTTGATGTTTTGTTCTTTATCACCCAATCACTACTAAAACAGCTTTATGCAGGAATTTTTAAGCCAAGGAAAGCAAATAAATTCCTTATTCATTCATAAACTTTTTTTATTGATAATAGACAAACGTATGTATTGCTTTAATCAAAATCGAAATTGACAAAATTCTGTAACACAATATTTCTCGTTGACTATAAATAGCAGTACAATTTCAAAGCGTCGGAGGAATGTATCTGCGACGTTAAAGGATGGGGAGCGGTTCGTTAGGTTTTGTTGTTCCCTGGGGTGCATCTCGCACTGCGAAGTTGTCCTGTTGCCAGTTACCTTACATGAATTTTTTAGACCCCCAACACAAATATGATTCATAAGGTAATTCAACTCGAAAATGGCATTTATGATGATCACCTTGAAGAAGAATATGTAATACTTATGCACGTTTAACAAGGTGAAGTTTGTAAGGTAATGTTTTAATTTTAATTGAATGTTAGAGCATGTAAATCATGCCGGAGTGTTTTTTCATTAAACTAACGATAATTTTATCGTCATCTGCCTGGTGACATTCGAACCCGCGACCTCTGCGGCACGGCACGCGATGGCTGAGGTCGCCGGTTGAATTCCCGCCTATCAGTTAAATAAGATAAATAAATAAATAAATATCTTCACGCAATGCCCAATACAGGGGCAAACAGAGGTCAAGTCTAGACATTAATTGTCCCTTTGACTCACCTTCCACCGAAGATATTTTCGGGACAACGTGACAGGTGGTGAGCCCGTCGCCGTCTTTCCAAGCTAACTATAAAATTCGTACATAAGGTTTTTTTTGAAAAACCCATTGGCACGAGCCTGCCACTTGGGGATCGAACCTTCTTGACTCGAAATTCGGACTACCCAACCACTCGGCAATCGTGACTTTTTCTATCAGTTAATTTTTAAAATTATCATTAATTTAATAAGTTTAATTTTTATTTGATGTGGGGCAATCTCGGTAACTTATGATCCGAATACCAAAATGATTTTATATTCAGAAATATAGCAGAGACGTTATAGTCTAGTGGTCAGAGCAGTGGCCTTATATACGAATGACCAAGGTTCAATCCTCTTCCCAGAAACACAAAATTTTTGAAAGCAGTGTTGATTTAAACACGCGCTTGGCGGTGAGCCATTCTTTTTCGTGATGATACCTACCTGTCTGAAAAATTGTGAAGAAAAAATATTATTTCAAGGACATGTGAAGTCTGCCAACCAGCACGAGAGATGCCTAGCGGATTCGCCAGTTTTAATCTCTCTCAAAGTATTTTTAGAAAAAACCTTTGACCAGCTGTGGAAATTTACAGTTAAAAAGTACTTTACTTTTTTTACAGTCACGATAGCCGAGTGGTTGGGTGGTCGGAATTTCGAGTCAAGAGACCCGAGTTCGATCCTCAAATGGCCGTACCAATGGGTTTTTCTAAACACGTATGTACAAATTATATCGTTGGCTTGGACAAAAGACGGCGACGGGCTCACCACCTACCACGTTGTCCCGAAAATATCTTCGGTGAAAGGTGGGTCCAAGGGACTTAAATGTCTAGACTAGACCTCTGTCTACCCCTGTATTGGAAATTGCGTGAAGATATTTATATATATTTTTTTTTACTTTTTTTATTTATTTATATGAAGAAATATGTCTTATTTCTTTAAATTATAGTGATTGTTAATGTTGTAATATAATCATAATATTTTCAAAACTAGATAGTTAAATAAATATTTTATTATTAATTTTCTTGATACAAATATTTTGTTGATGTTTCATATATCGATACACGCTGAGCAAATGTTTGGAAAGAAATTAATTTAGAGTACATATTTATTTATTCTCTACATACATTTACACTTACATACAAACATTTAGAGTACATATTTATATATACATATACGTAATAGTTCCCAGGCGATAGGCTCGTACCAATGGGTATTTTCAAAAACTTTCATAGCTAAAATATGATAAATAAATAAATATTAAATAAAATATGTTATAAAATCTACTGACCCTTTTTTTGTGTTTTAAGTTGAACATTTTTATATCTCAAATTTATAAACGCTTCATAATTTATTGTGTAACTGATCCGATTAGCGGGGGCCTGGTTATCTGTCAGACAGGGCAACCTAGTACGGATACCAATCTCTCAGAAAGATTCGATTATAAAATGTATGTTACAAACTGAAAACGCAGACTTTGTAACTTTGTGAAAGAGAAAATAAATACATATTATTATTAATATTATTGTACTTGTACTAAAAAAAAAAAACAAATTGTTCTCGATGAAATGTTACAGAGAAACTCTAATCTGATCTGATCAGGAAATGTTAAAAGAAAAGAGGATACTCGCTTATACAGAGAGCATGGCTTTGTTGTAGAGCGTAGTTGGGGATGTAGAAAATTTTCTAATCCTATGGGAATTTTCGAGCAGGTGAAATCGCGAGACGGAGGATGTACGTAATACAGAACAAAGACAATCTTTAGTCAGCGTTGGAACTTCAAAATATCCGAAGAAGCGACCATTCTTTTCAACCATTAAAATTATTTCATACAAAAGAAATAGCTTATAATGCCCGAATGTAATAATATGTATATCTTGTATTCTATAAATATTTATTTATTTATTCTTTTTTGTAAAATATGTTATGCAAGGGGCGGACTTAATGCCTCGTGGCATTCTCTGCCTGTCAACCCTGGGTGAAGAAAAAAGTAAGTTCCTTCAACCCACCTTCCACGCCGGTAAGCCCATCGCCGTCTTTATGTCCAAGTCAACGACATAATTCGTAAATAAGTTTTTGAAAACCCCATTGGTACGGAGCCTGCCACCTGGGGATCGAAATCGGGTCTCTTAATTTATTTATTATTTTATATCTGCCTGTGTGTTAAGTATTCTTTTGTATACCTTTTGTTTACTCCTAACTATTGCTGGTCCGTTTATTAATAAAAACAAAAATTAATTAAACGCTCCTCTTTAATTAAAATTGCACGATCGTCTAAAAGCGGTTCTAACAATCTGCTACCGCATCTCATTCTACAGTATCCTAATGGAAGTCTAAGGCGATACAATAGATTACATAGACAGATTGATAGATAAGTACAAAGATATACATATACATTGCTCTGATCACCAAGGTAAGTACCTTAAATACTTGTGTTATGAAATCAGAAACAACGAAGGAACCACAAACACCCAGACCCAAAAATGTTTGAAAGAAATTAATTTAGAGTACATATTTATTTATTCTCTACATACATTTACACTTACATACAAACATTTAGAGTACATATTTATTTATTCTCTACATACATTTACACTTACATACAAACATTTAGAGTACATATTTATATATACATATACGTAATAGTTCCCAGGCGATAGGCTCGTACCAATGGGTATTTTCAAAAACTTTCATAGCTAAAATATGATAAATAAATAAAATACATATTATTATTAATATTATTGTACTTGTACTAAAAAAAAAAAAAAAAAAAAAAAAAAAAAAAAAAAAAAAAAAAAAAAACAAATTGTTCTCGATGAAATGTTACAGAGAAACTCTAATCTGATCTGATCAGGAAATGTTAAAAGAAAAGAGGATACTCGCTTATACAGAGAGCATGGCTTTGTTGTAGAGCGTAGTTGGGGATGTAGAAAATTTTCTAATCCTATGGGAATTTTCGAGTAGGTGAAATCGCGAGACGGAGGATGTACGTAATACAGAACAAAGACAATCTTTAGTCAGCGTTGGAACTTCAAAATATCCGAAGAAGCGACCATTCTTTTCAACCATTAAAATTATTTCATACAAAAGAAATAGCTTATAATGCCCGAATGTAATAATATGTATATCTTGTATTCTATAAATATTAATTTATTTATTCTTTTTTGTAAAATATGTTATGCAAGGGGCGGACTTAATGCCTCGTGGCATTCTCTGCCTGTCAACCCTGGGTGAAGAAAAAAGTAAGTTCCTTCAATCCACCTTCCACCGAAGAAATTTTCGGGACAACGTGACAGGTGGTAAGCCCATCGCCGTCTTTATGTCCAAGTCAACGACATAATTCGTAAATAAGTTTTTGAAAACCCCATTGGTACGGAGCCTGCCACCTGGGGATCGAAATCGGGTCTCTTAATTTATTTATTATTTTATATCTGCCTGTGTGTTAAGTATTCTTTTGTATGCCTTTTGTTTACTCCTAACTATTGCTGGTCCGTTTATTAATAAAAACAAAAATTAATTAAACGCTCCTCTTTAATTAAAATTGCACGATCGTCTAAAAGCGGTTCTAACAATCTGCTACCGCATCTCATTCTACAGTATCCTAATGGAAGTCTAAGGCGATACAATAGATTACATAGACAGATTGATAGATAAGTACAAAGATATACATATACATTGCTCTGATCACCAAGGTAAGTACCTTAAATACTTGTGTTATGAAATCAGAAACAACGAAGGAACCACAAACACCCAGACCCAAAAAATGTTTAGAAAGTATCTTCTACATTAACCCAACGGAGAACCGAACCCTCACCTCCACCTCAGCTTGCGCGACCTTGAAAACCGGTGTTTAAGCCATTCGTCCATGGAGGTCATCAATGTCGGAGATTGTTTACAAGCTGGCTATAAATGGGAGATAGCGCACTCCGTGAATTTAGTTAGGCTTACGGAAGTTTATAACTATTCAATAAATCAAAACAATAAGTTGATTACAATTCAAAATATTCGATTTCAACCGAACGCTGTGCTGCTATTGCTCTCATTTACAAAATTTATCGTTATCGAAATCATATCGAATGTAGAGAAATCGGAATAAAGTGAACCATTTTAATAATGTTATCTCTAAATCTCAACCTCTTCAGCTTTACGTAGTACCCTACAGTTTAGGCAAATATGATAGACAACCGCCTACAAGTCTAGCACAAAATAACAAGATAAAGTAAAAAAAATACCAAATTTTCAAATTTATTATTATTTTCTGACCGAATACTGATACTTTAAGCTTAACGGTAAGATTATTAAGAACTTTAAGAAACAATGTTGCGAATTCTCTATAGCGAACTTTTAAATGAACAAAGACTTTATAAAATCAGGTCGAAAATTCTGGAGTTACTATGTTTACCTTTTTAAACAATCATTAATACTTACTTAACGGCCTGTTTATAGGTCATTCGCGTAGGCCTCTCCCTAGATAATGATTTGGAACAATTGCCACATTTGGAAAGCGGATTGGCGATCGCAATATCAGACAGCAGCAGGATTTGCAGCACCCAACACCTCGCAACGTCACTGCTTAATATTGATTTGGTATTCCGCGAGATAGTTATCTCGCCATCTGTTGGAAGACATTTTAACAAGGCTTTTTTCTCATTAGCACTAAGAGGATATTAATATTCTTAGGCCGACATCACACATTTTATTCATTGACTGGCACTTGCATTGTCAACGTTTCTAAGTAAATACGCATATTAAGTAATTTAATTTGAAGACCGAATAGAGAAGAAAACATACAGTATGTTAGTGAACAATACATGGGTTTAACCTACCTTACCTAACCATAGACCTTAAGGACATAAAAAAATGTTTTCGTTTTTATTTTCACGCATTTAGAGACTTTTTGCTAGACAGAAAAAGAAGATGCGACTGGGGACAGACACTGGTGCGCCTACCGTAATCTGCTTGCCAAGCATGGCGATATTGGAAAACTCTTACGAAACGGCCTTTGGCTTTCAGTTGCCTTTTACAGGAGGTTTATGAAGAAAATAAATAATATTTTGCTGTATTTTTCATAAAGTGGGCAAGTTACTGGTAACGTCTAAGGATTAAAACTTTTATGAAACATAACCAAGCGTGAAATCATCTCATTAGCGCGTTCGCTATTGCTGCAGGTAGCTCTTCACCAAAAAGAAAACAAGAATATCCAATTGAAAAGGAGCTGCGAACTTCAAACTGAATAATATTATAATAATAAGGTACTAGCTGTTACCCGTAACATCTTTCTCATAGTATTTAGTAGTTATTTAGTCAAAATAATATAAAAAACGTACACTAAAAATAAAAAATAGTGCCATGTTCAAAGGTACGTAATATAATGTGTGATATTTTCACGCCATTCCCAATACAAGGGTATAGAATATTACGTCGTTTCGACCCACCTTCGGCCGAAGATATTTTTGGGACAACGTGACAGGTGGTGAGCTCGTCGCCGTCTCAATGTCCAAGGCTATGATATAATTTGTACATAAGTTTTTGAAAAAACCCTTTGGCCGAAATTCCTACCACCCTACCACTCGGTAATCGTGACTCATAAATCGTAATTGAATTGAAAAACGCATTGATCCCATAGGTTTGCTTGGGGATTGAACTCGGGTTTGTTTACTCTTATTCCAATCACCGAACAACTCGGCTATCGTGACATAATACTAGTATGTGATTGATAGTGATAGTGTGTTGCATGACGCATCAAGCAACAAAGGTACTTTGAAAACACCTATTACCGATAGATGTTGGCATAATCTTCTCGAAAAAACACGTCTAAGATGCGAGATGTCGCATCGCAGAGTGTGATCGCCAATCGGCTTGTCATACGTGGCGATTATGGAGAACCCTCCCTTACGTAAGAGGCCTATATTCTGCAGTGGACTTTTACAGACTGCAGCCATGATACTACAAAGTGACAATGAGACACAGGTAACTTTTGTTTTAATGATATCACTATTGGTTAAATTGCCTCATTTCTGTAAAAAAAAAGTAAAACACATATTTTAGAAAGTAAAACGAAGTATTTAATCTTTATTAAATTGTAATGAATGAAAAATAGTTAACATCAAAAAACAAGATAATGGAAGAACTTACCTCTGGTTGTTTCGACGAAATTGTCTGCTCTTGAGAGAAGAAGCACAAAAAATAACTTTTGAAGCATGGCGCTGCTTCGATCGCCCAGGAACTTTGTTTTGTGATTAATTTTGAATCTTCGCGAATGTTTCGTAAAGTTCTCGGAGTCTTCAGTTGTGAAGTATCCGACCGACGAATACTATTCGAATACAATTTATACAATATTTTAAGTGTTTTCTTTTATATTTCACAATCTTTGTAATCTAATACACACTTTTATTTTAAATCTCAAAATATTAAAGCACTTAAAGAATAATATATCCCAAACTTCGAAACAACTGAAGTGACCAGATGTAAGTGGCGGTGCCTGAAACAAAGAAAAATAAGGCTATTACTTTTATTTTACGTTGTACGTTCATAATTTATTGTATTTTTGTTTTGTATTTATTGAGATGATTATCCCATCATATGTCGGTAGCCATTGCTATTTCCAAGGCATTTCACTTAAGCACCTCTTACGCAACCACGGGCGGAAAAGATTCACTATTATTATTCGTCTTTTTGATGTGGCTTTGTCGTTGCATTGAGTTTCATACCACAACGATTCTAAAAATTTTGCTCTGTTTATGCGCTTAATAGCACACTTTTTTAAGTCACGATAGCCGTGTGGTTGGATGATCGGAATTAGAGTCAAGAGACTGGAGAAGATTTCAATCCCTCGTTCACAGGCTCAAACCTATAGTTAAAGGTTTTTTCAAGAATTATGTACGATTTATAACGTTAGCTTGGACATAAAGACGGCGACATGCTCACCACCTGTAGCGTTGTCCCAAATGTATTCGGCTAAAGGTGGATCGAAAAGACTTCCGTGTCTAGATGTTTGTCTACCCCAGTATTGGGTAAGTCATGCAAGTATTTTTAATAGCACTCTTAAATCGTCTAAGGCTGCAGAATTGATGTCGGAAGCCACTGCACTCCTTAAAGGGTAGAAGTAGAATGCAGTAATATATGATTTACCTCCAAAAGCTGCCCGGTATTTAGGTATTAGATGAGAAGAAACGAATTGAGCGTTAAGTAGTTTTCACCGAGTTTTGCTCATTTATTATCATCATCAAGACGAGAGACTTTACCACCAACGTAGTATTCAGTACATACTCGTACTTACGTTTTATTATACTAAAAATGATTAAATAAACATAAAGAAAAAGACTCATCTTCAAAAAAAACTAAAAAAAGCAATTCATTTAAACTAATAAGTAACAAGTTCAGCCAAAAAAGTTTTTTGTGTTCATTTTGAAGGCGGCTGAATTTTTTTAAAGAAATGTTTGTATTTAGCGCGTTGATTCTTACTATAACATAATATGGTATTCATAATATGGTATTTTAACAGTGGTAGCTACGCATCAGCTTTTATTGTTGCATGAATGGGCCGGCTCGACCGGGAAGTACCACGACCTCACAGAATACAGGCGTAAAGTAGAAGCCTAACAAACTTCTGCGTTTCGTCTGGCGAGTGCAGGTGACCGGAGGCCCACAAACCCCCCTCCCCCAATTTTTTGGGGGGGAGGGGCACTCTAAGGTCGGCAACGCCTCTGCTATGCCTCTGGTATTGCGGGTATTCATGGGCGGCAGTAATCACTTACCATCACGTGAGCCGCCTGCTCGTTTGCCGGCCTTTTCTATAAAAAAAATATATACGTTTAATGTTGAGTTCAAATGTCCACTTAGGTTAGATAATGTGCAGATGGAGAATAATTTTAATAAGAATAGTGAAGAACCAATGAAGGCAGCCTGCACCCACATGGCCAATGCAGCGCACAGGTCTTCCTCTCAAATATTTAAGGTAGAAAAGAGTGAGGTAGCGAAAACATCCGTCACGTTGCTGAAGTATATGTTGACGACTTCACACTCCCACGAAATTTTATTTTATTATTTTACAAACGAAATTTTATTTTATTTTTTTTCCTTACGATATTTTACGTTACCGCCTTGCTCGTGGTGAATATAGTACTTAAAGTTACTTTTGAAAATTTTAACGGTGCCGGCCCGGATCAAACCTGGGCCACTCGCTTCTAACCAATTGCCTATCATTAAGGATAAAATCTCTATGAATTACAAATAAAAGGATTTCGTTTTAAATCCGAGTGGGTGGATAAGCTTCTCTCGGCTTAAATAGATGGCGCATTAATAAATTTTTAAGAAATAAAGATTATTTTTTTCGAATTATATTCGTAGGAGTTAAAACCTTTGATAATGCTTTCATAAGCGAAACTGTATTTAAATAATGCCACGATAGCAGAGAGGTTGAGTGATCGGAATTTAAGTCAAGAGACCCGAGTACGATCTCCAGGGGGCAGGCTTTTTCGTGTGATTCGTGTGACCATTTTATGTGTCATGTTCATGGTCGAATATGGTGGTCTAAATATGTATGTTTTTATGAATTTTTGATAGTTGATGGTCTTACGTTATGATAGTTGTCGCCAATGCTTCTAGGGGACGTACTAAAGAGATTTAAAATTTTGACTGATCCGGGAGAGAAACGGAGGAGCACGCAGGTTTGAACCCCGCCCGCGACAGTTGAATTTTTAAATGCCTCTTTTTCTTGCAATTTCTCAAAGTCGATAATAGATATTTTATATTCCCTATCGATAATATTATCCTATATTCATCTTTTGATAGGGTGTTATAATGATATATTAAAAGCATAAGCTCTTCATCAACTATATTTCAATATAAAATTTACAATGACTTTTTTAGTTAAAAAGTAATGCTCGTGGCATTTTCTATTACTACCGCATCTCAAACCATTGGGCTATCACTTAAGCTTTACATCTAAATGCTACATATATGAATACGAAATACTGTCTAAAATTTGTGCAATCATCAACGTATGTATTTATATATCATTACCATACCGTAATTTTTAATTACTTTAAAGCCGTTAGACTGAAATAAAATTATCATACACAGGTAACCTTAATGTAACTACTTTGCAACTTACCGAACATAAAATACTCCTTTAATTTACTCAGCAAACTTAAGCAAGCGTTAGAAGAATCTCGGCTTACCGGTAGCATTCACGCAAGGAATCCCATTACGGGAATGGCGCTACTCGCGTAAGCAATTCTATTTTATATCCTACAGGCGAATCCATGTTTAATGTGTCTTCGAGAAAACTTTAAAAATTGTACGATGTAATCCTAGCGTTATACGGCGGCAAAATTAGTAGAAACCAAAAAACACATTATTATCTCCCTTATACAGACTATTACATACTCTAACTAGGAGAAGAGACGTTATCGTCAATATTTTTTAACCTTATTTTCGTTAAGTTTTCGTATGTAAACATTTTACTAATGTTAACATTTAAAAAGTCACGATAGCCGAGTGGTTGGGTGATCGGATTTGGAGTCAAAGGACCCGAGTTCGATCCCCAGGTGGCAGGCTCGTACCAATGGGTTTAAAAAACTTATATACGAATTATATCGTTGGCGGTGGCATAAAGACGGCGACAGGCTCTACACCTGTCATGTTGTTCCGATATTTTTGGGACAACATGACAGGTGTAGAGCGAATTTGGTGGAAGGTGGATCAAACGGATTTAATTGTCTAGACTAGACCTCTGTCTACCTCACTTCTACTTCACGCTGGTATTCTGTGAGGTCGTGGTACTTCCTCGGTCGAGCCGGCCCATTCATGCAACAACAAAAGCTGATGCGTGGCTCTACCACTGTTAAAACTCGTAAGGAATACCATGGCATATACCGTTTCCTACAAGGTCGAGGACGAATGGTGCTATGCTCTCTTCAACTGTTTTAGTTAGCGGGCATAATGGTGATGTTCCGCCTATATCCTATGTTAGAAGTCCAATGAGAAATATTCACATCCGAGATTCTACACCTAGTTGTTACTCTAGGCAGCCCATCATGGGAAAGAACACATAATTTCCATTTGACAACATTCCTGTTCAAGTGGCGTATACACCGGTTGAGGTGTCGCCAGCTCTAAGATCCCGGGTGCGATTCCTGATCGAGTCGGGCTTCTTTACTAAAACACTTTTCCTACATATTATCGGGCCTAGGTGTTTCAGGCGCCTTTGATGTTTCTGGTTCCATAAAACAAGTGCTTAAGCTAACTTTGGGTTCAGAGCAATATGTGCGATGTGGTTCCTATTGATTTATATATTGATTTATTAAAATTTAAACAAAAAATCCGAAAAGGTAGTGTATCATGGTACTATCACTTTAAAGCAGATATCAGATGATAGCTTATTTAAAAATTTACAATGTAAAGAAGCAGTTAGAGAAAATATTTTATTTATACATTTATAATAGAAATAAATTCCTGGCACTAAACTTTATTGCCCTGTCTAATTCACTGTGATAAGTGTAAACGCGAATTAACGAATAAGTTACTCGCTAATTCGCGTCGCTTAATGTTTGGAATATTGCCAATTACAAAACGCTGCTACGATATTGTTGACAACAAAAGTACCGACTTGTTTTGTAATTTGGAACAATTATCTCGTTAAAGTTTAGTATTTATTTTTAGGTATGTAGTATTACTGACTGGTTCTTACTATATTTACTTACATAAATGCATAAACTAACGAAATAAAGATAACAAAAACAAAAGAATGAGGGCCTGAATTATAATTCTGTTTTTCTGGATTAACTCGAAGAGATAACTACATAACAATGCTTTGATAATGCTTTCTGCTACCCACTTAATTCTGCGAATTTTATCGCCGTTTACTCCTATGAGAATATGCTTAAAGATTTTTCTCTCGTTGCCTTTCAATACACACGTTTCATAAACACATTGCTACACACACACACACACTCACACACATTCAAACATACGCACAAAAGGCTCAGAGCAATTTTGATTAATTTCCTAGATATTACGTATTTTTGTACGTTCCTTAAAGTCTTCTCTTCTCTACACTATCTTCACACTAAAAAAGAATTCTAATTACATAATGTCATTAATTTTTGATTTGGCGCCTTCCGAAAGATGACAGATTTTTATACCACTACCAGTGTAGTTTAATTATAACCTTCTATTCATAACCATACGCATTCTTTACTATTACGTTATAAAAATTTCAAAGGCGCACCCGTATCAAGAATTAGTGTAACAAAAATAAAATAAGGAACAGACGCGATTCCCGAGGGATCTATTCCTGTGTCGCATGGAGACTGACGTTGATTCTTGGATTCATAAATAACTCTTTTATGTCAAAGGGACATGTGTTTAGTAAGTTTCTATAAATACACATCATAAGTAACAACTGACAAATTAGGAGCGATTTCAAAGACTATTTGCTTCGAAAAATATATATTTTTATTTATTCAATAACAATATGACATTGTGTTTGAAATATAACAAAATTTCTTCCCGTGGATTTTGTGAGAGGCTAGACTAACGGAAAAGCCTTACAAATGGCCTTTATTACCGACATATGGCGGTTACCAAAGTAATTAAACAACATATGGTATTAACCACCTATGAAGATAAATATAACAAAGGAAAATTAAGTCACCAGTTTGGTGATGAGCCGCAGCATATAAGGGGGGAAGTGACTACTGCGATCATCAATTCCCATGTCCATCCGCATATTAATGCGGATTGATGATCTAAGAGGCGTATGAATTAGATTGAACGTTTCGCTAAAGCGGATAGCACGCGGTAGTACAAGTGTTCACATAACCTGTGGTATTTTTAAATTTCAATTATCGATCGATAATAACCAAAAACGATAGACTTGTTGGTAGTGACCCTACTTTCGAAAGTAAAGTAAGGTTCGATTTCCGGAACCCTTACGTTTAGGGGGCAAACATCCAGAGGCAAACATTTTATGTGACGAAAATGAATATTTGTATTCGAATCATAGATGTTTATATTTAAATATTAATTATTTATCTTAGTACATATATGCGTCCATCAACTTGGAAACAAAGACGGCTACAGGATCACCACCTGTCTCATTGTACTAAACAGACTTAGATGAAAATTGGGACCAAACGATCAATCCAATCCTGACCCCAGTATTCGAAAATTGGGTGAAGATAGAAAAATAACAAAAACTCTTGCTTAAAAATTTACAAATATAGATTCTGTATATAACTTTACTACATCACATATTTAATGTAGTTTCTCAAGATGTCTCTCTTTTATAAACTACGCAATATTAAACTTCTGGATGACATCAACAACAGACGCAGAAATGTACTGGATTTTTCTCAGCAATTTATCATAAGCTGTGAACAGTAACTTATAAAGTGCGAAACGAGCATTTTATACGTTTAATACATTAACTTCTTTTATGCTTTTTGTACGTTCATGTTTAATCATATCGCTGTTACTTTTTTATTTCAGTTTCATTAGTCGGTATGAATTTATCATATCAAAACATAATGTTCTCTGCAATTAAATTAAGTCTTATTATCTCAAGAAAATGTACAAATTTAGTTAACTGTTTAAAAAGCGAAAAGGAAGATGCCCCACAGATAACAATGTCAGATAGCTGACAAAATTTTCCTGAGCCTCAAATGACGTGTTTTTTGTAAAATTTTTAAATAAATTGATTGATTCATTTGATTCATTTATTGCTTTCAAAACTTTTTGCCCTATTGAGATACAGATTTTACTTATCATTTGGTCAATTTGCTGTCCTTTTATAGACCTGCGACTACAAGAATAAGCACGTTAAACTTACAACAAAAACTATGTACTTGTAAATATTGTTGCGTATATCATTGTTTTGATGTTTGTTTGTCAATTACTAGAGACCTAAAGCAAGTTAAAACAATAAATAAATAAATGTTGGAATGGCGAAGCAATCTACCAGGGCCTTTTTTTCGTGGGTATCGTTAGAGGCAAATTAGGAAAAAGCCGAGAAAATTGCTACCAACTAATAGTCTTTCCGACTATTAGTTGGTAGCAACTTCATTTAAAAATGCCAGAAGCAGAAGCTTTCTGGTACAGCGATCGCCAAACTGGTTGCCAAGCATCATGCTTGTTAGCTTATGGCAAATGCCCCTTATGGGAAAGGCCTACGCCCTGTACTGCAATGGAGTTATAGAAGGCGAGAAGTAAGTAACCATGTAAATAATTACAGACAAAATTATGAAATATTTAACTAGATGAAAGAAATGAACTACAAAATAAGGCTTCTCGGACCGTATTACTAAAAAGGGGGTGCTCAGAAGTCCGGATTTGTTCCATTCATTTATATATACTAACCACTCGGCTATCGCAGATTTCTTTTTTATTTACTGTTCGTTTTTATTGGTAGGTAAAAGAAAGAAAAGATTATAATAATAAAATAAATATATATAAATAAATATCTTATATATATTTATTTTATTATTATTAAAAGAAAAGATTAATTATAATTAACCTTTTGTTTGTTGTGCTCGGTGTCTCTAATATATTAGAAGCCACCTGGCACTAGTGGTTTCCCACTTAAAATATGTTCTCTTTGAAACCAGATCGTATAAACTTATGTACGATTTGTATCGTCGGCTTCAATACTAAGACGATACACATTTACCGGCTTTCTCATAGCACCAAATAAGCTCCGATAAAATCCGGTCAAATGGACTAAATTGTGTAGACTTCTGGCTACCCCAGTTTTGTTTGACACGTGAAGATATAAATAATTGATTTTCACTAAATTGTTTCCGAAGTTAAATAATATTTTATTTTAAGTATTTGGGTTCAAGTTTAAGTATTTAGGTTCTTGCCATGAGCGTAAGCTGCGATCCTCCGCCAACACTACTCTACCTGTCTTTCCACGACGTACCGAATTCTTAGCCCAATCATTTGCAGCAGAAGCTATCAGACTGGAATAACTTACCTCCAGATATTCGTAGGGTGTCTTCATTACCTTCTTTTAAGAGAAAGGTCTCAGACCACCTTATTTCTAATGGGTAGAATCTCAATGTCTATATATATATATATATATATATATATATATATATATATATATATATATATATATATATATATATATATATATATATATATATATGTGTGTGTGTGTGTGTGTGTATGTATATATGTATGTTCATTACAATTAAATATATATTTAACGATAGTTTTTGTGACGATTTGCTGCCATCTTTATTTCTTTTTTGTTTAATTTATTAGTTTAAAGCACCGCCCTGATTTTTTTTTCTCCTTATATACTCCTGGTTAACTGGTAGATAATGCCTTGAGGCATTAAGTCCGCCAATAATACATTCAATTATGTGTGCAATAAAGTTTTTAAATAAATAAAATAAAATATTAACCCACAAATTACTCTAAACCAAGAGGAGCTCACGCTCAAAAGAGAATATAAAAACTGGGTAATAAAAATTTATATACCATTGTCTTTTAATCAATTTCGTTGCCGACTGCGAAACATGTTGTTGCAGGTTCAAGCTGTTTGTCTATTTCTTAAACAACTCCAGGCTTACTAAATAATACTAGCAGCTTATCGGGACTAATAGTAATGTATTTATAGCTTGTTCAACCTACTTATTTAACGACTTCTAGAAATCTGCTGGAAATGTATATTTAATCTATAAGATATATTTATTACTATAAGATGGGCAAGGGGATTGGCGATCGCAGAATCAGATAAATAAATAGATATAAATAAATACATACGTACATAGAGACAAAATCAACAACATTGCTCCGACTCCAAAGTAATCAGCTTATGCTTTTGTATTATGTAATCAGAAACAACGAAGGTACCACAACGACTCAGACCCGAAAAGATGTAGAAAAAGTTTTTTCAACATTGACCTGATCGGGTTCGAATCTGAGACCGACGATACTGTGAATACCGGTGTGTACGCCACTCGTCAACGGAGGTTGTCCAATACCTCGCACCATAGACTCTGCTGCCTATCACCGGCCTGCCTGTTTTGATCTGGTTTTTTAGATGGATATCCTGCTAAATTCTTACGCTGATACAAGACAGCAACAAAAAATTATAAATTATAACAATATCATCACGCCATTCTCAATTCATGGGTAGACAGAGATTTAGACAATGAAGTCCTTACGACCCACCTTCCACAAAAGACAGTTTTTGGGACAACGTGATAGTTGGTGAGCCCGTTTTCGTCATTATGTCCAAGCCAAGGATATAAATCGTACATAAGTTTTGAAGGAAAACCCATTGGTAAGAACCTTGTGTATCGAACTCGGCTATTGTGACTATCTCAAATAATAGTTCTTTGTAATAATCACAAAGAATTAGTACTTTAAAAAATAATTACTTATATTTGATTCAGCAAACTACACTAGCTTTTCAGAGACATTTATTGTTTGCCTGAGTATACTCACACAATGTATTACTACATGTAAATTGTATATTATGTAATATATACAAATAAATAAATGAATACACCAGCAAAATCCTTTGAGTTGAAAGTCATTTTCAAATAATTACACCAATTCTAAATTTACAGACAAAACTCACATAGTTTACACAAGTTAACTAATTTTCTTTCCATTTAAGATTAATGTATTATATGAAACCATTAATTACTGTGTTCATTTATCTAAGTCAAGTTCACTGAATAACACCAGTGAAGTTTCCTAAAGTGTACATATACATATGCTCTGAGTAGTTGAAAGTTAACTGTCTGTTGGTTTATTCATTGCCGTATCTATACATTGAAAAGATTTCCGTAACAATCATATCCATACCTCCACAGCCTATGTTCCACTGCGTGGCATCAGGAAATAGACTTCTCCCGCAACCCCCTTTTTCCGTAACCCGCAAGAAGGATTTGCCGCAGTCGCCATACTACGCAAGCTGATTATCTAACGCACTACTTCGCATCATTGTTCCTGTCCCCCATAGTTATGTTTAAATTCGCTCTCTTACTTTCTCATTAGATATCTATTGATGATTTTCCCGCCATCTATTGGTAGCCATTATGATACAGAAGCTTTTCCCTTCTTCACTTCTTACAACCCAGGAATAGCGAAACTCTTATTAGATATGCTTAGTAGATTATTCTTAATAGATACAACTGTAATACTTAATAGATAAAGCTGTAAAATTAACTTTCAACTACAAGTCAACATTTTATATATCTGTTACATTTTTAGATTCCCATTTTAATTTAAAAATAATATCATACTGTAAATTGGGATAATTGTAATGTGAATTGGAAAATATTAATTTTATATTTCAAAGTAAAAGCTACTGGAGAACCAAAAATAGCATTTGTTGTAGAAACTACGATAATAACAGAGGCAGACAAGAAAGACCGGCTGGGGTTTTTGTTGGACAGAGTCGTTTAACTAACACCCGCTGAAATGTTTGTAATATGACTCCGTAATGACTGTTTTCAGACAATTCAGATTGCAAAAATTTCGGTCTGGAATTGTATATTATGTAATATATACAAATAAATAAATGAATACACCAGCAAAATCCTTTGAGTTGAAAGTCATTTTCAAATAATTACACCAATTCTAAATTTACAGACAAAACTCACATAGTTTACACAAGTTAACTAATTTTCTTTCCATTTAAGATTAATGTATTATATGAAACCATTAATTACTGTGTTCATTTATCTAAGTCAAGTTCACTGAATAACACCAGTGAAGTTTCCTAAAGTGTACATATACATATGCTCTGAGTAGTTGAAAGTTAACTGTCTGTTGGTTTATTCATTGCCGTATCTATACATTGAAAAGATTTCCGTAACAATCATATCCATACCTCCACAGCCTATGTTCCACTGCGTGGCATCAGGAAATAGACTTCTCCCGCAACCCCCTTTTTCCGTAACCCGCAAGAAGGATTTGCCGCAGTCGCCATACTACGCAAGCGGATTATCTAACGCACTACTGCATCATTGTTCCTGTCCCCATAGTTATGTTTAAATTCGCTCTCTTACTTTCTCATTAGATATCTATTGATGATTTTCCCGCCATCTATTGGTAGTCATTATGATACAGAAGCTTTTCCCTTCTTCACTTCTTACAACCCAGGAATAGCGAAACTCTTATTAGATATGCTTAGTAGATTATTCTTAATAGATACAACTGTAATACTTAATAGATAAAGCTGTAAAATTAACTTTCAACTACAAGTCAACATTTTATACATCTGTTACATTTTAGATTCCCATTTTAATTTAAAAATAATTACTTATATTTGATTCAGCAAACTACACTAGCTTTTCAGAGACATTTATTGTTTGCCTGAGTATACTCACACAATGTATTACTACATGTAAATTGTATATTATGTAATATATACAAATAAATAAATGAATACACCAGCAAAATCCTTTGAGTTGAAAGTCATTTTCAAATAATTACACCAATTCTAAATTTACAGACAAAACTCACATAGTTTACACAAGTTAACTAATTTGCTTTCCATTTAAGATTAATGTATTATATGAAACCATTAATTACTGTGTTCATTTATCTAAGTCAAGTTCACTGAATAACACCAGTGAAGTTTCCTAAAGTGTACATATACATATGCTCTGAGTAGTTGAAAGTTAACTGTCTGTTGGTTTATTCATTGCCGTATCTATACATTGAAAATATTTCCGTAACAATCATATCCATACCTCCACAGCCTATGTTCCACTGCGTGACATCAGGAAATAGACTTCTCCCGCAACCCCCTTTTTCCGTAACCCGCAAGAAGGATTTGCCGCAGTCGCCATACTACGCAAGCGGATTATCTAACGCACTACTTCGCATCATTGTTCCTGTCCCCCATAGTTATGTTTAAATTCGCTCTCTTACTTTCTCATTAGATATCTATTGATGATTTTCCCGCCATCTATTGGTAGCCATTATGATACAGAAGCTTTTCTCTTCTTCACTTCTTACAACCCAGGAATAGCGAAACTCTTATTAGATATGCTTAGTAGATTATTCTTAATAGATACAACTGTAATACTTAATAGATAAAGCTGTAAAATTAACTTTGAACTACAAGTCAACATTTTATACATCTGTTACATTTTTAGATTCCCATTTTAATTTAAAAATAATATAATACTGTAAATTGGATAATTGTAATGTGAATTGGAAAATATTAATTTTATATTTCAAAGTAAAAGCTACTGGAGAACCAAAAATAGCATTTGTTGTAGAAACTACGATAATAACAGAGGCAGACAAGAAAGACCGGCTGGGGTTTTTGTTGGACAGAGTCGTTTAACTAACACCCGCTGAAATGTTTGTAATATGACTCCGTAATGACTGTTTTCAGACAATTCAGATTGCAAAAATTTCGGTCTGGAAATTGTATAATATTTCGAGTTATTGAATTTATGTTCAAAGCAAAACCATGATAGTTAAAATTTTAAATTAGCTAATATTTAATTAGTCACGATAGCCAAGTGGTTGGGTGGTCGGAATTTCGAGTCGAGAGACCCAAGTTCGATCCCCAGGCATACCAATGGGTTTTCAAAAACTTATGTACGAATATCGTTGGCTTAGACATAAAGGCGGCGACGGGCTCACCACCTGTCACGTTGTCCCGAAAATATCTTCGGTGAAAGGTGCGTCGAAGAGACTTAATCGTCTAGACTAGACCTCTGTCTACCCCTGTATTGGGAATTGCGTGAAGATATTTATTTATTTATAATATTTAATGTAGTGGTTGGTTGACAACAGCTATAACGTTTTTGAAGATATGTATATAAATATTTTATATTAATAAACAAAACAGTTTTTTTTGTTTGTTGTTTATTTTAACAGTGGTAGAGCCACGCATCAGCTTTTGTTGTTGCATGAATGGGCCGGCTCGACCGGGGAAGTACCACGACCTCACAGAATACCGGCGTGAAGTAGAAATCTAACTAACTTCAGCGTTTCGCCTGATGAGTGCAGGTAACCGGAGGCATACACACCCCCGTCCCCCAATTCTGGGAGGAGGGGGTCCTTGAGATAATTACGTATTTATAGAGCGGGATTTTACTAGAGTAATAATATCTCAATTGTTGGGTAATCGGAATTTAAATCAGGCAGCCTTAGTTCAATCTCCAGGAGAAAGACTCGTAACAAAGATTTTATCAAAACTCGTTTGTGATTTCTATCGTAGAATTTTACTCTTTTATGGCGACAAGCTCACCGCCTGTCACGTAGTCCCAAATAAGGTACAATGAAATGTAGGTTGAAGGTATTAAATTGTGGATATTAAATTTTAACATAGTTATTACACTTATTTTAGAAATTTATGACACTACGCTACACTTAACAAAGTAAAAGGTTACGCTTACGAATAAGAACAAGACGCAATCAGACGCATTCATTATCCAAAAGTATTTTGTAAGATACAAATAGATGTAAATGAGTTTCAGTAAATGCGATCACCAATCGAAGAGTGACAATCGCGGCTAAATCTTGGAAAGGGCATTGTTCTATAGTTGAATTTTTTGTTTAGGTTAGATAAGGAGAGTGGATCGTCAAGTAAAATATGATGAGAAATCTCTAAACAATTTTGTATATCCTTCATGTACGGTCATCAACTCACTACGACTTACTCGTAGTGTACCGGAAAGTTTTCATTGAATCCTCTCAATCATTGCTAATAAATCTATATCCCGCAGTCAAAAGATAGAAGAGTCACGAGTAGCCGAGTGGTTGTGTGATTGGAATTCGAGTCAAGAGACCCGAGTTCGATCCCCAAGGCTCATACTACAAAACTTATGTACAATTTATAAAGTTGGCTTGAACATAAAGACCGCGACGGGCTCACCACCTGGCACGTTCTTCGAAAAATATCTTCTAATAATTGTCTACCGCTAAATGGAAATGGCGAAAAGATATGTAATTATTGTATGTTCATGGTTTTATGCGCGCATATGCACTTTTATGGTTCCAAAGAGGAACCGAATATGATACCGTTATTTAACACGTTCTAACTTTGTGAAATGGCATCAAATGTCGTAAGTAAATTACTGTTTACTCAGACAGGTGATAACTCAATGTACGTAAAATTTGACATCCTTTGATTTAGTCACAATGTATCATTTTATATTTCTGCAATAGAAAGAAATAATAAATGAAAAAGGGAACGCAAGAAAATTGTTTACTTTTAACATTTAATATGGCCTCTATACCCATTTCTACTGATTCCCAGAAGCCTAGAAGCCTTCCCCAAAATTAACTTATGATGAAGTTGATTAATAAAAATCCTTTTTAAGAATCTTATCATTAAACTATACTGTAATGATGCTAACTATGACTGAGAAAGTGTGAGGAATCTGTGTTTTGTAAGTGAGTATTAAACGGGTATCTAAAAGATCTATTTTTTTTATTTTGTTCAATTGCTTAGAATAAATTTCTTTCTGTAACTTTTGTAATACTAACATAATTAGGATTAATAGTTGTATTTACCTTGATTGAGATGGAAATGTAGTGAGACTTTAACTGTAAAACAACACCTAAATGTAAAACTCTTACCTACATTTCACCATCAATTTTTTTTCTATCTATTCTATTCCAGTCTATTACTACTCTATTTTGTATTCAAATGAGGTGAGAATGATCTAACTGTGTAACGACGTAACTAACATAAAGCCGCAATTAACTAAAAAAGCCTCAATTAAAGCGGATTGCCTCGTAACCTTTAAAAACGAACACAAAGTAATTACACTTTTCTTGCCAAAAGAAATAATAAAGAGTATAGTAACAGCTTCATTGATTGCAACAGATGCAAAAATGAAACCTTAAGTACTTTTTATAATTTTTATCAGAATAACTCAATAACCTAATAAGATCGAGCATAGTAACAAACTTTACTGTTTTTTTTGTTATTTTACAATTTCGCATTGTTATCCATAAATCCTCGAATGTACAGCGCGCTCTCATCCCAATTGATTAGACTGCACTATTTGACTTTTTTTAAAAAAACTTCGCTCTACCTTCCAAGCCGGAAATGCCTAATTCAATACATACATAAATTCAAAACTGATTCACGCTATTGTTAAATTTAGTTTATATTTACACACATTATATTTTAATTATGCTGAATCGACATTAAAAACATATTTATTTTTATACAATAAACATCTGAACTGACAAAAGAGACTATGCCAATATAATAAAACGTAACCAAACATGAAATTGCCACAATTTCATGTACGAGTATGCCTTAAACAAACAAATTACTTGCTTATTAATGTAGCTAACGCAATACATATAAATCATTTTAAATATGCTATGATACTGCGCAAAAAAATCTAGATAAATCTATACTATGGAGTTTTTAGTTGAAAAGAGACTTTTCTAACAATTGTTTCCTGCAATTACGTGACTCTATTACCTTTTTCCTCTGGTCCACAGACTTAGTTTGGTCTGAAATCACAATGTCAAATTTTATCGACCAAAACTTAATGTCTTAGGTAACAGTTGAATGTCATTATACAGAACAAATGATTAGCGTAATGCGAGTTAATTTTTAAATGAGTTTCTTTTTACAGAATTAGGTAAATAATGTCTAGATTCATGGTGATAATTTTGAAAGTTGAAGAGCAAACTATAAGTGTCTTATAGAACCTGTTTTTTATATATAAGGGACAAATGAGCAGGTGGCACAGGTGATGGTAAAAGCACCTGGCCCAGTCTTTGAATAAGTTTTGAGGATAGTCTACTACATAGCTCCAATACTTATTGACCGACTTCACGTGTTCTTGACATAAGTCATTTTGGATTTATTACTATGACATCACTAATCGGTTTTTATTTGAAACTTTTCTTGCTAAGTAGAAATAAAATTACAGTCTAAAACTTTCTGCCGAGTCATATACCGTAATTTGATTTCTATCAATTCTATCATCTTTGACAAAAAAATTAAGGCGGGAACTTTCATTTATAAGATCATAATTTCTCTTGTCTTATACTCATGCTAGATAAATTTATTTTATTAATTCCATCCTCTTCGACTACGAACAAATTCAAGATAGTTTTTGTGTATACTTTACTGCAGAAGTACAATACCGAAATAGTTATATGATTACTACTATAGTATTCTGTGTGGTAACGGCGTAAGAATATTACCACTCCCTCTCTTCCCGAGGATGTCGTAAAAGGCGACTAAGGGAAACAACCTTGAATATCGTTAAGAAAACCGATAGATGGCGGGATAACCGTCTCTTAAAATAATAGACCAAAATAATCGACCGAAGATGGGCAGCAACGTCTGAGGTGCGAGTGGTCTAGCCTACGATCGCCAATCCGCTTGCGAAGCGTGGCGATTATGGCCAATCCTCCCTATGGTAGAGGCCTATGTCCTGCAGTGGACTTTAATAGGCCGTTATGTTATGTAATTTACCGCTGAAGTACAATACAATACCGAAATAGGTATGATTATTGTTATGATGATTATTTATTTATTGTTGATTAAAAAGAAACTAACATACAAATACACATAAAGGTGTAAAAAAAAATTTGTTGATTATATTATCGGTCTTGGAGCTGCTATTATAGGTACTTTGTAAACATCCAATAAAAATGCAATGAAATACGATCGAAGAAAACGTTGTTATATCAACAAGACGAAGCCCGACTCGCAATTGCCGATGGCTGAAATTTAAGATGCTGAGCTTAAAATAATTGGAGTTCTTCTCTATTTACCTAGTCATTGCAATATATTCTGATTACGTTAGGACTGAATATCAAAGAGGATAGAAATTTACAAATGAATATCATTTTGAGAGAAAACACCGTTTCAAATATACTCATAAAGATACAAACAATATACATGTGCATCTTAAAAAAACAGTGCATGTTAAAACGTTACGATAGTATTATATTTCACACATTTTAATAAACGCCCCCAGTTTTTTAATTAAACAATTTTTTTTTATTTCACGCTATTGCCCTTACTGGGATAGACAGACGTCCTGGCAGTGAATTCCCTACGATTCACTTTTCATCGAAGTTTATTTTGGTACAACGTGACTGGTGGTGGGTTTACTTACGCCATATCTGAAGAAACTGGCTGAATGATGTAAAAGAGCGGTTACATAAACGTTCTATTACGTCCGTTAGCATGGTTTTTAAGTGTCGATCAAAACAACAGACACTTATCAAGGCGTCGAGAACCGCTCCATTGTGCGGTGCAGCTCTTCACGCCAAGCGCGGCGTGTCTCTTCAATTCAGGCAACAGGGTTTTGTAGTGTTTATTGGAGATTACTTTATGCTTGCGCACTGAATAAATTTAATTTTTAATCGAACCGTTGTCACGTGTCCATTTAGAAAACTATTAAACGACTTTGTTGTTTTTTTTTTTTTTAAAGTAGCCTGTAGTATTTTGAGCACTTATTTCTGACATAGAGAAAAGAACACTACAAAATAGAGTATTTTGTGTTATGTGTCAATTTGAAACGCTGCTGGTTCTTAAATTTTATTTTTATTCAAACTAGAAAGTATTTCCTAAGTGAATATTGTATTTTAAAATCACTTAGTGTTTTAAAATAATTGGTATATCGATGACAAAGAGGTGTGGAAATAGTTCTTCCTGTGCCCTTAGCCCTCTGGTTACTGATTAAAATTAAAAAATATACAAATAATTAAATAAATATCTTCACGCAATTCCCAATACAGGGGTAGACAGACAGGTCTAGTCTAGACAATTAAGTTCCTTCGACCCACCTTCCACCGAAGATATTTTCTGGACAAAGTGACAGGTGGTGAGCCTGTCGCCGTCTTTCCAAGCCAACGATATTCGTACATAAGTTTTTGAGAAACCCATTGGTACTAGCCGGCCACCTGGAGATCGAACTCGGGTCTCTTGAATCGCAATTCTGACCACTTAACCACTTGGCTATCGTGACTTTCAAAAAATGTAGTTATGATATTTCAATCATTTAAAAAAATGTTGGAAACAAAAGAGAATGTTATTAATTTTTATGGAACTACAGCCTTCTCCCATGAACGAGATAATAGTAATAACAATGAATAACGGTAATATGTCCCCCGAGGACTTTCCAACAATCAATTCCGTGTAGAGCTCAGTTATTAAACTGCAATTTGGCGTCAGAAGTGCGTAGGAGTCTAGTACAAACCCAGATCATTTCTGAGCAGAGAACTCTATAAAATAAAACGTATTGTTTTCAACGGCATTATTAAAGGTCCAAGGTACACCGCTCGAACCCGCTTCAAATTTTACCTCTAACAGTATTCCAACGAATCAAATGTATAATTGCCTCTTCGGATTAATCTCGGTTGCTATTGTAATGAAGAATAAAGTTATCTCTATTTACTCTAGAAACCGGAGTGATTGAGTGAATAGATAAGCACGAACAAATGCTTTACTTTTACATTATATTTATATTTTTTTTAAATCCAGAACAGTTATCGCACTGCTATCTGGCGTCAGAAATGTAAAAGAGGCACAAACCCAGACTGACACCTACTCCCAGCCAGGCAGACTCCAGACGCCAGACTCCTACAGTCTTCTATCTTGAAATAAAAACTTGTATGCTATTATTGAAAGCCAAAGTGCTTTCTGCTCGATCACACTTCAAATTAAGCCCGTAACCGTATACTGGAACTTAATATTTAATAATGAATAACTTAAAAGTATAATTAGGCCCTCGGCTTAGTCTCGTTTGCAATTTTTATGAAGAATACTGTAAACTGTACCCATCCTCCAAATATGTGAGCAGCAACAAATCATTTAACTTTGGTGTTATATTTATACAGTTTTTTTTCTAAATGCTTGTTATTTTCGAATAAAAAAAAAAGATATATCCCCCACCGTAATCGAATTAAACAAATCATGTATAATTTATAGGATCGTGTTACGCATGATAAAATTCGTTTGCTCAAAGCATTTATTACCTTTTAATATGAAAGGGAATACTCAACTAAATATACAAATACGTTTGCGCCGTCTTTACATTATAAATATGTAAGTTTTTTTGATACTTGTGAATACACTTTACATTAAAAAGCAAACTACCCTTATCAATTATTGTATGTCGTTCTTAGCCGAGTGGTTGTGTGGTCGGAATTTCGAGTCAAGAGACCCGAGTTCGATCCCCAGGTGGCCGGCTCATTCCAATGGCTTTTTTCAAAGTACTTATGTACGAATTATATCGTTGGCTTGGACATAAAGTCGGCGATGGGCTCACCACCTGTCACATTGTCCCGAAAATATTTTCCCTGTATTGGGAATGGTGTGAAGATACTTTTAAATTTTTGTTGTCCTAAATCACTTATTCTTCATACTTCAAATGAAGCAAAGTATTAGAGTATTTCAACATCTTGCGAGTATTTCAGTTCATCAAATTTAAAGTCTAAGTACGCCTTAAAATGATTAATACTTAATGAAATTTGCTACTTTTAATCTCGACTACAAGGTCTTAGCCGGGAAACAGTTTTCTTTTAATTAGAACAGGTTGAAAATAATAATAAATAAATACATACAGAGATAGGGACAATATCACACTGTCTGCTCTGATCCCAATGTAAGTAAGCATTTGTGTAATGGAAACAACGAAGATACCACAAAAACTAAGATCTGCGACAAAGTAGAAAAAGGGATTTTTATATATTGACCCGTCCGGGAATCGAACCCGGGAGTATAACCCGCAATAACTTCAAATGTTCTCGTTTTTACGCCAGGCCTACCCGCTCCCCTGAGATACCCGCTCCCCCATCTGACAAAACTTTTTTTTGTTTTAGGGATTGGAGAGAATCACAACGTTATTATTCTCCTTTTGTTTTTAGTTGCGTGCCTATCCTTTCTCGACTCTCATTCGACTAAACTGTAAAGGGCTAACACCGATACCGTGGAAGTTACTAAACGGTAATGGATCTCTTTACAAGATATCGCATCACTACTTGATTCTATTTATAAATATATAGATATACGACCTTCGTGGACGAGTGGCGTAAACACAGGTTTTCAAGGCGTCGCCATCTCGAGGTCCCGGGTTCGAATCCCGGTCGGGTCAATGTAGAAAAACCACTTTTTTCCATTTTCTCGGATCTGGATGTTTGTGGTTTCTACGTTTTTTCCGATTTCCATACCACAAGTGCCTTAGCAGACTTACATTGGGATGGAAGCAATTATGTGATGTTGGCCCTATATATGTTTTTATTTAAAAAAAATATTTCAAGGAGCAGCTTGAGACAAGACATAACGCTGGTACAATTTTCGCAAGTGATAAATTCTCATATCTTCCTTAAAAAAAGATGTGAGTGCTTACATAAAAAGAATACTGAAACTCAAAGATTTATGCGGACGCCATTAACATTCTTTATAAATACACTTTCCACATTTTTAAGCCTCCATTAGTTTTTAGGGTATTCTTCTCTTAAAATATTTCCTATTACTTTTTTTAATTAATACATAAAATGAATATTTATTTTAATTACATGTAATATATTATAATTGTATTTCAATATTAATAATATATAAAAAGGGGTAAAATAAATAAATATGTTAGGTGGAAGATGGATCTAAATATAGTAATATGGACAATATAGTCTATATTGTCTAGACCTCTGTCTACCCCAGTATTGGGAATGGTGTGAAGATATGTATATATTATTTATCTTATACCATGATATAATATTAAGGAAATGTGCTGAATTGATGAGGAGGTTGGCGGTAAGGGAAAACGTAATTAAGAAATCATGAGCTTGAGATATAATAACAATCCGATGATGTGTCGTCAACCCGCATGGAACTGCGGGGCCTTTGCTCTTATCTCTCACAAAGAATATTTGAGAGTAGGTCTTTCGCTTGCAGATGTCATTTGAAACAATGGAACGAGAAGCTTCCCGCTCCCAAGGAAGGGTATAAAAATGGTATAAAGATGTGGACCACCGGTTACCTAACTCCAGACGCAACGCAAAAGCACAACGCTCTACTGGTCGAGCTGGCCCTTTCATACAGAAGCAAGAGATGCCACTAAACTCTACCACGTATACCAGGAAAAAAATCTATTAGCTACTAGCCAAAATAATTATCCATATTATTTATTTAATAATTATATACAATAACAGCCTATTTCTTTCATACATTATACCATCTATTTATTATATCACCTATAACGTCAATAAAGGAGCATCACTATGAACTGACATACTCGTATATTCCATTTAAATTTTTCCTATATTCACCAAACTGGGTGGACAGGATTGATAAGGGGAAGTATTGGTAGCCTGCACTGTAAAGATTCCTTCTGTTACTGCTCCGCTACCTTTAGTTGTTTACTACAAGGAGCAACGTGGAGGTGATCTAAGTATTCAAAGAAATATAAGGTGTTTTTGTGCATACAAATTTAGCCACCTGCGAATAAATAAAAGTTTGAAAACGACTTTTGATACGATTTTCAAGCAACTTAACTTCATTTTTTAATTTTATTTTTTAATAATATTGTGTGCTAAATTGCACTTAAAATAGTTTAAATCGTATTAGTTTAATAAAATATATAATCATCAACGAAAAATTATTATAAATAATATTTAAAAAATGTTTATAAAATTTTTGGTTTTGTTTCATCGAAAAGGATACATAAGTTGCTTTCGTTAAAATGTATAATTAATTTTATCAATCAACGTACTCAATGAAATTATATATAAATAAAAAAACTTATTTTACTATAAATCTTAAAGTAAGATTATTTATTATATATACTTATACACCAATAAAACTTACTTTTAAATGTTTATTTACTGCTGCAAATTCCAAATTAATTCCAAAATAGAATCACTTTTTATTCATAATGTCCAAAGAAAGTCACAACTAGTAACACACACAAAAATATATTTTGCGAACACTTAATTTGTGTAGCGACATCTGCGATAGTTTTGCCTTTACAAAATAACGAGAGTGCGGCCCAATTGGGACAGATACGGTTTACCCTCAGCTCGGTACGAAGACATCTAAAAAATCAGTCCTGGAAGCTTATTGCCGTACCGTTTCATATTAGAATTTCATCGGGCACGAGATAAATCAAGCAACCTTGAACTTTTTGCTCCAAGCAATTAAGGTGTAATACAGATGGTTACGCATAGGACGTTTTTCTATTGTATGGGAACAGATAGAGTAAGAAGCACAGATGTTCCGCGCATGCGATCTAGACTGACACATACAAGCGAGCTTCCTTACTATGTTTGTCCTTACAATGTTACGTATTTTCAGTTATTGCAATTTCAAATATCTTATTTTAAATTTCAAATATCTTATGTAACAACCAAAAAAAAGCGAGCAAAATCTATGATAGCTAATATCTTTTATTATATATTATTTTCTTTTAATAATTTATAAATCTATCTTTAGTTTTTCAATTTTCAAAGCCTTCAATAC
Source organism: Sericinus montela (assembly GCA_029286605.1). Taxonomy (NCBI): domain Eukaryota; kingdom Metazoa; phylum Arthropoda; class Insecta; order Lepidoptera; family Papilionidae; genus Sericinus; species Sericinus montela. Next base: position 6,738,978 of record JAGSMR010000035.1, on the reverse strand, counting down.
TAGCTTGTTGAAGCTGTCAGTAACAAGAAAACTAGTTCTTTTCAAACTCAGAGGTTAAATCTAACAATTCAACGCGGAAATGCAGCCAGTCGGTGTTTTTTTTTTTTTGTTATTCTCCTTAGAAAATATAATATATTTAACAACTTATTTTAAAAAGTTTTCGTTGTTCTTTCCAGCTCTGAGGTTCCAGGTTCGATTCTCGGATGAGTCAACAGAGAGGAAAACCATTTTTTCTCGGATCTGGATATTTGTCGCATCTTCTTTGTTTCCGATTTCATGACACAAATAAAAAAAATAAAAAAATATCTTCACGCAACTCCTAATACAGAGGTAGACAGAGGTCTAGTCTAGACAATTAAGTCCCTTCGACCCACCTTCCACTGAAGATATTTTCGGGACAACGTGACAGGTGGTGAGCCCGTCGCCATCTTTAATGATTTATCCATTTACTTTGGGACCACAGCAGTGTATGACATGTTGTTCCTATCATGTATGTATGTATATAGGCTAAATATACGAAATAGCATAAATGTTTTAATATGAAATTGCATTTTATACTGTGCTGAATTATAATTGTTCTATAATTGTAATTATAATTTATAGTTGTCTTATTTTCTTCATCAGCCTTCAGTTTAACTTAAGCTCTTACCACAATATACTACTTATTTTACTTTATTTCTTAGTTAGTTTTTATGTTTTACAAGTAATTATAAAAAAAGAGTTGTATATCTTCACGGTTTTCTCAGTTCTGGGGTAGAAAGGTGTCGAGACAGTATACTATTTTCGATCTACTTTTAACTGGAGCTTACTGGGGAAAACCCGTCTGGTGGTCATAGGCAACTGTAAAATATAATATATATAAATATTTTTATAAATATCCATGACTTCATATTTGTCTTAGCCTCTACTGGGGTTCGAACCCGCAACACTTAGCTTCGAACAGCTTCTGCCAACTAGGCTATCGAGTCGTTCTTTTGTAAATAATTAATATCTAAAACTAATAAAATTAATTTCATTTTAATTTTAATAACAATAAGTATTAGGACATATTAAAGTTCAAATTGTATATGCAAAGGGTATTAAATAATTATTAAATAACATGAATAGTATTACAATTAAATTTTAATTCGCCTTTCATAATCCTATTTTTGAAATTTATATTTAAGATAAAGAGATCGAAAATACAGAAAATGAGACGTAACTGTTGTGACGCGTTGCAGCATCTAAAGAGTAAGATGTCTAGTGCAACTATCGGCAATAAGCTTACCAAGTGTGGCGATTATTTCAAAACCTCACGAAAAAAGCATTTGTCCTGTGGACTTTATCAGGCCATTATTTATGATTTTTTTAAAATAGAGTTTATTACAATTAATTATGTTTATTGTAGCAGTAGCCGCCTCTGCGAATCGATCAATTCGCATAGCAACTATACACATATTTATATATATATATATATATATATATATATATATGGTCATAAACAATTTTAACCAACACTAACCTTATCCCAACTGCAATGCATGCCGTATGATAAAGCTCAGGCTTGATTAATAAATAAGAACAGCGATGACATCCAGAGCAGAACTCTTTTTATAGAGGCAACTTCGTGCCAGTAAGCATTGTATAGAACGAGCACGCAAGAGGAGGCAATAAGTTGCAGTGTCAAGAGAAATCGATGAATATAGGTGGTCCAACATCGGGGTTTGTAGCGACAGTTTAGGACAGTGTGTATTTACTAATGAACATGAGTGTGTAATGATATTTGCTTTCATTGTAATTATATTTAGAAAGTAACACAAATTGACAGCACGATAATCTAGTAGTAGAAAACCTGCCTTCGAAACTAAGGGTTGTGGATTCGAATCCCGCTAGGGAAAAGTGTAAAGAGAATATGAACGTTTGTACTCATGGCATGTGTGTATTTTTCTAAAGAATACATGAATTTATGAATGAAATATGTTTTATTGTATACCAAAATATTTAATAAACATAATATCTATCTATGCAAATGTATATCTACGTAATTATATTATACCGTTAGTCACTAGTTTTGTCACAAAGACGGCAATAGGCTCTTCGCCGGTCACGTTGAAAAAAAGATACGGTGGAAAGAGAGTTGAAAGGAATATATTGTCTAAACTTAAACTTACTACTCCTTGAAAATAAATAATAGATATCTTATCGTAATTCCCAAAACAGGGATAGGCAGAGGTCTAGTCTAGACAATTAAGTCCCTTCGACCCACCTTCCACCAAAGATTTTATTTACTACTCCAGTGGTTATAAATTCTTGATATGAATCTCCGGGACTTGAGTAAAAACATTTACATTCATCTTGTACGTTGCTTGCCGCTAACCAGATTTAAATCCGCAACCTTTAGCATCGAAGACCGGGTCACTGCCGACAAAACTACCGGGTCGGTTTAACTTAATATAACTATACTGAAAATTTCAATCAACGTTATGTCAATCAAACGAAAGCGAACGAAACTTTATGAAGCAATTCTTAAAAACTTCGGCAAGTTTTAGAATACAGATGTCAGTATCACGCCATCTCATATTTCCTGAAGCGTTGCCAGTTCTCTGACAACATTTTGCTCGGGGGCGAATCAGTTTACAGGTGGATTCAAAGATTTCGATTATCCGTTTACAAAAGTCTTGTACTCGATTCTCGCCAAACTTCTTTAATTAAAGTTTTCGCACTCTTTTTTTCCTTTCGCCGAGGAAATAATCTCTTGTCGAGTATAGGAGCAGAAAACGAATAGAGTAACCATTGTATATTTCAGTTTTTAATTTGACATTAAAAACATATAAATATCAGAGCGATCCAAAAATATGTATCTTTGTAGATATCTTCACACCATTCCCAATACAGGGGTAGTCAGAGGTCTAGACAATTACGTTTTTTCTATCGACCTTCCACCGAAGACATTTTTGGGATAACGTGACAGGTAGTGAGCTCGTCGCCGTCTTTATGTCCAAGTCACCAATGTAATTCGAACATAAACTTTTGAAAAAACCCATACGAGCCTTTGGATCGAAGTCGGGTCTGTTGGCTCGAATTCCCATCACCACTCGGCTATCGTGACTTAACATTCTTTTCATACATTTAAAAGACTACAAAAGAAGGCCTAAGGACATATTTGTCAAGTTGAAAATACACAAAATTAGGCAATGTGACCCTAATTACATCTATTTAAATATTTTATTTTCAATGTTTACCAACTTGTTATAAAACTACAGAATGTTCCCGACAGGATGAAGTCAAATAGTCTCCTTCTACAACTTATGTTTGTATTTTATGTTTTGGCTGAACATGGTTATTTTAGGCACGTATGTACAAGCTTGTACACTTTTACTGAGCGGTATGTTAACAAATTGTTTTACTCGACAACTGTTTAACAGTCTCGGTGGAACATTTTGCTTTCATAAATCGAATATACTCAAGAATATAGTTAAGAAGAATATGTAGATATATGACAGATAACATGATACTGTATTTATTTATTTTTATGATTATTTAAGTTACCAATGAGTACCGACGAGTGTTTTCAAAACTTATTTATGATTTATATCGTTGGCTATGACATAGAGACGGAGACAGACTCACCATCAATCACGTTCTCCCAAAATAATTCTTTGATGGGTCAAAAGAACTTAATTGTATGGACTTCTGTCTACTCTCCTACCATTCTGACTACCCTAAGTTGGGAATAGCGTGAAGATGTTTTTTATGATCAATTTGCTACCATGCTTGTTCGTTAATTTTTCTTTGAAGTTTTCGGTATAAATATCTCCCGTTTTCTTCAAGTATTGTAAGTAAATATAGAGTAAGAAAGATAGCAGAAGAAGAAAAAAATATAGTTAGCCCTAAAATGTCAACCGGTAGATGTATAAATAATTAAATATCTTCACGCAATTCCCAATACACGGGTCGACAGAGGTCTAGTCTAGACAATTAAGTCCCTTCGACCCACCTTCCACCGAAGATATTTTCAGGACAACGTGACAGGCGGTGAGCCCGTCGCTGCCTTTATGTCCAAGCCATCGACACAATTTGTACATAAGTCACGATAGGTGGTCGGAGTTTCGAGTCGAGAGACCCGAGTTCGATCCCCAGGTGGCTCGTACCAATGGTAGATGTAAGCTTCCGAAAACTACCAAAATTTATTTTACAGACGAGCAGCGTCATCTTAGGTGAGATTTGTCTGAAATTGCAATCGCCAATGTTCTTTTACGAGGAGGCTTATGTACTGCAGTGAACTTTTACAAGGACGTACTTACGTAAAGTAGGAGTACTTTATCGCTTGGAAACTCTACGACCGTGCGCACCTTCAGGGCGCTTGCTTTATACGTGAGTGACTCGGGTTCAATGCCTGGGCCAGTATTACTAAGATTGTTAATAGCAATTTATAAGACCTGACGTAGAATTGCGTTTATAAAAAAAATTGCCTGCTAAATTGTAATATACAGCAGAACAGGTTTTTTTAGAGGATTTCTTGTTAATAGATAAAATAATCACTCAAAAATACCATTTGTTTTTAATTTTTTACGTTTCTACTAGGTTGCCAGCGAATTTATTGAAATTCGGACAGGATGACATTTGTCAGCGTTTTTATATCCAGTTAGGATAAATTCGTTAATTTCTATGTAAACTTCTGAACCAATGATCTGAGTTTGAAAACGCCTTCATTAATGCGGAGCTACATTATGCCTGAATAATATATTAATTTCATATATACTGTAAAAAAGTCACGATAGCCGAGTGTTAGGATGATCGGAATTTCGAGTCGAGAGACCAGAGTACGATCTCCTGATGGCAGGCTCGTACCAATAGGTATTTTCAAAAACTTATGTACGAATTACATCGTTGGCTTGGACATTAAAACGGTGACGGGCTCACCACCTGTCACGTGGTCCCAAAAATATGTTCGGTGGAAGGTGGATCGAAACAACTTGATTGTCTAGACCTCTGTCTACCCCCGTATCGGGAATAGCGTGAAGATATTTATTTATGTATTGTACATCATCTGTGTTCTAGTATGATATCATACCTAAAGATTACGTGGAGTTATTCACGGGCAAAAGTTTGTAATCTAACTTATTTATTCATTATTTATTCAAGCAAAGTTATTGAATCTTTATGACATCACACTTTAGTCGCGAAGTAATGTTAAAATAAATTTGGTAGTGATTTTGCTATAAAAGTGTTTTTATATTTTGCAACAATGTCGTTTTAGTGACTTTCAATTTTTACATTTACATGTAACAAGCCTATCATTGTCAGCATAACAATATAGCAATAGTTTCAGATGATTTTGCAAAAATATCAGATTAATAACAGGTATAAGGTTAGAAAGCTGTTAAATTTTTGTATGTTTTCAAATAAACTGCTGTTGAAATTTTGAATGAAGTGTTGACAATACTTTTAACCTGACTAGTGATTCCTCCTAGTCACTCTAACTAAACCTTTAACTTGTATATGGAACGATTTACGATAATACACGAATGGCGGGCTCGTGACTGATTTCGTGTTCACACCGTCCCTTCGGGCTATTGGCGCTTCGACTTTACGCTTCGAGCATTTAGAAATGACTTTATAAGGATATTATTAAATTGTTCGAGAATGCTTCCGTGTTTACATTGCCTGAAGCGTAGGTGTGTTCCAGGTTTTCTTTTCACGGATTCTATTACTTTTTTTAAACTACTGGCTAGTAAACAAGTAATCAAAATTATACCAATATCTTACATAGTCGTCTATTATGACAACTGTGGAAAAGATAGGGTGGTATGTTCCAAAGACGTTTATTCGTATTGGTAAATTTATTTAAATTAGACAACGACCTCCGTGGACGAGTGGCGTAAACACAGATTTTCGAGGTGTTGCCATCTCCGAGGTCGCGGGTTCGATTCCTGGACGGGACAATGTAGAAAAACCGCTTCTTCTACATTTTTACGGGTCTGAATGTTTGAGGTGCCTTCATTGTTTCCGTTTCAATACACGTGCTTTTGGTGCTTGCTTAATTTGGGATCGAAACAATGTATGTTATGTTGTCCCTATATATGCAAATATTTATTATAATTATTGTTAATTAGAGTTACAATCTTTCAATATTCTCTGGTCTGGTGATTCTTAAGGTAAGAGGTGTTCTATAGTTACTTAATTGTTCATCACTGAGTGCCAAATAAAAATTTAATACGTATAAAGGTATCATTTAATATATTAATACATAATTATAAAGTATCTTTAAGCAAGTTTTGCTTAAAGGTACTATATAATACTTTACAATAAAGTACTTTCATTAATACAGGGATTAATATAGTACTTTTATTTTTCAGCCATTCAGTATCTTTCTCTGTTCTTATCTGTTAGAATTAGTTTTTGTAGCCAGTATTTGCTTTAGGAATTTCAGCTTTTATTTCATTGTGTTAGATATTTTTAAAAATGTGTTTAGTTATAAATTTATATATTTCCTAATAAATAATATACAAATTAATAATAAAATATACAAATGAATAAATAATATAAGTCATGATAGCCGAGTGGTAGGGTGGTCGGAATTTCAAGTCAAGAGACCCGAGTTCGATCCCCAGGTGGCAGGCTCGTACCAATGTGTTTTTCTGTAACTTATGTACGAATCATATCGTTGGCTTGGACATAAAGACGGCGACGGACTCACTACCTGTCTCGGAAAATATCTTCGGTGGAAGATGGGTCGAGGGGACTTAATTGTCTAGACTAGACCTCTGTTTACCCCTGTATAGGGAATTGCGTGAAGATATTTATTTATTTATTTAATATATTTATAAATAATATTCGCGGAGAGATATTATTATTTGTCAATTTAATGTTTTATTTAATGTTAAATATTTGGTAACGATCATCACACATCTTCGAAGATGCGACGACCTACTTGATTAATTAATCAAATGAAGTCTTCATTTTCTACTTCGTTTCCTTTTATTAATATCAATGGCCGAGTGGATAAGTGATCGAATTCAAGTCAAGAGACTAGAGTTCAATCCCCTGGTAGTAGCCTCCCCCTGGTAGTCCCCTATGAGTTTTCTCAATACTTGTACCTACTCCACGGCTTGATTTAAAACTGAACGATTTATATCGTTGGCTTGGACATAAACGGCAACAGACTGATTTACCAGTAAGCTTCACTAAAAGAAGCTACAACTCTGATAAAATTTTGGTCGAAAGCACTAAATTGTCTAAAGGTCTAACGATTCCTGTATGCGTAAATAACGTAACGTACAATGCGAAAACATATAAAATTTACATGTTTATGTATTTATTAATTTCAACTGTCTCCCCCATCTCTGCTAACGTGAAAACATAGGAAACAGATCGACACGTCTCACATTCCTTACATATACTCTTTTATACATGCTTCTATTACATTGATCATGTTCCCCATACAAACTTCATTTTATTTTCACTTAACTTCATTTCGAATTCACTTTATTTTGAAGATGTCTTGATTTTCTCAATAGAATTTTGCGAATAAAAGAAAGTTATGAGTAAACCAGAGGTCTAGTCATTTTTTTAAAGAATACTAGCAATGCCGAATAACATTACTAGTATTCCTGTTAACCACTCCAATTAAGCTGCAATGCTTGTGTCTGGAGTTGGTTTACAGTCGAATGGCGGAGCCCGAACCTGCGACGTCTAAACCATTTGGCTGTTGACGCTCTAATTATGTCCTTTCGACCCACTTTCCACCAATGAAATTTTTGGGACAACGTGAGCCCGTCGCTGTCTTTATGTACAGGCCAACGTTATAAATCCTACATAATAATTTCTCTGGTATCGGCGTTGGGGATCGAACTCGGGTTCTTCCACTCGAATTCTAAGCACCCAACCACTCGGCTATCGTGACCTTTTTATGAGTTATGAGTCCTCGAATAAGCAAATACATCCATCTCCAATTTTAAATACTAATTATTTAAACTAATATCCACCGAGTATCCATTCGTAACAAATCAGACAACAGGTGCTCTCTTCTTTCATCGTGTAAATTACTGGTCATGAATAACGAACGGATTTCAAACAGCTGCATCAACTCATAGAAACGAAACAAACACGAACCTCTTACTTATGTGGAAATTAAAATATCTCTGAATAATAATCTTTAATTACTTTATTTCAACATACGGTATTTATACACATATAATGTTATATTACATATATATATATATATATATATATATATATATATATATATATATATATATATATATATATATATATATATATATATATATATATATATATATATATATATATATATATATATATATATATATATATATATATATATATATATATATATATATATATATAAATATATATATATATATATATATATATATATATATATATATATATATATATATATATACATACATATACATATACTCGTACAATGAATAAATTATATCGATAAATAGCAGTTGTATATTTCTAGATTTCTTAATATCAGTATCCTTAGAATCCACTTGAATATGTGTACCAAGTAAATCATCATCATAAACATCATAGTGATGTAAAATATTTCGTGTTCACCGTCTAAGTTATAACTAGTATACTTGTATCTAGTAAATAAATCGGTGACAAAAGGGAATATTAAAGTATTTCATCGCCTCCAATTGTTAGGTGCCACCTTTTCAATATTGACACTTTGCAATATGAAATTCATTTGTACCTAACCCTATTAAATAGGGTTGAATCTTGAGAATTGTCACAAATAATATATCGTTGATTCCATTGAATATTTTGTAAGGACTGGGACTAAAATAACTTTATTACAAAATAGATATTTATAAATTTCATTTTCCGTAAATTGAATTATTTATACGACCTCCGTGGATGAGTGGCGTAAACACCGGGTTTCAAGGTGTCGCCATCTCGAGGTCCCGGGTTCGATTCCCGGTCGGGTCAATGCAGAAAAACCACTTTTTCTACATTTTCTCAGGTCTGGGTACTTGTGGTGTCTTCGTGGTTTCCGATCCCCATACTTCAAGTGCTTTAGAATCTAACATTGGGATCAGACCAATGTATGTGATGTTGTCCCTATCTATATAGGTATTTATTTATTTATTTATCATTCTTTTTTAGGCGTTTTAATAAGGTTAAGATTACTCAATTATTACAAAATAAAGGGTACACAAACACTAGCTATAATCGATTTTTATTTTAAATAGCTACAGTATTTGTAAAATTTTTGTGTCTGTGGTGGTTTGGTTTAAATTCAAGAAAAATACTAACTTATATGGCGGTGAAACTTAATAGCCGTTGCTTTGTTGTTTGTTGCACTTCGGATGAGCGAGTGTTCATAAACTGTCATTCTCTCGATCTCAGATATTGGGTCATACTCTCCATCCTCTGCAACTCTGGCGGGGTCTGCACCGCTGATGCAAGCAATTGAAGCCGCGGAGAGAGGAGTGTCGGTATTATTTTCTCCCTGCCGTTCGCGGCCGAAACGTGATTGGCGGTGGAACCAAAATCCGGGGTAGATAATCAGATATGCAGGTGAAGTTTTGAGGCTGTCTCTCGTAGGTTTGAAGACTGAGCCTGGATTGAGGATACGTCTATGTTCCCGGAGGATCTTGCTGGGAGAGAGAGGGTTAGGATGGATTCTCTCCCAAGGAGGGACTGTTAGGATGGATTTTCTCCCAGGGAGGGACTGTTTAGGGCGACCAGTGGGCGAGGGTTCCCGGGGTCCTCCAAACATACGGTGATTTCGGAACACTATGAACTTTCAGTCGGTGCGAGTTCAACAAATCCTGTCCATGCCCCATGATGAACACAAACTGAATGCAGTGGAAATACAATCTCTTCGTAAAATATGCGTTGTTATCTCGCCCGTGCGGAGACCATCTGAAACTAAGTAAAACCACCTGCACAGCCCTAATAGTACTATTCGTACTTATGTACTTATTACGTTCGTAGCCAATATTTGACCCGTGTTAATTGCATTTCCGTCTTTAAAAAGTTACAGTGCGGTTGTAATATTTTATGTGTTTTTACAATGGATATACCTAAATTTGAAAATTATTTTAGGCAAATCAAAATTAATTGTTGTATCATAGGAATATCTTTTGAAGAATCGAAAATTTGTTTACGGTTTTACGTTTTCTTAATTTCGGTAACGTTAATGGCTATTGGAGAACTAAGTTATATTTTGTCGAAAATCTCCTCTGAAAATTTGTTAACGTTAACTGACCTAGCGCCATGTTTGTGCGTAGGCGTTTTGTCTATTTTAAAGATATCATGTATTGTTTCGAAACGAAAAGAAATTAATAAGTTGATCTGCAGCCTTGACTCTCTGTATGAAGTAACATTGACTAATATTGAAAAGAAAAATTTTGTAAAACATAATTTTATGTTCTTAAATTCTTTGGTAAAATACTATTTTATCCTTAACGCATTTCTTATTGTGGTTTATAATTTTTCCACTTTAATAATAATGTCTTATTATTATATAGAATATGATCAAATTGTATTCGTTCTACCTTATTCGCTATTGTTACCTTTTTCAATAGACTCCTTTCTCGTTTGGGCTGCTGTATATGTTTATTCAATTACTTGTGGTACGTATTCATACAATAATATTAATAGATATATCTTCACGTACCTTCCATGAGGTTTAAAGTCAGAACAGATCGCCAACGATATGCAATTTAAAAAACAAAAATTAAAACTTCGTGAATTTAAAATGATCTGCGGGAATTTCGAGTGAATGCGAGTAGGGCAAAATCTAGTGTTCATTACGATTAAGCCTCTTGGCAAAATCAACTATAAGCGTTACTTTAAATATACCAATACCTATCAGCTTAGTTGGAATTATCCTGTCTTTGAAGCTAAGGGTTGAGGGCTCGAATCTTCCACGGTGCATAAATTTGTGTAATAAATATGAATGTTTGTACGCCAATCATGAGTGTTTTTATACGTTTACATAAATAAACACTTCGGCGAAATTAGCGGAATTAAAAAAAAAATTTATTTTGCATAATATTTCATAAGACTGGCCAGTTGTGATACTTTTTTTTATTTAGAACTTTAATTAAAAAATCGAATACTAGGCGACTGTAATTTTTATCATCAATTTGTTTCTGTTTCCCGGTAATGCTTATTTGTTAATGCTTCGTGCTCGGTCTGAGAAGAAATTTACAAATTTTGTAAACTCCCAATACAGGGATAGACAATTTAGGTAGGTTTTGTAAAGTAGATAAATTAAAATAATAAATATCTTCACGCAATTCCCAATGCGGGGGTAGACAGAGATCTAGTCTAGATAATTAGGTTCTAGATATTTTCGGGACAACCTGACAGGTAGTGAGCCCGTCGCCGTCTTTATGTCCAAGCCAACGATGTAATTCGTACATAAGTTTTTGAAAAACCCATTGGTACGAGCCTGCCACCTGGGGATCGAAATCGGATCTTTTGACTCGAAATTCCGACCACCCAACTACTCGCCATCGTGACTTTTTTGTAAACTCGATAAATTCTGAATTTAAGACGTAAAAGTTATTTTTTCCTGTCGATCGTAGTCTCCCTAATTGGCAAACCAAATATGCCCTATTTAGCACCTACAGACACTACTAGAGTATGTGAAATGCTAATGAAAAAAAATGTTATTAGTTTTTTGACTAATGTTTATGTCATGGTTTGAGCACGTTGAGCAAATGAGTGAAGACCGAATGCTGAAGAAAGCGAAAGAGGTATTTAAGGATCGTGACACTTGGCAATCTGTTCTCTCTGGTTACTCCGTCAGGGACTATGTGTGGAGATATGTTTTACTCCTATTCATTCAAATTATTATTCATGTTAATTCTAAGTATTGACCCGTCACTATGTGGTTGGGGAATATAAATATGATACTTCAGTTGTTGTAGTGAGATTTTACTTTCTTTTTAAATCATCCTTAATTTAAATGGTTTTATTCCAGGGTTCCAGGCTGTATTGTTTTTTACAAGCGTTGATATTTTATATTATGTTACAACATCGCACCTCTGCAGTAATTTCGCCCTAATTAATTACGAACTTTTGTATTTGGACGAATCCAACCCAAGAGTATGGTTCGACATCATTAAAAAACATCAATATGTACTAAAGTATGAAAGAAACTTTTTATTTTCTATGAAATGATACAAATTAACTAATTGAGTTAAAAAAATGTTTCAGGCTCTCTACGATTTTAGAAGATATCTTTGCTGTGCCCAATTTGTTCAATGTATTATTTGTATCGCTTGAAATTTGTGTTTTAGGATTCAACTTGACGGTAAGTTGAGCATTCATTTACATGTATGTATATATGCATTTGCAGATAAAACTTTGAGAAGCGGAACTTTGTGGTATTTACTGTATTCAAAACAAACTTTATTTATATTATCAACCTCATTTGCAACTACTTACTTAACGGCATGTAAAAGACCAATGCGACACCGAGGTCTGTCCTCCATTGACTTGTAATCAATAATTGCCACTCTTGGCAAGCTTGGGGATCAGAATACCAGGCACTTGTCATTAAACGCTGACCAGCATAAATTAAATTTTTAATTAACTTCTACTTTGCCGTATTGCCTTTCTTCTTCTCTTTAATACCCAAAGAAGCGACCAAGAGGAAAGCAATTGCGTAAATAAACAGTTCCGAAGCGTCAAGTACCTAATAACTAAACTATAGATGTGGAAAGTTATGTATAGGCCGTGCAATTGTACAGCACTAAGAAATTCAGTAGACTTACTCAGGTGGACTTTTTCTGTCTTAACTACCATACTTTTCGCCTTCTAATAGTCTCGCTTTCCGATTAGCATCAAACTAAAAATATACCACCGCTTTTCTTCCTGTGAGTGTCAGAAAAAACGACTTTGAAAATATCTATGGTTACCGACAAATGCAAACCGGAAACAAGCAGCAGCGTCAAAAGTTAGATATTAGGTATTGCGTTCATCAAGCTGTGCGTGGTGGTTATGGAATATGCTCCTCACAGGAAATGCCTGTTAGCAACTTATGCCTATACTACAGTGTACTTTAACAGGTCGTTAAGAATATAAGTAATTCTAATTAATGGATTTCATATATTACAATTTTTTAGTACAATTTAAGATTACCTATAGTACTCGTAAGTAAATTCATAGTCTTCAAGTGGAGTCCTTACTAAGAGTCACTATTTAAGTGAATAAAATCAAGCATTAATGCTTAAAACCGTTTTAATCACAAGAATTCAATTAAGCTTAAGAAAATAATTTTATCATGTTATGCTATGTTAATATTGCAAAAGGACAAAACAACCCCTAAGTGTTATCTTATGGAATGTTTTATTCAAAGCTTAGGCAACGCTTTGTGTAAATAAATAGTCATTGTTTTTTTTACGACTTAAGTGTGATTTTTGTGTCTTATGGAATCAACGTTCTGAAGCAGTCGCAGTAGTTGCGTTAAAATGCGTATTTTAAATAATAATAAATAAATATAATAAATAAATAAATATCTTCACGCAATTCCCAATACAGGGGTAGACAGAGGTCTAGTCTACACAATTAAGTCCCTTCGACCCACCTTCCACCGAAGATATTTTCGGGACAACGTGACAGGGGGTGAGCCCGTCGCCGTCTTTATGTCCAAGCAAACGATATAATTCGTACATAAGTTTTTGAAAAACCTAACTCGCGTCTCTTGACCCGAAAATCCGACCAGCCAACCACTCAGATATCATGACTTTTTCTTTTCGGCGTATTTTACTACTAAATAATATCACACATAGTGCTATGCAGATACAGTTCACACAGTTACAACAATCAAATAAGAATAATTAAACGGTTTTATTTGGCTTACCCTGTTTTTGTTTATTTGTTTGGGTCAAATTAAATAATTAAAATTTTACCCCACTTTAGTTCTGATGACAATTATTTTAATATGTTCCGTAAATTAAAATCATTGTCATCAGCAAATCGAACACAACGGTTCTAATTTTTTTTTCACAAATTGATCTTGTTATATGGCAGCGAAACCTGAGTCTGCCAGAAGAAGCATAAAAGTAAGTTGAATGCAGAGGGGATGCGATCCCTCGAAATAATTAGGTATAATTGGTATAAATCGCGAAATAATTTGGTAGCTACTAGGATCCATTCATCATACGACTGTCCAAATTAATATAGAACATCATAGGAATAAAATCGTAAAAAATATAATCGGTGTGATGGCAGGTACCTAGTACCAACCGATTATTTTTTAGCTCTTATATTATCTACATAATTATTATCATGCAAAATGATAGCCTCATTGGTAGTGACGAAGCCTTTGAAGCTAAGGGTTGAAGGATAGAGAACCGATAAGGGCATTAACATACATTCATATACATATGACAAACATTTGTTTGTATGATATAGGTGGAAGTTTGTGCTCCATCTTGGAACAAAACTTTGCTTCTCCGCAACATTACATCCTACTGACGCGTTCGCTGATACGTGATGTCATCATGCAAGACTGATTGTTCAGCGCATATTTTATTGTCATGATTCGGTAGCTAATGCGTTTGACATTTACTGTGCGCTTCTATTGATCTCCCAATTTGTTTAATTCGTTATTATGTCATTATAAATGAGTTCACATCCATTCCCGATGTTTTTATCTTTACAATATTATATCTCTAATTAAAATCCAAATTATTTTTAAACAAAATTTTAAAAAAATGTCTTCACGCCATTTCCAATACAGGGGTTAAAAGAGGTCTGGACAATAAAGTCTTTCCTCCCGTCTTCCACCGAAGACATTTTTTGGGACAGCGTAACCGGTGGTGAGCCTGTTGCCGTCTTTATATTCAAGCCAACGAAATAAATCGTATATAAGTAAGAAATGTCCCATTGGTACGATACTATCCCCTGAGGATCGCACTCGGATCTCTTAACTCGAATTCCGTTTGCCCAACCTCTCAGCTATCGCGACTTTTAATACTATTTCTTTTATTTGCAGATGGGCAATCGCACTCAAATTGTTGGAGTTGTTCTATTTTTATCTTCTGTGTTGATTCAAATTTACATGATGTGTCTGTTTGGTGAAACTTTAATCATAGAGGTAACAATGCTGTATAAAAGAAATTTAAAAACAAACTCAATTTGTTAATAAATAATAACTGATAATATTGAATCAGAGTCAACAAATCGGTGACGCAGCGTATATGAGCCAGTGGCACAAAATGGACGAAAACACGAAAAAACTTATTTTCATGATTATAATGAGGTAAAAAATTAATTAATTTACAAGAATAATACTTGAGATAAAATAATTATTTTATTTGAAAATATCCTGTGATTCTAGATCGACTAAGCCGCAAAAACTTACAGCGAACAAGTTTTCCGCGATAAGCTATCAATGTTTTACAAAGGTTTCAATTTATGTTACAAAATGTTTTAATCGATGTCAACAACTTATTTCATTTTTACAATCGTATTTAACTGTTTTAGATTATCAGCACATCCTGGTCTTATTTCACAATTTTGAGAACTGTTTATTCGGAAAAATAGAATAGGAGAAAATAATTTTTCATGTTATGCAAACATCCCGCTTATAGAATCTGAATATGTATTTTTACACAATTTTATATGAATAGCAATATACATTATACATCTGGTGCGTCTTAGAACTAATTAAAAATATGTATATAAGAAAAACACTGAAGAAAAGAATTTATGATAAAACTGTGCAATATACCTTAATTTATGATAAAACAAGCTTAATATTGACATAATATTTATTTGAAAGACAATTAAATTATTATGTTTATGAAGAAACTTCAGTAAGGATATTCTGATTTAGTATTCACACGATACACACCATACCTGAAAGAAGAAGAAAATTTTTAATTTTGTAATCATAGATAAACTATAAATGCTATTAGTGTCTAAAATATGCCTTACCCTTGTTTTATTAATTCTTCATTCCCTAATTTCACTGTGTCTCCTAAACAATCGTCAAGCATAAGTTGCAAAAATGTAGAGCATTTATGCCCCACCAGATGGTTGAAAGTTATTGTAGCTGCAAATATTTTCCAGGAACGATTATGGCAACATGTATTTGTAGTACATCCAGGTTGTGACTTCCCTCCATTAGCGTAGAAGTCGGCAGTGGCATTAGAATACATTATACCATAAGTACCACTATTTGTATGAAGAACCTCCACATAAATACCATCCGAACGTTTTAGACGATTGATGTTGAAATTCCACATGGGTCCAGCGGGATCCAAGCCTGCATATTTTCAGTTAAGGCTAAATACATAATATATCAACTAATTAATGGTCACGATAGTCGAGTGATTGGGTTGATTAGAATTCGTGTCAAGGGACTCGAAATAAATCCCCAGGTGATAAGCTCGTACCAATCGGTTATTAACACTTATGCACGATTTACTTCGGTTACTAGAACATAAAGACGACAGGATTACCACCTTTCACGTTGTGCCAAAAAATATTTTCGGTGGGTTACAAAGATTTTATTGTATAAACTTCTGACTACCCAGTATTGGAAATGGCACGAAGATATATTTTAGCATATTTAGTATATCTTCATGAATTTTTAACATTTAAGTCATGATGTGCTTTGTTATTAAAAATTAAATAAAATCAATTTTAATATTATCTACACCGAATTTTACGTGAGTTTAGCCAATTTTTAATTGTTTAATTTAATATTACACGTCAATTTATTTATTTTAATTCTCAATAATACATTACCTGTAATACGGGCCACTCTTCCACCAAGCTCCCTGCCTGCATTGCCAACCACATGAGCGCCTAAACTATGTCCTACTAAGTGTATGTTACTCAAATTTGCACCAGTGACGGAACACAGAAAAGCTAAGAATTGGCCCAAACGTTGGCCCACTCGCGGAACACCTGCCACGGCGGTAACGTAATCTTTCCTGGCAATGAAACTCCAATCCAACACAATGATATTATAATTACCCTTGGCAAGCAAAGCTGAAACGTAATAGCATATTTAATAACCCCTGTTATTATTTATAAAGTTGTCAGTTATAACTATTACTAGAGTATAATTATAACACAACTTTATAAATACATATTACTAGATTTACAATTGTTTTCAAACTACTAACTTTCCTCCGCAGAATTTGAATATAATAAAAAAATCATTGGTTTGTTATAAAAAGGGGCCGGCTCGAATGGGTAAACTGGCATGTAGTATCCTGCGCTTTTGCGCTTCGTACCTTAATCTACCTTGTCTTTCTCCCTTCCCCTCCCCAATTGCTTTGTAGACTGACACCTGCAGTTCCTATCATAATACGAATTTTTTCTTAACCAACGTGCTTGCTCGTGATAAATTAATCGTCTGCAAATTACTTACAAGATTAGTTTTGATCTTACGAGCCAAGGTGTCATCTTGACCATTAGGCTGCCACAACTCATCTATTCTGGCTAGGTTTTTTTTTTAATATTTAAACATATTCAGACACAAAACAATTAAAATTCTATTGTAATGAATAGACGTTAAAATATGAAGTTGCCTTTTCAATAAAATCGAACGTAAAATTCGTCAATAAAAAAATTAAAGAAAATCAGAACATTTTAATTCATCTGATGAGAATCTCTAACGTACCAAGCGCATACCGGTAAATAGATATACAACCGCCAGCACAAAAGCATTATCATTAACAAATATTATTAAGTTACGATAGCCCAGTTGTTGGGTGGTCGGAATTTCGAGTCGAGAGACCCGAGTTCGATCCCCAGGTGGCAGTACCAATGAGTTTTTCAAAAACTTATGTACGAATTTCATCGTTGGCTTGGACATAAAGGCGGCGACGGGCTCACCACCTGTCACGTTGTCCCGAAAATATCTTCGGTGGAAGGTGGGTCAAAGGGACTTAATTGTCTAGACTTGACCTCTGTCTACCCCTGTATTGGGAATTGCGTAAAGATATTAAATATATATTTTTATTAAAAAAAATATTATAAGTATGAAATGGAAATTTTGTTATTAAAATTACTATTATCATTTATTTACATATCTTCTTACTGTTCTATGTACACAATACATACATAAACCTTTTCGAGCACCTTTCACAGAAGACTTTTTGGAAGAACATGAGAGGTGGTGAGCCTATCGCCTGAGCCAACGATACAATAGCCTTGCTTAGGTACTCCATGACTTGAGGTCCAGGTCCAAGGCCCGAGTACAAACATTCATATTCATCACACAAATGGTTGCCCCTAGCGGGACTCGAACCCTGGTAAGGATCACCTTACCATCGAAGGCAAAGTTACGGAGCTGAGCTACCGACCAACCAACTATCCTACTGGGTTGTCAGAAATATTTATGTTTTTAAAAGACTTCAGATTCCAAGATTTCTATCCATAGTACGTCGTAGTTGACAAAAAAGTATTAAAAAGTGAGTGTATTTTTGAATTAGATCAATATTTTTTTTTCTTTAAAAAGGGTGTTAAGGGTCGGCAATTTCATACTTTAACTAACTTTATAATTTTAAAGATAACTTTTATATTGACAGAAGTAATCTCTAGTGTCTTGAATTACCCTTGCGCACCGCATTGTTAACGCCAGAGTTAAAATTTCCGGTCCATCCGTGAACAATCACTACTGTCGGATGACAAGCATTAAAATTAGAATTCCTAATAGATTGTACATTATTCATTTTCAATGTTTCGAACAACCATGGGCTTTGCCTGAAAGAAGTATTTTAAAATGTATAATATAAAGATATTTGTACCAGCACTAGAGTACACCGAAGTTACGGTTTTCCATTTGACAAAAATCGATTCATTCAAGAATACTTAAGCCAGCACCACAGACGGACTCACTACATATATATTTAATGGCTGGTAAAACTCTACTACTGGATATGGGACACTCCCGTAAAAGAGGGATTTCCATAATCGTCAAGCTTGTCAAGCGAATTGGCGATCACAGTACCAGACGCGTTACACTTAGATGCCCATTAACCGTTTTTCGTAATTTTAGTGTGGTGTTTTTCGAGATGGTTGTCTCGCCATCTGCCGGGAGCCAATGACGTTTTAAAGGCTTTTCCTTTCGTCTCCTCTAATGACACCCACTTTAAGAAAGGGTATGGTATATTCCCACACGGCGCATAACATATTTCATTGCTGTTTCAGGAAATAAACTATTTTCTTGTCAGTTGCCGAACTATTTTTCGCAATATTTCGACGAAAAATGATTTTATATTTAGGTCACGTTTGAAATTAATTTTCAGAAACACGAACATAAAAGCAAAATAACCTGTTCCCATTTGCCATTCCAAGCTAAATCTCAACCCATACCCGTAAAAGTTAAAATGTAATAATTTATTCTACTTAATTTTACATATCCGCTGACCCATTTCCACTCCGGTATAATTTTAATATAATAAAAGACTATTAGAACATTCAAAATTCTTACCTTGTGTATAAATAGTAATGATTAGAAGAATGACTTATGTTCCCTATTATGAGTTCTAAGTTTTGTGTACGATTTGTTTCGAGATCAAACTTTTGTACCACTCCATCATCGTCTGGAAATTCTATGAAACGATTTTCAAACTT
This sequence comes from Sericinus montela, assembly GCA_029286605.1. Taxonomy (NCBI): domain Eukaryota; kingdom Metazoa; phylum Arthropoda; class Insecta; order Lepidoptera; family Papilionidae; genus Sericinus; species Sericinus montela. The sequence goes on along the minus strand of JAGSMR010000035.1, from coordinate 6,719,400 downwards.
CACTCCCTGATTAGGCCACGTGAAAGTATCAGCCAACACAAGTACTAAAACAAAAAGGATTATTATATCACATATGTGGCAAATCGTCATGATAGCCCAGTGGCTGGGCGATCGGAATTCGAGTCAAGTGATCCGAGTTCGATCTCCAAGGCATGACCATACATATATACATACAAACAAACGGCCTATTAAAGTCCATGCAGGACATCGGCCTCTCCCATTGGGAGGATTTGCCATAATCGCCACGCTTGGCAAGCGGATTGGCAGTATCAGACACTTCGCACCTTAGACGCTGCTGACCATCTTCGGTCTGATTATTTTGGTCTGATATTTGTAGAGATGATTATCGACACCCACAAGAAGAAAGGAAGTGGAAATATCAACTTACACCGTTACCACACGGCTAGGCATGACCAGTGGTACGTCTATTATGTATGGAATTTTTACCACCAAAACTTATGTACGATTTACATCTAGGCATAAAGATGGCGACAGGCAAACCACCTGTCACGTTGTCCCAATAAAAATGTCTTCAGTGGAAGTTCGAATGAAAGGACTTAATTGTCCCAACCTCTGTCTACCTCTGTATTGGGGATGGCGTCCAGATATTTTTTATGACAAATCGTTTGCAGTTTCCTGTGAAAGCGTTGGTTGCCCTCATAATAAACAAATCATAGGGACAAACATTCTCACATGCATAGCCTCAAAGAGAATACTTTGCTCACGGGCTTCGATCGACTAGGAGATTCCTATAACTAATATAAAAGTATTTTACTACTTAAAAATCACAAGACGTCAAACATACGACTACAAACAATTTTGGATCAATAGTTTTTAGACAAAAATACTAAATGTTTTTTACTTTTTACATAAAATCTTAAAAGATAGTTCATAATAACATTTGATTACAAACCTACATACATAACAGCCAGTTAAAGTATACTGCAAGATTAGGCTTCTCCTTATCATAATTTTCATGCAGGGAAAGCGGATTGTCGATCGCAGTATGAGACATCTTGACGTTATGCCCATCACCGATCTGCAGAATTTTACATAAATATATAAAACATATCTTCACGCCATTCGCAATACAGGACAGAGATCGAGACAATTAAGTCGTTTCGACGCACCTTCCATCGAAGATATTTTTGAGACAACGTGACAGGAGGTGAGCCCGTTGCCTTATTTATGTCCAAGCCAACGATATAAATCGTGCATAAGTTTTTGTTTAAAAAAACTATTGGAGCCTGCAACCTGGGGTCGTACTCGGTTCTCTTTACTCGAATTCTGTTTCACCCAACCACTCGGCTATCATAACATAGTGCAATGTGCTGAATTTTAATTTGTCATTTTTTACTTAGTGTTTTATTTTTTAGTAAGTCACGATAGCCAAGTGGTTGGGTGGTCGGAATTTCTAATCGAGAGACCCGAGTTCGATCCTCAAGTGGCAGGCTCGTACCAATGAGTTTTTCAACCACCACCTGTCACGTTGTCCTGAAAATATCTTCAGTGGAAGGAGGGTCGAAGGGACTTAATTGTCTAGACTAGACTGTCTACCCCTGTATTGGGAATTGCGTGAAAATATTTATTTATATTTTTTACTTAAATACCATTGGCTACCGCTATTAGTTAATAAAATTTTTCAAGGCTTTCCTTGTAGCCGCCTCTTAAGACATCCACAGGAAGAAAGAGAATACTAAATTCATACTCTGTTACCATAATCCAGCCCCTTCATTTTAAGTACCGGATGTAATACCGGATGATTTTTGTATATTAAGTACAAACTACCAAGACAAAGTTTAACAGATACAAGGAAGATAAGATAGATCACCCTTTTTAAACATCATTATTCTGTAAATCTGTCTATGAAATACCTTTAAAATTAGCAAAATACTTTATATTACTTATTAAAAGTTTTTCTAACATTTTTGCCGAACAGAATTTCGAAATATGTTGTATTAGTAAAACAATTTGTCCCCACTTCGCATTTTGCCGTCCGCTCCGCCGTAAACTTTTCTCATCTAAACTGTTCGTTGGGACACGTTCTATCTTCTCGAAACTTGCTTCCTATATCTAAACACACAAAAATGTTAGACCAGTCGTTCCGCCATAAACGATAGTTTAAAGAAATTGGTAAATGTAAAAGATAGTTAAAATGATGAGGCCTACCGGAGGCACAAATCCTTTGTTGTAAATAGTTTGCGATAAATTTGGTTACATTATTCTTTGCGAAATCAAAACAATAAAATGATACCTGTCCTCTGACCTGACTCTGACTAATTCAGAAATTACCTATTTCGAAACATAGTTGCTTAAGTCCGACACTCAAATGCATGAACAACACTATCAAAACAATCACCCGCATTAGTGACGTATCCAATTCCAGGAAAGATACACTATCATCAAATTAAACGTACCACATGTCGTGACATACAGCCATCAAGTGCCGGGTGTATCGTGATCTGCTCTAAAATATGCCAGATCAACTAAAACTCCTACGGTGAAACGCTATAAGTTTAAACCCTGAACAGTCCTATCTAAGCACACACGTGAAAGTGAAGGGAAGGAGTGGAAACCAAAACAATAACGCTGTAAGCCCTGGGGAGCTTTCTGCGTTGCAATGATCTAACACAAGTCAATGGAAGATAAACTTTCCACAAGAATGGAATTAAGACCCTTTATAAAAGTACATATATTAATAGATTCAATTTCGAATCAGGTCATAAACTTTGAATCAATCGGTCACATCAAATGCCGAGTTAGTTAGCTGTAGTGATAAAAAGAACCTTTGTTTTTAATAAAAAATATTTACATTGTAGCAATGCTATTGTAAACAAAACGTACAGTATCTATTAAGATTTATTCAAAGCTGAAAAATAAATTCAACCGACGTGACTTTTATTATTAACTATGAGGTAAAAAAAACAAGCGAGCCAAACGATAAGATTGTATGAATTATGTTCTGCGTACAAATCATGTATTCGTATATACGAGGAAAAATATTAAAAAATATGTATGTACTTGTGGGAACGGAACGAAGACTTAGTGAAATGACCAATAAGAAAATCGTTGATTTTTTTTATTTTATCCTATAGGTTTGCAATTTTAAGAAATCTTTCTTTAGTAGATGGGCATACACAGCACATAGTATGGAACATAAAATGCGTCAATTGAAAATTTTCCGAACTTTCAGCCTTGCAGTTTACGCTCAGCTATTATATCAGTCCCTCAGTGGGGTAAGAAATTTTATATGTACACTAGCGGGCCCAGCAGTCATTCTGTCTTTGAAATAATAAAAAATATGTGGTATAAAATATCATATTTGATATGCTGGCGATAGCTGGCTGGATAACGAGTAAAATACACATTTAAAAAAACGAGAAAATTAGTTAAAGAGCTTCGAAGTTCATCGTGAGCAAAAACGTGGATCGAGAAGCCGGCTGGCAACGCAACTGCTCTGGTATTACGGACGTTCATGGGCGGCGGTAATCACTTACCATCACGTAAGCCACCTGCTCGTTTGCCTCCTTTCTCTATAAAAAATATTAAATAGCAAAATAATTTTACTTTTATACTTCATGTTATAAATGAAATAGATAAAAATATTAAGGCATTGCCTGTAACTGTTGTCCAATATTATCAAATTTGTCTTATCACAACATAAGATGTATTTTATGGTCGCTCAAGTAAGCGTGTAATAGCTGGTTGATGCTAATTCAATTGCCCATTGAGAAACTTTAACTTGGTCTAGTTGCAATTCAAATAGAAATATTGAGCTCGGGCTTTTGGTCATAAATTCAGTCAAAATTGCTATCGAATCCTCATAAATTTATTACTTTCAAGACACGAATTAGAATAATCTAACTATATATATGGTAAACAAACTTATTTTGCAAATCTGGAGAAACTGAAAATTGTTTGGCTGTGGATGAAATAAGGATAGGAAAGGATGAATTTGCAGTAGATAAAATGTTTGAAAATAGTATGAGCAACGAAATGCAGAGCGCGTCTCTATAGCAAAAAAGTGAAAGTACTTAGAACAAGTTGAAGAAAGTCGATGTTTTGAAGGACTGCACTTTATACGTGACTGGAAAAAGAATACATTCCAACCTACGGAAGATAAAACAGAGTTCTATTTCGTACGGGAGAATTTATTAAATCTCCTTTATTTTGAGGAAATATACTTTATTTTGATACATGAAGTTCTCAAGCTTATGTTTACATAATGTTCTACCATACAATTATCATATATATGGCAACTATTTACAGGCAACTCCGCATGCAATAGGAATGAATGATGTTAAAGTATGTAAACTAATTAAAGTATGGTAAACTTGAAAGAATAATAATATAAGAAAACTCAATGGCAAAAAATATAATATAAAAAATGTTAACATAAATCGTTGAACGAATGTACCATCTCCTTCCTTCGAAAAAGGCTCCTTAAAACTGCAACTATATACTAATATGGCAGGATAACCGTCACGAAAATATCAATACCCAAGTTCAGCAGCGTCTACGGCATCTACGAGGTATCTGGTAGTGCGTTCATCAAACGCGTGCATCAAACGTGGCAATTGTGGTAGGATTCCTCCCTCGAGAAATTAAAAAAACGAAAAACTATTTTATAATTAAAATTATTTTTAAGTGACAATAATGTATTCAGGGGTAGTTGAAAGCTTGTCACAAAGTGTGGAAGTCACAAAATTTTTACCAACACTCTGTCTCAACCCAAAAGTGGTGGTTAAACTACACTCAACATAAACACTGTACAATCAATAAGTAAATGGATAACCCAACGTTCACGCGAACACTCAGATTGTATATATAGGCAAATCAGTACTCAGTTCTACTGATTGAAAGGGCACCTCCTCTCAGAAACTCTCTTCTTCAAGGTCACTAAATCGTAACCGTACAAAGATACCGATGGCGTCATCTGATACCACAAGTTTGTTGTGCGTGGTAGAAACCTAATTCAAAAACGCACTACAATAGATTGCAGTAGATTGTAGTTAATTGAATTCTTCACTATGTACGATGATTCCTGTCACTAAGTTGACTGCTGAAATAATGCCGAACAGTTCGTCGGCTAGACGCAACACACAAAAATGGCTACATTTATATCTTTGCAAGACCAATGGATCAAGCTAATCATTTTCTATTTAATTGGTCAAGAAGTATGTCTTCTTCTTTCTTCATCCGACAGTGTAGCCAAAAATAAACAAGCGCCAAGTATCCGGTATACGTGTTACATGTTTTAAATTTTTTCATACGGAGAAGATATCTCGGTTCCATGGGTCATCGCTGGCAACCCGCATAGGTTGCAATGGTCTTAAATTTTTACGGAATACTCGACATGAAGTAGTTTCCGGATGTTAGTTTCCCAAAAAAAAAAACCAAAAAGAAAGATTTGTCTGAATCTAATTAATTCAGTTTATTTTAATATAAATTCTTCTTCCAAAGGGTTGGTTAACCTATCTAACTCAAGTTAAGTAGGGGCCTAACTGATTTAAATAAAACCAACGAGGCTCCAGTATTGTTGTATTTAATTAGTAAACTGTGTAAATTGTTCTAAAAAAAAGTAAAATATCGTATTTTCGGTTAGGAATATTTTCGAAAAGAATAGTCCCGTATTCATCAAACTCCATGACATTTTTCCTTTTCACAGATATTTACTTATCGATTGCAAATAATACTAGCGGCGACGGAGTTTTTGTTTCTTTTCTTTATTTGTTCTAATTCCGTATAAGCTTCATATTGTATTTTTGTATGTGTTAACCCCTGCACATATAACTTACTTACTTACTTATCTTCACGCACAACTCCTGACAGGGTAGCCAGAGAGAACAGATCACCAAGTGCCACGATCCTTACATACATCTTTCGCTTCTTTCAGATTTATCATCTTCTTCATGCGTGCACATCTAGGTATCCGAGTACACTTGACCCTCTCCTCTTCGAGCAATTTGCTCACATGGTCTTCGAAAGTTAGTCTCAGCCTACCTCGAAACCTTTTAATATTAACTTTCGCGCTATATATTTTCTTCACCATTCGGTCTTTACTCATTCACATCAACGTGTCCAAACTATATATAATTATAACACAAACAAAATAATATGTGGATGGTATCCAATGTAAACTCAAAAAGCATTTAATGAAATTTTGGCACTTTTACTGTCAATAATCAGATAGATAATGCATTCGTTATAATTACTGAAAAATGTTTACAGCACAAAAGATTGCTTTACTCGTAAAATGATTAACACTTTCGTATCTCATGCTGGTAACAATGTAATATGCACTATAAAATTAAATGAATTTCTCCAGGCCAAACTACCGCTATCCCCGGCGGCAGAAACTCATTCTGCTTATCGGACAGGTTTATTACATTAATCTAAATGAAGCTTTAAATTTTTGGAAAACTGGTTCCATATTATACTTTGGTATTTTTATGCTAACTACCTAACTACCATTTAAAAAAACCACATTAAATATAATATACATACATAAAATAATTTAGTTGACTTCATTGTTAGTTAGGATTCTTTTCACTTTGTTAAATAAAGTTTAAATAAAATACATAAGGGCTGTTAACGTTTTCCTCAGTATATGGTATTCTCTGGTGAAGATCTTGGTATTTCAAGGTAGGTCTCTCCAGATATAGATAGGTCTCTCAGATAAATTCATCATCACCACGCATTGAAGTCACGATAGCCGTGTTGTTGGGTGGTCGGAATTTCGAGTCAAGAGACCCGAGTTCGATTTCCAAGTGGCAGTACCAAAGAGTTTTTCAAAAAAAAGTTATGTACGAATTACATCGTTGGCTTGGACATAAAGACGGCAATGGGCTCACCACCTGTCACATTGTCCCGAAAATATCTTCGGTGGAAGGTGGGTCAAGGGGACTTAATTGTCTAGACTAGACCTCTGTCTACCCCAGTATTGGGAATTGCGTAAAGATATTTATTTATTTTACCACGCTTTGCAAACGGATTGGCGATCACAGCATCAGACGCCATACACCTTAAAGGTTGCTGCCTGCCACAAATCTAAATCATGGTCTGATATTTTTCTAGATGGTTATCACGCCATCAGTTAGTTACCCGTACAATATTGAAGGCTTTTCTCTTTATAGCCTCTTCTAACACCTACAGGAAGTTAAGGCGCCATATGACAACAAATTCAAACAAATGACAACAAACGTTATAACATACTACCAATGTGTATATAATTTTTTCGCTGGTTATTTCGATAGTCATATAAAGTCATATTATTATACTATTATTGCGTTTTGAGACACTTAGCCACCTCTTAAGCTACCCATATTGAAATTTACAGGAATTTTTTATGTAATTCTTACATTAAAAAATCCTACGTCAAGAGCACACAACATCTAAAAACCATAAACAAGAACTAATCTTTGTTTTGAGCCCTAAACAACATTGTTATATAAAATACTATTTACACATTAGAATTTCTAAAGCTATTTTAACCTTATAACCCGAAATGCCTAAACTCTTTAGTTTAGTTTATTGATGCGTATAAATATGAAACTCACCGTGACTGAAGGAATGTAAGTATAGCAAATGAGTAATAACATATTTCATGACAAATATATGCATTTGTCCGGGTCCGCAGGTGGCCTTGGACACAACAATTTATCACGACCGTGCGCGACACTTCTGGCGCTAATACAAATAGCTTAGTTTTCCACCTTTAATATATATTAACTGTATACATTGTTTACTACACTTGAATACGATGTGGTGTTATTTATCTTAAATGCGTTAATATACATAGAATATAAATGGATGCAGACAGATGAGATCCTATTCGATTTCGACAAAATCGTAATTTTTGTACCCGACTTCCTAGAACGGTAATGTTTTTCAGTACATATGTCTGATGAATTGATAATAACCTAGTTAATAGTGACCCTGCCTTCCTAGCTAAACGTTGCGGGTTCGAATCCGGCTTGTGGCAAACATTTGTGTGACGAATGTGAATATTTATCTATATCAGAGGTTGTCATGACTTTCTCATAGACCACTTTCAAAGTTTGACCCCTGTAGCTATATTTAAAAATATCAAGGTTAAATCTAATTTAACTCTAAATTAATGCAGTTTTACGCATTGCAAGTCTTGAATATGGGATATACAGGTTTGTGCAAGTAACAGTCGGTGAGCTTCTTAAAATATTATATGTCTTCATTGTGTACACTTTACTTCAATATCGAAAACATATAAGTCTTCGTGGACGCGGCTTAAGATAAGTGAACTCTATTTTTGTCACGCCAACGTGGACCCTCGTAGAATAACTATGGAATAACTAAGGATCTATATATCTAAATATGCATCGGTAAAAGGAGGTTAAAGGGGTCGAAAGGGGTCGTCAAATAATTTCATTTAAGTCGTAGATAATTTCAGAATCTTATAATTTAAATATTAATTTAAATCTATTATATCTATTCACATAGGTTAAGCTTACTCTGTGGCAACAGCTACGCATGATCTTTCACATAATACAAATATTATTTACAATAGTTATGAACGTCGACTTAGTGTACCATTTCATTTACCTTTGAATTCTACTTTATTTCCTTATATTTATTAAAAAAAGGAACTTGATAGCCTTGGTCATAAAGACGGCGACGGGCTCACCACCTGTCACGTGGTCCCAAAAATATCATCGGTGGTGGGTGGGTTAAAGGAACTTAATTGTCTAGACTACACCTCTGTCTACACCTGTGTTGGTAATTGCGTGAAGATATTTATATTTATTTATACATATCTATATGTTTGTATGTTTGTGTGTGTAAAATATACATCGACAGACAGATCAACTTCAGACCCGTCATTGTCGCAATTTATTTGGAAGGCTTATGTTGAGTAGTTGACAGGCTTTTGATGAATTAGGCGGGTTATAACAAATAACCCTTTTCTCTGCTAAATCCTTTGCCGTATGGCCGGCTCGTACCAATGGGTTTTTCAAAAACTTCTGTACAAGTAATATCGTCGGCTTGGACATAAAGACGGTGATGAGCTCACCACTTGTCACCTTGTCCCGAAAATATCTTTAGTGGAAGGTGGGTCAAAGGGACTTAATTGTCTGGACTAGACCTCTGTTTACCCCTGTATTGGGAATTGCGTGAAAGACATTTATATATTTTTATTTAAAAATGGTTTAAAATATTAAAGGTCTGGTCTGCTAAAAGTAGGCTATATCACTCACATAAAAAGTTAAAGAAGAAAGTTCTCGAAGAAAAACTACATTTGAATATTTGTTTGTGTAAAAATGACACTTTTTACACATATGTTTTATAACGAAAAATTCTCTGTCCGTCCTTCTCTGTCTCTCTTGTCTCTGTCTGTCTGTCCTTTTTATGTACTGAATCAGTTAAACCGCACGTGGCAGCTGGTGTCACCATAATACGCGAGGTCCAAGTCTGTAGCTAATCAGTATTATATAAATTTCTATGTTGTTAATATATTTCAATCAACTTCAATTACCCATTACCGGCAAATTAAATGTTAGTTCTAGTTAAATATATGTCAATCTAAGAAATAACCGTTACCAAGAGCGAGTAATATTTATTTAATGCTTTATAATCAACAACAAATTAAAACAAATGTTCTTCAAGAGGCTCTCACGAATGCTTAGCGCAAACATTCTGGATAAACAATGTTATCGTAATGGTTATTATCAATAACGTAACGGTACGAGTACAATCTCTCTACGTGCTTCGTTACAAATTTAATAATTCATTAGCCGTGTCACAAATAATAAGTGAAGAAAAAATAACATACATACAATCACGCCTCTTTCCCGTAGGGGTAGGCAGAGACAACTTCTTTCCACTTACTACGATCCTTACATACTTGTTTCGCTTCTTCCACTATAATTATTCCCTCCATACGTACATATATATCATCTGATATACATACATATAATATGTATATAAATAAATTTGTTATAACAAAATATCACTTCGCAAGTAACAAATGAATGAAGGTACACAATAGACTGTATTGTCTACGAGTATGATAGAATCAATTTTATAACGCTTAGTTGCCATTGAGCCGCAAAATAAAGTTCCTTTTCAACCAACTTCAAAAGGAAGAGGTCTTCATATCATATTTTTTTCATTACACACCAGCGGGCCCGCAGACCGACTTTTTAACCTGACTTGGAACCTGATTGTGATGCCACCTACTGGGTACAAATACATGTTTTTTATATTTATTTATCTTTTAAACCTTTCATGGACTTCTCCAAAAACTCAAAACCATAATTAGGAAAATCGGCTCAGCATGTTTTTGTGTGACTTGACATTGACAAACGTCCATTAATTTTTAAATATTTAGATATTGAGGCCAATGATCGAAATAAAAAATATCCTATCTTTTAAGTTGGACCAAATTACAGATGTTGTAAACATCTGTAATTTGGCTTCATCAAAATCGGTTAAACAGTTTCGAGTTAACCTGCCACAAACATTGCAACACGATATTCTGTTTATACGACTATAAGACTAGCTGCCCCGCGCGGCTTTGCCCGCAGTATAACACTTAACGCGGAACCCTATGTTTCTAAAATAAAAGTTAGCCAGTCACTGAGTCAAAAAATCACTGGCAGATAGCTAGTGGTACTCCTTATAACAGCTATCTGTCAGTGAAAGTCCTGTTAAAATGGTTCCAGCCGTTTCAGAGATTAGGAACAAACAGACAAACAGACAGACATGTATAGATTCTTAGTTATTAATACATTCGTGAGACATTTCTAGGTACCGACAGTGTAGGTACCAACTAGTTTCGGACCTGTTGGAGGTCGTTCATATGACATGATATATAAAAGTCTTTCATATATAAAAGTTCATGTTCATATATAAAAGTCTTCCGCTCCCGTGGATGTCGTAAAAGTTAATTAAGTGTACGATTGTCAACCAACGGATAGCAATAGAATTTATAAAATGCCAGACCAAAAGGCAACCCTGCGACAGGCTATAAGTTGTGAGGCGTTTGGAACTGTGATCGCTAATCCACTTATAAATCGTAGTGATTATGGCAAAAGTACAGGATATTTCTTCTAAATACAGGATTTTTATACACCTCTTTATTACTTTAAGTGAAAACCAATTTAAATCGAATCAAAATCGAATTGATCAGCTTTGATTTATTTTTTGTCTTGTTCTGTGTACAACAATAAGAATCTACTGTTCGGTGTAGTTTTCTGTCTCTCTCTCCTCATTTATTATGTAAACATTAAATGTGTGAATGAAAGATACAGTTAGAAGAGTTAAAAGTTTTACCACTTGCTAATATTATATATTCTGTGTTTTTACTGAGGTTTATAGTGGCGCTGAAATTCGTTAAAGAAATATTGGATTTGACAACGTCACGTACAAATCTCGCTTTCAGGGCGGAAAAAATATAAAAATCAACCGCACGTAGAACAAATTTCGAAGTATCAGATTTATATTTTATACATGAACTCCCGTTCGCAAACGACGGGATATATTCAATGAAATAGGTCCAATAGATATGAAGAAAGAAAAAAATATTATTTGGGTGATCATCCGAGCTAGCTCATTAGTATTGTGAAGTGTCATGATGTCATGAACTATGAAACTATTTGAAGTATAGTTTGTATAAGTCATGTAAATAAACGAAGAGGAATATATATAACAAGCTTTTCTGGTTGTGAGGGCGGGTACAAAGAAGCCGCTGTAAGTCGGCAGGATAATCCGATGTCAAAGGCGTGTTAGAAAACTGCGTAATAAACATATGCATGTTTACGCCATAGCCTTCGTGTTTATATTATTAAATAACATTAATAAATGTCACGCCATTCCCAATACATAGGTAGACAGTCAGGTCGACTCACATTCTACCGAAAACATTTTTGGGGCAACGTGATAGGTGGTGAGCTCGTCGCTGTCTTTATGTCCAAGCCAAATCGTTATAAATAGTAGGTAAGTTTTTTGAAAAAACTCATTGACACATGCCGTGGGGATCGAACTAGAGTCTTTGACTTACTTAACTTATTTAAATATTCCTAGAAGTTAATAGGAATACAAGGAATACTATTAAATGGCAGTACTAATGTTATTTTTTAAAACAAAATCTCCGAAGAACTCTCCCCCTAGTAATATTCAATAATTCGATTCTTTCCCTTAGTCTCCTTTTCACGATAAAGTCACGATAGCCGAGTGGTTGGGTGGTCGGAATTTCGAGTCAATAGACCCGAGTTCGATCTCCAGTTAGTAGGCTCGTACCAATGGGTTTTCAAAACTTATGTACGAATATCGTTGGCTTGGACATATAGACGGCGACGGGCTCACCACCTGTCACGTTGTCCCGAAAATATCTTCGGTGGAATGTGGGTCGACGGGACTTAATCGTCTAGACTCGACCTCTGCCTGTATTGGGAATTGCGTGAAGATATATATTTTTTTATTTATATTTCCTTTTACGAGCTCACGTGAAGAAAGGGATTAGTTCTTACGCCGATACCAAACGCCACTCAATATGATTAAAGCCAAAGAATCAATCTTCAATCAACAATCTTCTAGAACTTCCAGACTTCATTCTATTTAATCACAGATTTATCTGTCACAAATCAGTGGAGAAATTACTGAGTCTCATAAATACAGTTATAATATAACTTAGACATGAGATCTACTAACCAATCTGTAATTGCAATTGTTGTCAAAATTATGGTGTAAACTTTCAAAGTACTTCTAATTTGTAACTGAAATTTAGACTTAATAAAAAGAATCTTACTTAAGTGTCAGGCAAGCAAAAGAAAATGTATTGATTTACAAGAAAAAATTCTTTTAGGTTATGTAAGTTGGTGGGTTTTTTAAAGCGGGGCGTGCAATGGTTATAAACATCTCCCAGCTATACCATGCTATATTTAATTAAATGTTATTTCTCCATTACTGGTCCATACATTAGAAAGAAACGGAGACAAAATGAAATGTTTTACTCTTCTCGGCACGTACCATCCGTTCTAACCGCGCAGGCAACCGGCGGCATTTGAAATTTATTTGATTTTAAATCTCAACAGTTTCTGGCAACTTTAAACGACCACTTTTTTAATCAATTTACAAGACTACGACAATTTAAAGACAAGGCAATTTATAATTTTAAGTGGATTAAGGAATATCCTGCCCTTAATCATTATAATTTAAATTAAAAGTTGTTACAAACAGAGTAGAACACAAATAAGAGAAAAAACATTATTGAAAAACCATTAACCATATATTCATAGGTCCAAACCATATATTCATAGTTCATTACCGAAACCGTATTTCGATCATTGTGAGCATGATTTGAAAGAAATAGCTTAGTCGTTGTTTTCTCGAATTTGTCTTTCTTTATAAATAAATAAATATCCCAATATTCTCAATACAGGGTATACCGAGGTCTAGACAATTAAGTCCTTTCGACCCACGTTGAGGACCTTTTTTTGGGACACCATGGCAGGTGGTCATCTTTATTTCCAAGCCAATGATATAAATCTCATTTTAATTGTTTTAAACACCCATTCTTACGAACCTTGGGGATCGAACTCGAGTCTCGAGACTATCGAGATTTTCGACATTTCCTTAATGACAAATTTTATATGTTACGCCTACCCCTGCTTTTTTTAATATACACTTTATTCAATCATATAAAACATAATACAAATACACTATACTGTGTACTGTGTACTAATATATACTATATAAAAATGTTTCTAATAAATCTCGTTTAAATGTCGAAGTATAAATTGTTATATAATCCTTCATCAAGTCAACTTTGAAATACTAAAACATACAAAAAGTCGATAATCTGTAGCCTGCAAAGTAAACTGTAAGAGATAGCATATTTTAATGATAAATATTGTTAGATTTTAAAAATCAAATTAACATTTTAAAAGCTCTATGCCTCTTTTCATCATACTGAAGGTCTTATCGCCCAAGCTAAAGTAATGAAATCTTTCTCGCCTACTAAATTTTATCTAATTTTTGTAATCTTCACAGAAAGTGCATAAATTAAACATTATTATTATTGTTCCAAACTGAAACATTCTCTTTCATTAACTTTTTAGTTACACTCCGTTTGTATACGTTCTGTGTGTCAGCGAATCTAGACTTTATAAACATGCCTCTTTCATTTTTCAATACCAAATAAATCCAACCTGAATGACCAACCTTCGCTAGGAAAAAATATATGGCTCTATGATATATAATTGTATTTTTTTTACACTTAAAGTTATTTTTTTTATTTTAAATAAATTTTCTGAGAAATATCACAAGAAGTCACGATAGCCGAGTGGTTAGGTGGTCAGAATTTCGAGTCAAGTGATCCGAGTTCGATCCCCAGGTGGCAAGCTCGTACCAACGAGTTATTCAAAAAACTTATGTATGAATTGCATCGTTGGCTTGGACATTAAGAGGGCGACGGGCTCCCCACCTCTCACGTTGTCCAGAAAATATCTTCGGTGGAAGGTGGGTCGAAGGGACTTAATTGACTAGACTAGACCTCTGTCTAACCCTGTATTGGGAATTGCGTGAAGATATTTATAATTTTTATTAATTATGTCACATACGAACATAACGAATGAAGGATATTATAGGGCTCTCGTATAAGGTTTGTATTGTTCGCCATGGTTAGCAGGCGTATTACCAGGCAATGTACTAGGCAGCTTGTTTCGCTCTGACGCTGCTGCCCTTCACCGTTCTGTTAAATGTCTGTATGATATATTTCGAGACAGTTGTCACGCCATCTGTCAGTAACCAAAGACATATTGAAGTCTTTATTTAAACCCTTATTCGCCTATTACAACACCCACGTAAAGAAAGGGAGTGGTATATCGTATCCACGCGTATTTTTTATAAATTTTAATATTTAGTGAAGTTTAGTTTCACAGATATAAATGTAAATGAATGAATGAATGATTGAAAGGTATAGTCTTTCTGGCTACAGTGTAATGATATATCACCCTTTTTCTGTTCCTGAAATGGCCTTGAAAATGACGAATGATCGAAAAATTCCAGACCAAAACTCACCACAGACCGGCGACGAGCAGCGTATAATGTACAATAAATGTATATCTGGTACTGCGATTGTCTATAAGCTATCGAAGCGTGGTGATTGTGGCATATCTTACGGGAGAGGCTTATGTGGTGCAGGAGACTTTTACAGCCATAATTTTGTTTACACTATACGTATGTATATTGTTAACGAAATTATTTCACATTGTCATTCAGGAAGCGCACAAATTTTTTGTAGTGAATCTTTTTCCTTTCCGGTATGTATATATATCCTGCATCTGTCACTATAGAGCATCTATTTTGTTTTCAAAACTGACAATAGTAGAAATATGAGCACGCTGTAGAGCTTTCAGTCGTTAGTCAAGTCATTATTCGCGGGTCCGCTTTATGTAGAATGTGTTGAGAAACACGAAACAGAGCGTGTCGGTTCCCGACTAAATTACATTTATCTATGTGGACATTGTTTTGGCAACGGTTCAGTATCTAGTTAGCATAATTGCTTAATTACTTTAAGCAGAGTTGACGCTACGCTTTAAGTTCTGTTTGCACTGTTTATAATAGGCATTACTTGTCGATGTCTGTAGTAAGGAATAAGTATGTATTTGTATAAAGTGGGGCAACTCGAAAACCCGTGTAATGTTTTCGAATTGTTCGACTTTAATGTTTCACTATTAAACTGTTTTAGTTTTCTGTTTCTCAAATCTTATATTATTAAAACTGAAATTATTAATAACTTAAATTATTGTTTCAGAGAACGCCGCCGTGTTTCACAAATTTATACTACAAAATATTTCTACTTCAAGTAACATTAAGCGTACCAAATTTTTACCTCCGTCTCCCTCTCTCCTCTCTCTTTATTCCAGTATATTGTGAATATGAAACACAATGATTTTTTGTTACTGAAATTAATATAATCAAAATAATTCGCAACTATGTCACACACTCACATATTTTAACTCAATTATCCGATTGTCCCCCTCTTTATCACATCCCGCCCTGTCTGTCATATCTACCCGACTCTTGAATCAAATTACTTGGTAACTAACGCTGACTCCACGCGGAGTAATAATGAAGCGTTAAGTTTTATTTGCATATCTTAATTATAGGAATTCCGACGGTATGTAAGCGGTATATTGCTGTGTGGTATCTGCTTAAGAAATTATTGGATATCGTAAGCAGCGACTGGGCAAAAGCATTGAAAACCGCAATGTCGAGTAGCTATCTTGAAAAAGACTAGATCAAAATTCAGTTCAGAAGAATCAGAACAAAACAGAGGTGAGTGCTGGCAAATATACTTTGCCAGCACTCACCTCTGTGCGAGATGAGTCAATTCCTTCTTACAGAACAGGCTTATATTCTGCCGTGGAATGTTATTGGATATCATTTAAATATGTAAAGAAAAATGAAAGGGGGAAAAAGGGTAGAGGACTTCACACAACGGACGAAGAGCTAAATTTCAATAAGCCAAATGCCGTTATTTTACGAAATTGTGGTACTGCCACGGTCACAGCATCCAATTTACGTGACTACAAAAATGGCATCTTGTGTTACTGTTAATATACTACAGTACTTTTTTGCTGGTTTTGGTTATTTATTCTTTAAGTTTAGTTATTTATTTGGTTATTAAGTACTTTATGCAGTGAATTTAAATCAGTTTTCAATCTCTTATAACCTTTCAATTTCAATTTTGCAATCATAACTTTTCATCAAAATTTAAAATAAAACTTTCATACTTTTACGAAATTCCATTAAAAAAAGGTAACGATAAAGTGGTTACGAGGATTATGACGTATATTTTGAATGCGAATTGGGGTCAATGTTACGCACCCTTTATTTTGTTAGCGATTATGTAAATAGACAAATCAAACCAATCAAATGCCTTTCAAACATCAAAGCGATACCGGAACAAGCATTGAGTGGTTCCCATATCAAAGGTTATTAACGGATTTCAAAAATAACGATATGTTTACATATTATATTATAACCAATTACATTATATTCAATTTTGTTGATTTTTTTATTTCATAGTTTAATTAATTATTTTCACGAAAGCCGAGTGGTTGGGTGAGCGGAATTTGAGTGAAGATATTTATTTATTTATTGACCAAGTATAAGTTACATTTACATTAGAAGATAACTGCAGGTTTTTCTAGATAGTTTGTTGATATGTACAAATTATATATAATAGGTATTATAGCAAAGTCAGAATCGTACTTTGTCAATTTTGCAAATGCCGAATGTCTTGCTTCTGCTATTACCTGTGCATTCTATAATTAGTTCCAAAGTGTAAAACTATATAAAACTATAGATCTGGCAGTACATTTGAAGGCTATGCACCACCATCTGTTGTTGTAAAAAAATTCTGTAAGCTTACTGGTGTGGTCTGCGTCTGGTTTGCTCACCATCCTTGTCGACTTCTCAGCCGATAAAGCTAAGCAGCATTTTTAGTTATTATTATTTCGTTAATATTATGATTAATTATTTAGTATTATTATTATTTTATTATTATTAATATTATTTAGGCATAATTTCGCGTTTTTCATAATTTTTTTCTACGTCCTGGTAAATTTATTACTTTAGACCACTTTTTGGGTATGCTTACATATATTAATTTTTAAATACGACTCTAAAGCATAAACTGCTACCATGGAGCTGGGCCTTCTTAACGAAGTGAAGCGATACTTCGTATCTGGACTGCTTCTGATGCTGTATAAAACTTAATTAACCCCTTCAAGGTGCGAGTACAAGCTTCTCATGAGTAATATCACTAAACCATAGACCTCATCAATGCATTCGTGTTCATTTAAAAAGAAATATGTTTGGCGAGACTCTGTTGAACATTTTAATCACTTCCTGCTATACGAAGACAAACACATCGAAAGTTCCAGTAATTTTGAAATACGTTCCGACGTAGGACAAACGCGACACACACGGCGCGTAATATCAGTGCCACGTTGGACTGACTGACAAATGACCGCACCGTACGGTTTTGATTTCGTCGCTTTTGTAGTCAAAATTTATCAGCTAAATGAATCTCTGGAAAGACCTGCCACACAGGCTAATAACTAGCTATTACGAATAACAATGATAGCTTATTTCTTTCAAGTACTTTTCAAGTACCATGGTTTAATGTTGGCATCCCGATAAGCATTTGTATCTGAACGCATAAACTTAATAGCTTTAATAAAGTAACTTGAAATTTTCGAAGTTAAGGCCCCTGTAGCTTTTTGATAAAAAGGTTCGGTGGATAAGACTAGAAACAAATCTTTTATAAGATCTCAATCGTATATCTGACGACCTGTCACATATTTTTTATTCTGAATGTACTGGGAGAAAATATTAAATTTTATACATTTATGCCTTAAACACAGACGAAGACGTTTTGTAAGAAATAACAGAAAATACAAAGCCTCTTTTTAAGGGACACCTTAATCAAAATTCCTCATTTATTTTTATTAACATCATCGGCTGCGTAAGAGCTTCAAATCAAATACACATAACTTACAAGATCCGAAATATATCACTCTTTACCTCAGATTACAGTCTTGCACGCGATGCGTCCACCAGACTGATTAACGATCACTGGCTAACATGATTAATTTAGATGATCTAAAAAAGCGTTAAGATGAAAAGAATCCGGCAAATTCAATTTACATGAACATAGTTACTTCAAATGTATAAGGTAAGGTAGCAAAGATAAAAAACGTCAAGAGATAAATATTAAATAAGTATATAGATAGGGACAACATCACATACATTCCTCTAGTCCCAAAATAGCTGTATGTACTAGTATTACAGAATCTGAAACAACGAAGGTACTACAAACACCCAGCCCCTAGACAATGTAGAGAAAATAATTTCCATTAGTGAACTTCACGCAATTCCCTATACAGGTGTAGACATAGGTCTAGTCTAGACAATTAAGTCCCTTCGACCCACCTTCGACCGAAGATATTTTCGGGACAACGTGACAGGTGGTGAGCCCGTCGCCATCTTTATGTCCTAGCCAACGATTTAATTCGTACATAAGTTTTTTGAAAAAACCCATCGGTACGAGCTGCCACCTGGGGATCGAACTCGGGTCTATCGACTCGAAATTCCGACCACCCAACAACTAAAAATAAACCCGACACCTTAGAGCTGGCGACACCTTAAAAACCGGTGTTTACGCCACTAGTCCACGAAGCGTAGTGCTGTACTTAATCTATTTTTTTTTTGGAATTTTGTACAATAAAATAAAATAAAAAAAAAGCTTGCCATGACATAATACTGCTTTTGAGATGATATTATTCATGTCCCCAAATTTGACTATGGAATAAAATAATCGAGTTAATCAATAAAAATTAAAACAAAATTAAGTTCATATTGTTATAAACATAATAAATTTTAAGAATTATGAACAACTTAAAGAAGCTAAAGCAACTCAACATTATAATTTTAATTGGTACGTCGCGTCAAAGTTCCCTCAAAACTCAATATAGTCATTTAACATTTTCCTTTACGTGAGGTGAGAGATGCGGAAATTACTAAGAAGTTTTTCTATTTCATAGAAAATTTTCTATGAAACATGCAAAAATAATGGAAAAACCAGCAGCAAAATATTTACATTGAAGATGAAATAATGAAGTTGTTTAAAATTTCTAACCACCTTAGAATCAAAATTCTTGTTACATTTTGAAGGGTTCTAGATCATGCGATAGGTATTCAAAATTCTCGTTATAATCACGATAGCCAAGTAATTGGAATTCGAGTCAAGGGACCCAAGTTTAAGCCCCAGGAGGTAGGCACGTACCGACGAGTTTTTTCATCGTTATATATGTATATGTATGTATGTATGTATATTTATCGTTAGCTTGGACATAGTGACGGCGAAACGTTCACCAACTGTCAAGTTGTTCAAAAGAATGTCTTCAGTGAAAGGAGGGTCGAAAGGACTGTATAGGAAATAGCGCGAAGATATTTTTTTCTAGATCAAGCAACAGATATTCACAGTGCTAATGCAAACTAGCTTACACAAACGTAAAGGAAAATGTTAGGGAAATAAAGTCTGGACGAAAAAGCTGTTCCATTTATTTAAGACATGATTATTTTCCGCTAACACCTGAGAATATTCTCGACGCTTGGACTCAAGTTTACGGAGTGATATAAAATTGCAGATCAAATAGCAAAGAATAGTGGCAATCGATTTGTGCAATGCGCAAGTCGCATTTGAAACGTGTGCTCGTTTAAGTAGTCATAACTGATATTTAGTTTCACACTTAACTGCTATATATATTTCTTATTAAATAAGTATGTTTTTACTTAATTAACTGCCCCACTGCAGGACATAAGCATCTCCTTTAATCACTACGCTTGCTAAACCTATTAGCAATCACAGTACCAAACACCTCGCACCATGCACGCCGTCATTTACTTATCATCACGCATAATCCCTTACGGGGTAACCAGAGAGACGAGATCGCCAATGTTACGGTCCTTACATACTTCTTTGGCTGCTATCAAATTTATAATTCATACACGAGCAATTTTCTCACATGGTCTTCAAAATTAGCCTCGGCCGATCTCGACACGCTATAGATTAAAATTTCACGCTATAGATTTTCTTCACCACTCAGTCGTCATTCTCAACGTGCCCAAACCATTGAACTGCTTAATTTTGGTTCAGTATTTAACATTACGGTTTTCTAGTCATCTGTCAATGGCCAAAGTAATTGGTAGAAACTGTGGAATAAGATGTCGCAGGTTCGAGTCCATTCGACTTTTGCTGTGAACCAATCTAGACACCAGCATAGAACCTTTGTAAGGTGTGCTCAACAAAAATATTATGTGAAAGTAGAAATACTTTGGGTCTATTTAACAAATTCCGCAGCACACTTCTCGATTCAATTTAAGCGTTTCAGTTTTTCCTCACGTCAGTTCTTATTTTCAGCTTCTCAATATTCAGCTTAGTGTCCAAGCCAATGATACAATATACTTACTATCTACATTTATATGTTTACATAGATATTTCATTCGTGTTTACACATTATAAACTTCCATGTTTTGAGTAAATAGTAACATTCATATTTATAACACAAATATTAGCGTCTAGTGAGGTTCGATCCCGCAAGCCCTAGCTTCGAATTCACGGTCACTACCAACTAGAATATTAGGTCGTCGTTCAGTACAAATAAGTACGATACTTCAAAATTACTTGATAAAGTTTTGAAGAGAGAATTAAGATAAGTGTAACAAAATCAATCTAACAAAGCATAACTGGTTGTTTTTAAAATCTGTAATATGTTACTAATTTACGTGGCATAGAAAGGCTTACCAAATGTGTTAGCGTTGGAGGTGGATAGTGGCAATAAGATAAAATTAGGTTCTTCGGATTCATTTCACGTTCTCAATTTTCCAATTCCCCGTATTAGAGTCGTGACTAACTTTCGAACTATACAGGAGTTAAATTCAGTCAACAAATCAATGAAAGGGATTTTGGAACGGTTGTAAAGTGATTTTACGCCTCGGTCCCTAAATAAAATTTGATTGCATACAAATTTCAAAAACAATTACTTTCGATTGCTATTCATAATTCGTATCATAGACTTGTCTAATCTAAGACGACCCGGAAGCATAATTGAACCTATTGTCGTCGAAATAATGTTTACTAGGTAAAATCACGCTACAGGCCATTTTATGCCGAATATTAATGTTTGTATGCAACATTTTCGATTTTTATAGGAATAAATTTATGCATGTAAATGTATTTAAACTAGCTTTTCCCCGCGACTTCTTATGCGTGGAAATAGATCCCTATCCTCTATTTGTATGTTCGAAGAAGCTATCTTTTATACATAAAACGTACCTATGTTGTTTTCGTAATTTGCCCAGTATTTAGTGAAGAGGAACATTAAGGAGGGGTTTTGGAAAATCTCGCTCTAAGAGTAACGTGTACATAAAAATATTCGCTAGTAGGAACCATAGAATATTTTTCTCCGTAGTACAACGCGTATTTGTACATGGATGACGTTTTATATGTTTTACCTGCGTTTGATTACGGAACACCTCTAGCAGATAATTAGACGAACTGAAGCCAGCAGTGTGTGTTGCTCACTGCCAAGGGCAGCTCCTTTTCACCTATCGAGCGATAACGCGCTACGCCTTTAACGTTTTTATTTATGTTTAAATAGGGCTTAAATTTAATTTTGCGCTAGAGCTTTAAGTACCCGGTATTTAGTTATCCCACTGCTGGCACCTTTAACGACACTCAAAGGAAAACTTTTAGGGAGTATTTTGAAGTTATTAAATGAATTTTTTTGTTTACTTTGCCATTTTCAACTATACTTAATCTTTGGTTCTATTTTAATTTGTTTATGGATATAATGTTTTTCTTTTTCCTTAAATAGAAAAAAATGTGTTAATTTAGTAATTTGATATACATTTTTTGACGTGACTTGTCAATTCAATAAAACTCGCTCTGTTTATGTAAATATGTTTAACACAGAAAGAACAAAATATTAATTTAAATTTCTGTTTCGGCAAAATATTTTTTTTGTGTTCTTGTAATTACGTGGCCTCGCAAAAGTTTTAGCATCTCATTACAAAGTAATTAGAAATGTAATTAAATGTTTGTCCGTAGCTTATTGAGTTGTTTTGTTCGTACCCCAGATATTATTATTAGACATTTCTATGATTGAAATGAATAAAGTATAAAGATTCGTCTACTTTTAAAATAATAAATGTGTAAATATTCACTGCAGTGTGGTTAGAAGTTAACCAACCTCTTTTTTCCTATATGATAGCTTTTAAATTAAACATACCGGAAAAAAGACCAGAGGTGTCTGATACTGCGATCTCCAATCCGCTTGCCAAGCGAGATGATTATGCCAAATCCTTCTTGCGAGAGAGGCCTTTGTCCTGTAGTGAACTTTAACAGGTCGTCGCATTTACCAATGTTAAACTGTGTGAATCGTCCTAAATACGAGTATATACGACGATGCAATTCCCAATACAAGGGTAGACAGAGGTCTAGTCTAGTCTAGACAAGTTAGTTAGATAGTGTAGTTAAATCCCTTCGACCCACCTTCCAACGAAGATATTTTTTTTCGGGACAATGTGACAGGTGGTGAGCCGTCGCCGTCTTTATGTTCAAGCAACGACATAATTCGTACATAAGTTTTAAAAAAAACCCATTGGTACGAGCCTGCTACCTGGGGATCGAACTCGGTTCTCTCGACTCGAAATTCCGAGCACCCAACCACTCGGCTATCGTGACTTAAATACGACGATAGATAAAGTTTGGTGATTGAAATGAATAACGTAAAAAGATTCGTCTACTTTTAAAATAATAAATGTGTAAATAATCACTGCAGTGTGGTTAGAAGTTCACCAACCTCTTTTTTCCTATATGACAGCTTTTAAATTAAACATACCGGAAAAAATTAAGCAGAGGTGTCTGATTCTCCGATCTCCAATCCGCTTGTCAAGCGAGATGATTATGCCAAATCCTTCTTGCGAGAGAGGCCTTTGTCCTCTAGTGGACTTTAACAGGCGGTTATTTATGTATGTATAAGCTACCTACAGATAGGGGGATAACTGTCTCAAAAAAACTTAACCAAAATAAGGAGACCGATGATGGACAGCAGCCTCCAAGTTCACCCACAGCCCAGTAGTTGGATGTTGAAAATTCGAGTCAAGTGACCAAGTTCGATCCCTAAGTGAAAGGTTCGTTACAATGGGGTTTATCAAAACACTTATATACTATTTATATCATAGGCTTGGATGCAAAGACGGCGACAAGCTCACCACCTGTAACGCTCTTTCTAAAAATATCTTCGGTGTACGGTGAGTCGGAAGGACTTACTTAATTTTCTAGACCTCTATTTAACCCAGTATTGGGAATGGCGTGTAGATGTTGTTTTTTTTTATCCGGAGAGAACATTTAAAAGTAACAAGTACACTTAACAAATTGTAATTAAATTAATTCCTGTCTAACAAGAATTTTTTACATTAATCTAAAATTAAACTTTAGTTCTGTTCGCCAGCATTCTAATTGACCGTAGCTGTTTTACGTCAGGCCTTAACGATTGAATACGTTTTAAAAGAAGGTACCGGGAAGGTAAGAAAATCAATTTAGGCTAATTTTCTCATAATATACGAGTATGTAGTTATAAATCATAGACATAAACGTAGGAAAAAGTCTAGGAGATCTTTACCTACGTTTGTAAGGCAAAACCTATTTAATTATTGTTCGGAGGCGGCAAGCTTAATGATATGATGACATTAATAAGATGTTCCAAAAAGGCTTGCTTGAAACGATTAATGTTTAATTACTACTCCAGTATTGAAATACGTTAGCAAACGTCTAACCTACTTCGGAGACAAGAAGACTATCTATCGAATCGACTGTATATATTACTGAAACTGCAATATCAATACCAAATATGCAAATCTGTCAGGGCTCTCAAACAAAAACACAAAATTTTAGGTATAAATTTTATAAATATACGTGTGTTTATATGACGGTATGCGTATATTTTCTCGCATTTCTCCGATCCTATTGCTAGGATTTTAAGCATTCTCTTTATTGGCTTACATTTACTTCAATGTTGGTATGTCGGAGGACTGAACAATTTTTTTTTTCGTACGGAATTTCTGGATTTTCTTTCTTTTAAAGGATAGGAAGCCTGTCACTATCGTTTTGTCGAAGTCAACAATACAAAAGAATCCATATCAAAATACATAAAAACATATTTATATTATAACCTCAAGAAAAGTTACAGACAAATTATATGGTATAACAAAAATTTATTACGGCAACTAATTCATGTCTCGTCGTCTTTTCTTCAAACTAATAAGTAATTAGTAATATTTAAAAGAAGTCACGATAGCCGAGTGGTTCGGTGGTCGGAATTTCGAGTCGAGAGACCCGAGTTCGATCCCCAAGTGGCAGGCTCATACCAATGAGTTTTTCAAAAACTTATGTACGAATTATATCGTTGACTTGGACATAAAGGCGGCGACGGGCTCACCACCTGTCACATTGTCCCGAAAATATCTTTGGTGGAAGGTGGGTCAAAGGGACTTAATTGTCTAGACTAGACCTCTGTCTACCCCTGTATTGAGAATTGCGTAAAGATATTTTATAATTTTCCTCAAGTGTTTCGCGTCCGAAATTTCTATATATCATATCTAATAAAACTGCCACTCAAACTGAATCGAAGATCTGGAAATTTTCAAACGCATCTTTGTTAAGTAAGAAAAACAAGCTTGAGCCTAAATCTTATTTTTCGGAGAGAAAAAAAAATATAGTATTGCGAATGAATGAATGAATGGACTATTAATCTTGATGATTAATGGGTAAGCTTCATTTGTGCTTCAATGTTTAATTTGCTTATCCTTGGGCATTTGTGAGAGCTGTCTATCACAGGCTTAGAAATGATAAAATTTATATTTGTTTATTTGTTTGCAGGACTTCAGTTCGTCGGAATTAAATTAATTTTGTTTTGTTCTCTCAGCATAACTCACAGCTGGATTTGCCACTTGATGAGTGGAAGTTTCAAGACTTTCTTTATTTTTTGATGAAAAATTATTTAACATAATAGTATACACAAATATGTTTTTTCACAAATATGTGAAATCAAAAATTGGAAGCTACATTGACGTTTAATCTATGTTTTTTACGTTAAATATATACTGGATTATTTATACCGCACATATCAACTGATATGAACGGAATAAAAACCCACAACCTCCGCCGTGCCGTAGTAATATTACCCACAGTTGATCTGTTTCATACGCTTCGTGACTCGGTGGAACGCGGAGCCAAACGACTGATTGGCGATGGTAAGTTGGATAAAAAAAATTATACTTTACTTCGAGGAGCGTGCAGATAACCTTCATAATCTCATACCGCCATCTCTATTCGTCAATACCATGGGATACCAGGCGCGTTGTGAGGTAACACACATATTTAATCAATTTATGCTTCCGATCCCTATATATGTGATCGGCTTATGATCGACGTCTATGTTTCCAAACGAATACAACATTAACCTTTTCAAAGTGTGAGTACTTGGGCTTCTTACGAGTAATCTCACTCCACCGTAGACCTCATTTATGCCTTCATGCTGAAGATCGTAGTTTACTCCATTTTTAAATTAAGGAAAAAATAAGGAACAAACTTTAACCAAGTTTTATATATTCCCGTAATATTCGTATGGTTTCTCAGACTTGACGAGTTTATCACAATGTTTTCCTTTGTCAAATTTAATGGTGCCTTCGGCAATAGCGGGGAGGAATAACTTCTTATTATCAGAACTATCAATGTTACTATTTGATGTACAAATAGTAATATTATGGTTTGAAAACAAAATCTTGTCCTAATATCAATAAGGAATGGCAGACGTAAAAATCACGTTCCATATCATTTCTATTAGATCAGTTCTATGAAAATGTATTCTAGGCGCGTGACGTGCCTCCGTCAGCGCGTTTGGAAAGAGATTCTACCTATAAGAGCTATTGTTCTTCTACAATAAACAATATCGAAGCGTGTTGGGAATACATTATTAATTGTCTTCACGCATTTTCCCAATAGACAGTAGACAGAGATCAAGACATTTAAATTCTTTCGACCCACCTATCATCAAAGTTTATTTTGGATAACGTGACAGGTGGAGAACTTATCGCCGACTTTTATCCAATTCTCGCAGTACAACATACTTACAAAGATACATATTGAAATATACATATAAACATCACACAAGGATTTACTCCTATCGATTCGAAGCCACAACCCTTCGAATGCAGGGTCGCTACCAACTAGGCTATCGACCCGATACATTTGGAACATTTGGAGTGCATTAATTGGGTAATAAGTATTATATGAAATATTACATCGATTACTTAAAATTTAATATTGATATAGACACTGGTTGTAAAATATAAATCAGCTCAAAGAACCATGTTACAGAATACCGTTAAAAGCTCAGACTTAATTTTACCAAAGTTACCATTTCATTACATGTTACAGATGTAGATCGAATAACAAATAAAACACTTGTAAATACTTAGCAACATTTTATATTTGAGCAGCGTAACGTATTTAGCCTCAAAATCGAATTACTTTTTATAAGTTATTAAAGATAAATTTAAAAAGAACTGTCTCGCGGTGACACGAAGGTAAGAGCGTTGCCACAGCACGGCAGAGATCGCGGGTTAAAATCCTGCACGTGTCAGTTAACTTTTAAATTTCTTTTTAATTTAATAAGAAAAGTCCTGCATGACAAATTGTTTTAAATATTCAATAAAATAACTCATTCGATATTACTATATTCGTCGTCTAATACTGTCAAAAGTTCAGACACAATTTTCCTTTTACCAAAGTTACAATTTTAGTACATGTTATAGATGTAGATCGAATACAATACAAAAAGCACTTGTATATAGATACTTTATTTCTTTCCTTCTTTCTTTCTTTACAGCCTATCAAAAGTCCACTGCTGAAGATAGGCCTCCCCAAAGATTTCCACAGAGAAAGATCCCGAGCCTACTGCATCCATCTACTTCCCGCAATGTTGTGCAGTTCGTCACTCCATCTTGTGGGGACGTCCCACACTGCGCTTGCCAGAACGAGGCTGCCACTGAGTACTTTTCTTCCCTAACGGTTGTCCGTTCTTCGAGATATGTGGCCGGCCCATTGCCACTTAAGTGTGCTAATCCTTATGGCTAGTTCTGCTGCGGATATCATCGTTGCGGATTCTGTCACGAAGAGAAACACCCAACAAAGCCCTCTCCATAGCCCGCTGACCAACTTTGAGCTTCCTTATCCGGCAAGCAGTGAAGGACCATGTCTCAGTTCCGTAGGTCACTAGTATAGATATATATAGTCAGTAGGATAGATACTTTGTAACATTTTATATTTGAGCAGCGTAACGCCGTGTAGTTCTAACAAAATAACAGGTGGGCCAAGAATTCGTTAACATTTAAATGTAACTTACCGCGCAAACTATTGCCGCGCGGGGCGCGGGCGTGTGAGGGGACACTAGCTCGCATCTTGGAAATTTAGTTTAAACAGTTTAAACAGTAGAAAAAATTTAGGTTAAACAGTAGAAACAGTTTTATTTAAACGACTTTTCGCTCATTACTGTGAGACGCTTATTTCGCGTTGAATATGGTTTACACGACTTAAGTAAGTGTCCAAGTGCTCCTTTAATATAGAAATGGGTGAAGAAGTTCGAAGAGACGGGATCTACATTAAATGTGAAACAAACCGGCGGCCCACGGACTTCTCGGAGCGAAGAGAACGTGCAACAAGTTTCCGCTTCTGTTCGACGTGATCCAGATTTATCGACACGCAAACGTTCGGCTGAATTAGGATTATCTCGCACATCATTACGCCGTATTTTGAAATAATTAGTGCAAGAACTAAACCGTAATGAATTAAATTTACGTAAGTCATATGCCGAATCAATGTTAACTCGTTTCAGTAATTTTCACAACATCTTATTTTTTGACGAAACCCATTTCCACCTAAATGGACATGTAAACAAACAGAATTGCAGGTATTGGAGCAGGGAAAATCCTAAAGCTAAACATGAGAGGCCACTTCACTCTCCTAACTGTATGGGCTGCAATTTGAGCAAAAGGAATCATCGGACCTTACTTTTTTGAAGATTCTCGAGGCCGTTCTGTTACTGTTAATTCTGCCGAGTATGTGAAAATGTTACGGGAGTTCTTAGCACCGATGCTACTGAAATGTGCTGGCTATAATCGTAACACATGGTTTCAACAAGATGGAGTCACGTGTCACACATCGAATGAGTCCTTGCCGGTGGTCAAGGACATGTTTCCGGAAAAGCTGATATCCAGACGGGGTGACATCCCATGGCCACCCAGAAGTCCAGATCTATCCCCAGCAGACTTCTTTTTATGGGGTTATTTAAAGAGTCGTGTCTACATTGATAAATCGAATACACTGCGTCAACTTAAAGAAAAAATCATCGAAGAGATGTCGGCGATCTCGCGGTCTCTTTGCAGAAGAGTATTCGAAAACTTCAGGACTTGCTTAGATGAGTGCAAAACCGAAACGGTGGTCATTTAGACGAAATAATTTAAAAAATAAATTACAACTAATTAGCTATCTCGTAAATAAACGATTTCTAAAATATGTTAAATGGTTTTTTATACGATTTGTTCAAATGTTAACTAATTCATGGCCCATCCTGTAGTAATAAATAACCCTGCCACGAAGTTGCGACTGCGACAGTTTTATACAGCCTATTTAGACACTACAAAATCGAATTATTTTTCTATAAATTGTACTTATTTATTTAAACTATAGTATATTCTTTATTACTATAACTCATTCGATATTAAATTTAAAGTCACAATGGCCGAGAGGTGGCAGGCTCGTACCAATGAGTATTTCAAAACTTATGTACGAATTACATCGTTGGCTTGGACATAAAGATGGCGACGGGCTCACCACCCGTCATGTTGTCCCTAAAATATCTTCGGTGTAAGGTGGTTCAAAGGGCCTTAATTGTCCAGACCTCTGTCTACCCCTGTATTGGGAATTGTGTGGAGATATTAATTGTATATTTATGTTAAATTAATAAATCGAGACGTCACGATAGCCGAGTGGTAGGGTGATCGGAATTCGAGTCACGAGTTCGATCCCCATTGCTCGTAGCCATGGGTTTTGCAAATCTTACGTACGATTTATATCATTGGCTTGGGCATAAAGACGACGACGGGCTCACCGCCTGGCACATTCTCCCAAAAATGTCTTCGGTGGAAAGAGGGTCGAAAAGACTTAATTGTGTTAACTTAAACTGTTACTTTTAACAGTGGTAGAGCCACGCATTAGCTTTTGTTGTTGCTTGAATGGACCCGCTCGACCTGGGAAGTACCACGACCTCACAGAATACCAGCGTGAAGTAGAATTCTAACAAACTTCTGCGTTTCGTCTGGTGAGTGCAGGTAACCGGAGGCCCACACTCCCTCCTCCCCAATTTGGGAAGGGGGACTCTAAGTCCGGCAACACATCTGCTATGCCTCTGGTATTGCAGTGTTCATGGGCGACGGTAATCACTTACCATCACGAGAGCCGCCTGCTCGTTTGCCGGCCTTTTCTATAAAAAAAAACCTTTGTTTACCCCTGTATTGGGAATGGCGAGAAGATATATTTTATAGAAATTAAATTAAATATAAATAAAAAGAACTATCAAACGGAGACACTGTGGTTCGGAGGTAACAACCACAGCACGGCAGAGGTCGCGGAATCGAAGATTTTTAAATTTCTTTTAATTTAATAAGAAAATCCAGCATGACTTACATGCTTTAAAATTTTAATAAAATATGTCATTCGACATTATATGTTCGCTACAAGTTAGTAAATAAACGTTGTGGTGACGGTATGTAACATACGTGTATAACACATATAACATTTATTAGGTTTTGGGCGAAAAATATACTAGCAATTCATAGAGGGCTGATCGAAGGAAATTTTAACTCACATTCACTCTGTTATAGAAAAAATATTTTTATTTTTATTTTTATTTATCTTCACGCACAATCCCTGACGGGTAGCCAGAGAACAGATCGCCAAGTGTCACGATCCCTACATAGCTCTTTCGCTTCATTCAGATTCATCATTTTCTTCATACATGCACGTCGAGGTATCCGAGTACTCTTGACCCTCCTCTCTTCGAGCAATTTGCTCACATGGTCTTCGAAAGTTAATCTCGGTCTACCTCGACACCTTTTAATATTAACTTTCGCGCTATATATTTTCTTCACCATTCGGTCTTCACTCATTCGCTCAACGTGCCCAAACCATCGAAGCACGCCCTTATCCATTTTTGAGACAAGGTCATCTTTCAAACCTGCCATATTGCGAATCTCTTCGTTTCGCTTTCGGTCGGCCATGGTAAGGCCGCACATTTTACGAAGAGATCGCATCTCCACTGCATTCAACCTGCTTTTATGCTTCTTCTGGCATACCCAGGTTTCGCTGCCATATAACAAAGTCGGTACCAACACTGCGTTATGTATTGCAAGGCGTGCACTTTTCACAACGCCTTGCCTTTTGATTAACGCAGTCAGAGCACCATTGACATTGTTCCCGGCAGCGACACGCCTGTCCACATCTAAATCACATCTTCCATCCCGGCTAAACGCACTCCCCCAAGTATACAATTTCATTCACCTGTTCTAGACATTCCTGATTTACCCAAATTTCGCACTTCGTTCTTTCTTCGTCCCTTTCAAATACCAGAACCTTAGTTTTATTAGCATTCAAACGGAGACCATTAATTTCACATTCTTCTTTCATACACGTGACTAATGCCTGCAGTTCTGCCTCTGATTGTGCTATAAGCACTGCATCATCAGCATAAAGCAGACAATTTACTTTATGTCACCCAATTTCACGCCCAAACAGCTATCTTTCAGCTTCTGTAAACAGCTGTCGAGATACAGTATGAACAGCCAGGAAGACATGACACAACCCTGTTTTACGCCCGTTTGACGCTAAACATGGGTGACAGGTCATGCCCTACCCGCACACAGGCTTTACAGTCACAGTAAAGTTACTGCACAGCCCTTAGCAATCGACCATCCACACCATACCCCGGCAACAGTTCCCACATTTTCTTCCTTACAACCTTATCAAATGCTTTCTCAAGATGCACAAAAGCACAGAAAATCTTCTGGTTAGCAGCCAGAAGCTTCTCCGTGATCATGCGGAGAGAAAACATTTGATCCATGCATCCTCTTCCAGGTCTAAATCCTCATTGTGCCTCCCATAGAAATCTTTCGATTTATCTTGCATCCTACGTGTCAAAACCTTCGAGTAAACTTTACTTGCTAAACTGGTCAAGCTGATCGCCCGATAGCACCCGCAGTCATAATGTGAACCTTTACCTTTATATAAAGGCACAATGACCGCGGATCGCCAATCATCCGGAACAGCCCCCGTTCGCCAGCACAAATTGCACAGCAGATGAAAGCTGTCCCAGACGCGTGGCCCACCATACTTGACCATTTCAGCAGTAACCTGTCTAGTCCCGCAGCCTTACCACATTTCAAACTTCTAATCGCAAATTCTATCTCTTTCATACTGATGACCTCAGTGTCATCGAGGTCCGAGTCTGGCGTACCAATCACGGCGTCACCCCCGGATCCTCACTAAGATCATCACACGCCTACATCTCTCTATAAAATTCGCTCCATCGCTGCATGACGTCCGATTTTTCTGAGAGGACGTCATTGGTTCCCGAAAGCACTTTATTCATTCTTAAGGCTGTCGCACCACTCCGGGTCCTTCCAACCTCTTTCCAGAAGAGTTTGAGTTCTCCTTGAACTTGTGCGACAACCTTTCGTCCGCTTCCATTCTATACCTTTCACGCACTTCCTCAATCAATGCTTTCGTGTGAACTTTCTGGAGCTTATATCTTTCTTTCCTCTTCTCTCTCATATCCTTATCATTACTAGAGGCCAAGTAGTCTAACCATGCTTTCTTCTTCTTATTTACAGCTTCTTTCACTTCGTCATTCCACTATGCATCACCCTTTTTACTATTACCTCTTTTCACAGTTCCACACACGTCTTTCGCTGCACTAACCATTCCATCTCTAAGGCTCTGCCATATTTCTTCCACACATTCTTTTCTGACACCAATGCTGTCCAGCTTTTCGGCTACCCTTGCTTGATATTTATTCCTAGTGTCCGCTTCCTGAAGCTTCCAGCTTCGGATGCTACCGACCGACTGTGGTTCTGGTATCGCCGTCCGGTGGCGCCAACCCGCGAACAGACCCCTAAATCTAGTAATCACTAGATAGTGATCCGTTCCCAGGTCAGCACCTCGGAACACTCGCGTATCCATCACCTGTTTTCGCAGTCGGTCATCCACCAGGAACAAATCGATCATACTTCTCTCATTCTCTCTTGTTCTAGTATACATATGGATTTTCTTGTGACTAAACATAGTGTTTGTCAAAAGAAGATCCTTTTCCTTGCATACAGCCAGTATAAGCTTGCCAGCATCGTTAACCCTTTTATCGCCAACCATTCCAAGCACCGACTCGTACCCTGGCCGAGCGGTACCAACCCATCCATTCAAATCACCACATACAACAATTCTTTCGTTTCCTCTAACCAAGTCTAGAACTTCTCTTACATTCTCCCAAACTCCTCCAGCTCAGCTCTGACGACGAAGCCACCGGCGCATAAACAGCCAAAAGGAATAACTTCGTCAGTCCCAATTTAAAGCGAACCCAGAGAAGTCTCGAGTTCACAACCTTATATTTAGTCATAACATTGACCCACCGAGACGACAGCAGCACCCCACTCCCTGGCAGGCGCTTTCGCTCTTCGGGACTCCGGACCATAGAGCTAACGCCATGCCAGGTAGCTCTTCAGTACCGCTGCCCTTCCGCTTGGTCTCCGACAAACACACGACATCTAATTCTCTTTCTTTCATTATTTCGATCAACTCATTCGTCTTACCTCTCATGCCTCCTCTAACATTCCACGTGCCAACTCTGCACTCCGTCCTCCACCTTCCGCCGTGTCGGGCTGTGCGTGACGGGTGACGGTCCCCATCGCCGCTTTGCGCGCTGCATTTCACACCAACGGGGACGAACTGGTGTGCGTCGCCTTGGGGGGACGCCCTAACCCTCGTTGGCATGGGTACGCAGCTGTGTAGAATTACAGCCCTGAAAAGGGCTGGCAGGGGTCGCGACGAGCACGCTTCTACAATGACCCCAAAAATATTTTTGCTTTATAACAATATTTAATTTCGGCTGAACTTGGCTACTCTATATCTGGCTATATTTTTAAAGCAACTTTTTGCCCTGACCTGTGTACGAGAAAGTTTACTTCATTAATTATTATTTATTTATTTTCACGCAATTCTCAATAAATTTCGAATTGCCCGACTGTAATGTTTAACTGTTTTTAGGTTTCTATTTCTGAAATCTAATATTACTAAAATAAAATAATAATAAATTATTGTATAATAGAACGCCGCCGTGTTTCACAAATTTTACTGCAAGATATTTCTACTACAAGCATGAAGTTTACAAAATTTTCACCTCCTTCTCTCTCTCTCTCTCTCTCTCTCTCTCTCTCTCTCTCTCTCTCTCTCTCTCTCTCCTGTCTTTATTGCAGGATATTATGAATATAAAATAAAATAATTTTTGTCAGTGAAATTAATATAATCAAAATAATTCTCAACTAAGTCATACACTCACATGTTTAAACTTTATTATCCGCCTGTATCTATATTATTATCTTTATCACATCCCTCCCTATCTGTCATCTCTACCCGACTCTTGAATTAAATTACTTGGTAACTAACGCTGACTCCACGAGACATAATAATAAAGCGTTTAGTTTTTAATTTGCGTATCTTAATGACAGGAATTGGTACGCTATGCAAGTGGTATATTTCCGTGTGGTATCTTCTTAAGAAATTATTGGATATCGTAAGCAGCGGCTGGGCAAAAGCATTGTAAACCGCAATGTCGAGGATAGGATTTCAGCATTCTTTTATTGCTTATTGGCTTTTATTTCATAATTTTCCACAGGTGTTTTGCGTCAGAAATTTCTTTATGTTATATCTAATAAAACTGCCACTCTGAATCAAATTGAACAAAAATCAAACTGTAATCGAAAAGATCTAGAAATGTTCAAACGCAACTTTGTTAAGTAAGAAAAACAAGCTTGTGCCTAAATCTTATTTTTCGGAGAGAAAAAAATATCGTATTGCGAATGAATGAATGAATGGACTATTAATCTTGATGATTAATGGGTAAGCTTCATTTGTGCTTCAATGTTTAATTTGCTTATCCTTGGGCATTTGTGAGAGCTGTCTATCACAGGCTTAGAAATGATAAAATTTATATTTGTTTATTTGTTTGCAGGACTTCAGTTCGTCGGAATTAAATTAATTTTGTTTTGTTCTCTCAGCATAACTCACAGCTGGATTTGCCACTTGATGAGTGGAAGTTTCAAGACTTTCTTTATTTTTTGATGAAAAATTATTTAACATAATAGTATACACAAATATGTTTTTTCACAAATATGTGAAATCAAAAATTGGAAGCTACATTGACGTTTAATCTATGTTTTTACGTTAAATATATACTGATTATTTATACCGCACATATCAACTGATATGAACGGAATAAAAACCCACAACCTCCGCCGTGCCGTAGTAATATTACCCACAGTTGATCTGTTTCATACGCTTCGTGACGCGGTGGAACGCGGAGCCAAACGACTGATTGGCGATGGTAAGTTGGATAAAAAAAATTATACTTTACTTCGAGGAGCGTGCAGATAACCTTCATAATCTCATACCGCCATCTCTATTCGTCAATACCATGGGATACCAGGCGCGTTGTGAGGTAACACATATATGATCAATTTATGCTTCCGATCCCTATATATGTGATCGGCTTATGATCAACGTCTATGTTTCCAAACGAATACAACCTTAACCTTTTCAAAGTGTGAGTACTTGGGCTTCTTACGAGTAATCTCACTCCACCGTAGACCTCATTTATGCCTTCATGCTGAAGATCGTAGTTTACTCCATTTTTAAATTAAGGAAAAAATAAGGAACAAACTTTAACCACATTTTATATATTCCCGTAATATTCGTATGGTTTCTCAGACTTGACGAGTTTATCACAATGTTTTCCTTTGTCAAATTTAATGGTGCCTACGGCAATAGCGGGGAGGAATAACTTCTTATTATCAGAACTATCAATGTTACTATTTGATGTACAAATAGTAATATTATGGTTTGAAAACAAAATCTTGTCCTAATATCAATAAGGAATGGCAGACGTAAAAATCACGTTCCATATCATTTCTATTAGATCAGTTCTATGAAAATGTATTCTAGGCGCGTGACGTGCCTCCGTCAGCGCGTTTGGAAAGAGATTCTACCTATAAGAGCTATTGTTCTTCTACAATAAACAATATCGAAGCGTGTTTGGAATACATTATTAATTGTCTTCACGCATTTTCAATGTCCAATACTGGACAGTAGACAGAGATCTAGACGTTTAAATTCTATCGACCCACCTATCACCATATGTTATTTTGAATAACGTGACAGGTGGAGAACTTATCACCGACCTTTATCCAAGCCCGCAGTACAATATACTTACAAAGATACATATTGAAATGTACATAAAAACTTCACACAAAAGTTTACTACTGTATTATTTAGAAGCCACAACCCTTCGAAGGCAGGGTCGCTACCAACTAGGCTATCGGGTCGTCATTTGGAATACATTAATTGGATAATAAATAAAAATAAATATAAATAAATAAATATCTTCGCGCAATTCCCAATACAGGGGTAGACAGAGGTATAGTCTAGACAATTAAGTTCCTTCGACCCACCTTCCACTGAAGATATTTTCGGGACAACGTGACAGGTGGTGAGCACGTCGCCGTCTTTATATCCAAGCTAACGATGTAATTCGTACATAAATTTTGAAAAACCCATTGGTACGAGACTGCCACTAGGGGATCGAACTCGGGTCTCTTGACTCGAAATTCCGACCATCCAACCACTCGGCTATCGTGACTTGGGATAATAAGTATTATATGAAATATTATATCGATTACTTAAAATTTAATATTGATATAGACACTGGTTGTAAAATATAAATCAGCTCAAAGAACCATGTTACAGAATACCGTTAAAATCTCAGACTTAATTTTACCATAATTACCATTTTATTACATGTTACAGATGAAGATCGAATAACAAATAAAACGCTTGTAGATACTTAGTAACATTTTATATTTGAGCAACGTAACGTATTTAGACGCCACAAAATCGAGTTTTTTTTTTTATAAGTTATTTATTTTTATATTTATTCTTTATTAATATAACCCATTCGATATTAAAGATAAATTAAAAAGAACTGTCTCGCGGTGACACGAAGGTAACGGTAAAGGTAAGGAGGAAGGTGCGTTGCCACAGCACGGCAGAGATCGCGGGTTAAAATCCCGCACGTGTCAGTTAACTTTTTAAATTTCTTTTTAGTTTAATAAGAAAAAGTCCTGCATGACAAATTGCTTTAAATATTCAATAAAATAACTCATTCGATATTACTACATTCGTTGAATGTTAGTAAGCAAACGTAGTGATCACGGTAGTGTGTAACATACGACTGTTACATATATAATTTTTAGGTTATAGGCGAAAAAGTTACTAGCGATTTATAGAGGACTGACGGAATGTTGTTTCTTTGATAAATGTAACATGGCTACTCACATATACTTTTAAGGGGAGTACCCTGACCAGTGACGCTACCATTTACGAGAAAATTTACTTTGTTAATTATTATTTTCACGAATTTACCCCCCCTATACAGGGGTATCCAGAGGTCTAGACAATTAAGTCCTATCGACCCTTACATTACATCGGAGCTTATTTTGAAACAACATGACAGGTGGTGAGTCAGGAGCCATCTTTAAGTCCTAACCAACTATATGAATCGTACATGTACGAGCCTCCCACTTGGGGATCAAGCTCGGGTCTCTTAACGCGAATTTCGATCAC
The DNA here is from genome assembly GCA_029286605.1 of Sericinus montela. Classification (NCBI taxonomy): domain Eukaryota; kingdom Metazoa; phylum Arthropoda; class Insecta; order Lepidoptera; family Papilionidae; genus Sericinus; species Sericinus montela. Next base: position 6,681,785 of record JAGSMR010000035.1, on the reverse strand, counting down.
ACAACCAATCGGCTACCGTTACATTTTTTTATTAATTATACATTAAGAAAAACTTAATAATTTAAAAATCGAATGATCGATTCAGGAATATGCATAGCTATAAATTCCAATTAAGCTCATCGCTGTGCTCGACGGCGAGCCTTCAATTTTGACGAGTAAAGTTGAGATCCTGGTCGAGACTCGTCATCGACCGTCTCCTCGTGCTTGCGGTTTTTGCGTAGTTAATAGTTTTCTTATAAAAACTGTCAAATGATTCGGTCGAATTAAATTGTCTTATTTGCTTTTTATACAGTTTAGTGTTTCATTTATTAAACTGTGTACGCGCCGCTTTTCATGGTGTCGCCAACTCAGAGGTTCCGATTGGGGTTCAATTCCTCGAGGTCAATGCTGAAAACACTTTATCTACATTTTAACGGGACTGATTGGTTGTGATACCTGCGTTGTTTTTGATTCCATAATACAAGTTACCTAATCCATTTAAAGCTGGGTACTTCGGGATCAGAGCAATGTATGTGATATTGTAATTATCTGTGAATTTATTTATTGGATTGTGTCTGCTCTGTCTGATTGGTCAAAAGCAAAAGTGCGTTAGATCATTAATTGCGGTATCGGGTCTAAACCACTAACCAGACTTTGATAAATTTGGGTAAAGAAATGAGGACACTTGACCATTATTGACGTCTTATTCATAAGAAAAACTTGAAGGGTTGGAATCGGACGGGAAAACCCCTATTTTTGAAGTAAAACTTCTTTACTCACGCTAGACTTGGGAGTAAGCTTGAACAGAAAAATTTAACTGAAATCCTGTGATGTTTAAGTTTTTCCTTTTTTATGAATCGTGACACTTTGCTGCCTGTTCTCTCTGGCTACCATGTCAGGGATTGTGCGTGAAGATAAGAAGATTTTTCTTTTATCTTCACGCATTTCCCAACACTAGAGAAGTCAGATTTCGAAGCTTGTTTTAGGACAACGTGGCAGGTGGTGAGCCAGTTTCCGTTAGCCTGTTTTATGGGTTTAAAACTAATAAATACCTCTCAATTTTGATAATCGGTAAGAGAGGGTTAGTGAATAAATGAAAATAAGAAGTAAAAAAAATGTGAGCCGTCACGGGACGCCTGGCAGATGTGAAACATCGCCATTATTTTGTAAAAGTAATATGCAGAAAAGAACATATTGTGATAGGAACTAAATATGTCATAATGATAAAATAAAATATTACGATGCAAACTTATAGAAAAGATTAAAGCAAACTTATAGATTTTGAAGTTAGAAAATTTAGTACTTAATTGAGTCTAGTTTTTACATAAAAAACAAATGGATGGACCATTTGTTTTTTAGTGTGTGAGCCTATAGATGTTTTGTATTTTATGTTACTTTGAAGCGACATCTAGCGAAACGATTTGAAACTCTTAAAATTCATGACAAAGTAATGTTGTTATAACATATTATTATTGATATAATCCTCTAGATGTCGCTTATAAACAATTTGCTTTTTCAATACGCAGATTTCTGTTTAATTTATGGTGTTTTTTTATTTTGCAGAAAAACAGTACCTTTCGTCGTAATGATATTTTATTATATACCTTTTGTTTTTTATGTAAAAACTAGACTCAATTAAATATTAAATTTTTTAACTTCAAAATCCATGGTTTTAAAATCCCTTTTCTATAAGTTTGCTATAATATTGTTCTATGTATAATCGTTCAGAGTTCGGAGCATTTTTTAAAACATCTGTCAATCTTAATAATATTTTATGATATTCTAACAAGAGTACAAGAGCGCTCCTGAGTATTTAGATTTTTTTCAAAAATTGCTAAATCTTAATATGATTAATCCAATGAACAATGGTACACTAATCTAAAAAAAATTTTAATGGTAGTTTATGTTTATTCGTTTCAAAAATTATTGAACATTTTTGACTATAAGGAAATGACCTTTCATGTAAAAATTAAATCTTAATATAATTTACATAGTCACTAATATGAATAATATGAATATAATTAATTAAATATAAAAAAGGGATTTCAGTGTTTAATTATAAAACTTAATGCTCATGTAATAGGGTGTAAATTAGTAAATATCGCCAGAAATCGGTTTTACGTGCGGCTATAGATGTTTCACATCAAAAAAATATCTTCCTGCAATTCCCAATACAGGGGTAGACAGAGGTCTAGACTAGACAATTAAGTTCCTCCACCTTCCACGGAAAATATTTTCGGGACAACGTGACAGTTGGTGAGCCTGTCGTCTTTATGTCCAAGCCAACGATATAATTCGTACATAAGTTTTGAAAAACCCATTGCTACCAGCCTGTCACCTGGGGATCGAACACGGGTCTCTTGACTCGACATTCCAACCACCCAACCACTCGGCTATCGTTACTTTTTTTACATAAGAACACGAGACCAAGAGTTACCATAATTAAATTATAATATACGGAAAATGTAATGTAATCTAAGGAAAGTGTAAGAATGCATCAATGTAAGTGAGCGCAGTCATTCTTTTGAGTATGTAACAGATATTTTTTAAAATATGTGACAAGATTTTCAAAATGTTTTTGCTTTTGGGTGAACAGTTCGGCTCGACTAAATTAAAACTAAAATAATCGGATAATTTAATTCAGCCAGTATTTATATTATTGATATTTATATTATTTATTTATAGCCAGTATTTGGAATGCTGAAGTCACTAGACATTTCCAGGTTTTTCTGTGGTAAAAATAAAAAAAGATATATCTTCGCGCCATTCCCAATACAGTGGTAGACGAGGTTTAGACAGTTAAGTCATTTCGAACCACCTTCCACCGAAGACATTTTGGGGACATAGAGTGACTGGTGGCTATTTGGAAAATGTAATTTATTGGACTTGTATCCATTCTGATTATCTCTTTACATACATACATATAATCACGCCTCTTTCTATAGGGGTAGACAGAGACCATTTCTTTCCACTTGCTACGATCCTTACATACTCGTTTCGCTACGTCCACTTTCATTATTCCCTTCATATAGCTCTATAACAGCTATATAACAGATGTACTTATCGGAAATTAAATGACATAAGTAAAAAAATACCATGGCCTTCTTTCCAGAATACCAATATCAAGGATTATCAAAAAATAAAAGGACAACAAACTGCAATAATTCGTATCTTTTATTTCAAATGATTTTTTTTTACATAAAACATCAAAAAAACACAATAGTGTTTACGAGTTAAATTACAGTTCTCGCGTAACTCCGTCCTTTAAATGCATAGTCAGATTATAATTTAAAGTGGCACTTCTCAATCTAAAATGTGTTTGAAAATTACTACAAATAATAAAAGGTTGTAGGAACTTATAAATAAAAAAAATATATTCAATCTTCCTTCTTCGATTTTTAGTTCATTCGTAATTTTCATTAAATATCAACGCATCCGTCACTTAGTCTAGTAGGTCAAAGCGCAACAAAATATACTATTTTACAAACTAATTTCATTTACAGACCAGTCTAGACTATTTATAAGACTCCTGTAATAAAAACAAGTGTAGTGATATTGTATTATGTCTAAATTGTACCGCGTGGTATCCTATTTTTATTTCTATTACTAAGAGATTAGCCTGAAAATGGAAAGGCCATCTAGAGACGACGGGATAGCCATCTCAAAATATTACCAGACGTGTTACTGCAATCGCCAATACGCTTGCCAGGCGTGGCGATTGTGTGGCAATTCGATATGTGAAAAGGCTTATGTCCGGAAATGGACTTACAGGCTGTTATCTATGTATGATACTAAAATCCCATTACGATCGTTGTCAACAATATGATTTTGGCGTGAAAATTCGTAGCTTATATTAAATTTGTAGCACCAAAATGACCGTTTAAAAATATACTCGCCAAATACTAATAAACAATACTGCGAAACTTCATAAAATAAATCATATTAATTTAGAAGACAAATATGAAAAACATCTTAATTATTTTAAAAAGACAGATTTAGATTCTAAATTTAATTTAATCATATTGAACGCACAGAGTACATGCACCACAAACTGCCACAAACTGTTTGCCCGATACCAAAATAATAATATTTAAATGATGTTAATTTTATTGAAACAAAGGTCAATGTTACTTATAATTAACACAATTTCAAATAAAAAGTCGTAGAAAAATCACTGTCAACAGTAAAATGATACTATTCTATTTTGTACGTATGTTCACGGGGAAATAACTTCATAGCATTATTAACCTATTACAAGCACCGTACAATGTAATTAAACATTGATTTGAATGTTCACGTAAATAGTCCTTTTCCTGAAATTCGTCAAATAGAATTATTCGAGTATTTCAATGACTTATTGAAAATTATAATTTATTATACATGACGTCAAGATAATTAACAACTTTCCCAACATACAACTAGCAAATGGCAACGAAATCTCAGTTTAATTTATACAATATAATACAAACTCTATTAAATCTCTATCACATTAGCAGCTGGCACTAAATATACACAGGAATTAAAAAAAAAACATATCAAAGATTAAGTAATTGTGCGCTGACTGAATGTAAATACTGTCTTAAGTCTATTTTGAACGCCACGTTTAATTTAAAAAGAAAAACTGGCTGAACTATGACTCGCTTGCCCATTTCGCGTGTAAACTTTTCAGATGCTCGTGCGCCCGCCTGGTTATATTCAATTCCGGTAAAATCTCTAACAGGCCATTCTCGCCGATCAAGCTCAGACCGGCCAAGCCGAGGTACGTATGCATTGGATCTGTACAGGTGTCGGGCCACTTCGAGAAGCCACCCACGACGCAATCTTGCGTCTCGAAAACGTACCTCCTGTTGTTTGCGTAATCGGTTAAGTGTAGCACATCCAACATTTTCAATGAAGCGCCGACCCAGAAACTGTAACACGTGTCCACGGGCTTGTTGGGCCTGCCTTGGAAGCCGTCGACCTGCCTGAAGACCAGCCACCGCCTCAGCCTTTCCACTTGGTACTCGGAAAGCTTCTGCAACTGATTGGTTAGACACAGTGTTGCCAGAGCACAGTACGTCGTTCCGCCGTGAGACTCTAGTTCGGGACACTGAGCGATGCCGCAGTCGTAGCCCTGTAACATACAATTAAATATTAGACAGAAAGACAAATAGAACATTTTTTTTTATATAGAAAAGGGAGGCAAACGAGCAGGTGGCTCACGTGATGGTAAGTGATTACCGCCGCCCATGAACACCCGCAATACCAGAGCCTTAGCACGAAACGCAGAAGTTTGTTAGACTTCTACTTCACGCCGGTATTCTGTGAGGTCGCGGTACTTCCCCGGCCGATCCATGCAACAACAAAAGTTGATGCGTGGCTCTAGCACTGTTGAATTTATTTTATTACAAAAAAAACATAGCCACTATAGCCGAGTTGTGATGTGATTGGAATTCAAGTCAAAAGACTCGGGTTCGATCCCCAATGCTCGGTGGGAGGTGGGTCCAATGGAACTAATGGTTTTTTTTATGAAAATATCTTCGGTAGAAGGTGGATCGAAGGGCCTTAATAGTCTAGACTAGACATTTGTCTATCCCCGTATTGAGAATCGCGTGAAGATATTATATTATTTATTTATTTATTCGCCTTTCACCGGACATTTATTATGTTATTTTTTAATATCAACAACAGACTGAAAGCAGTGGAAATGGTTGGAGAAATCCCTTGCCATATGGCACACCAAAACAAGAGATTTTATTATATGATTTATTTCTTTAGATTCTTTTACTCTTATTCTGTTATTTGCACACTTCTAGTATCGCAAATTAGTGACATATATTTTTTAGTCACAATTATTATTAATGTCGAGAAATGATAATAAAAACAAATCCTTTTGATGGTTTTTTTAGACTACGTGACGTGTCCCGGACGAATACTAGGCAGGGAAAAAAACCAATGCCTTAGTAAGCATATTAAATAAAATGACACATACATTACTCCGATTCCAAAATAAGCAGCTAAATCACCTGTGTTATGGAATCAGAAACAACGAAGGTACCACAAGCACCCCGACACGAGAAATTGAAATAAAAAATTGTTTTCTACATTGACCCGTCATGGAATCGAACCCGGGACCTGAGAGCTGGCGACACCTTGAAAACCGGTGAGTACACCACTCATTCACTGCGGTCGTCAATACAAATTTGTTTTATTTTAATTACCAAATAAAAAAATATCTTTACGCAATTCCCAATACAGGGGTCAGACAGAGATCCCACCTTCACCGAACACCTTCCACCGAAGATATTTTCGGTATAACGCGACAGGTGGTGAGCCCGTCGCCTTTTTTTTTTGTCCAAGCCAACGATATAATTCGTAAACAAGTTTTCGAAAAACCCATTGGTACGAGCCTGCCACCTGGGAATCGAACACGGGTTTCTTGACTCGTAATTCCTTCCACCCAACCACTCGGCTATCGTGACTTTTTTACTTAGATATATATCGTTACTTAAATACATATTTTACACATGGAAATATTCATATATACACATAAACATCCATGACACGAGTACAAACATTCACATCCATCACACAAATATTTTCCCCAAACGGGATTCGAACCCGAAACCCTTGCCTTTCAAAGGTCACTGTCAACTGGGCCACCGGCACAAAAGTCGAATAAAAGTCATATTACAGTTCAAATATACGAACATGCAGAATACACTTACTATACATTTAATGATGTAATCCGTGGCCTTTTCGGTATCGAATCCGGACCAGTCGTTCAATATGTAGCTGATGCAAGCTGCGCAGTAAACGAACCGCATGTCAGACTCGCAGCCGGACAGTGTCGCGGAAAAATTACCCTCCTCGCTCTGCAGGACTCTCACACCTGCAAATGTGTTTGCTTTTAAATCCATGCAGTGCTTTTTTTTAAAAAAAATAAATAAAACGATTTTCGGATTTTATCGCGTTTTTAATTAGTTTTCACAGACTATTTTTGTTTCCCGACGTTTCGGATGCTAAATAAAATAGAGTTGACGGTAGCCGAAGGTGGCTGAGACTGCGGGATGTTCAAGACCTCAGTCCCCCCGTGACCACGGTTGCTGTAAAGCATCCAAAACGTCGGGAAATAAAAATAGTCTGTAAAAACTAATTAAAACCGCGATGAAATCCGAAAATCGTTTTATTTTAAATGTGTAGTATTCGCGTAAATACAAGAAATCATTCCATTATCAAAGCCTGATCGAAAGCGCAGTGCTTTCGATTAGGCCTTCCCAGTCTGCATGACTTTCACACCTGTAAATGTTTTTAAATCGGCAGAGTGCTTTCGACCAGGCCTTTCCAACCTTTTTCCTAGTGAGAGTAGACGGATTATAAAAAAATATAATAATAAATAAAAAAATAAATATCTTCACGCAATTTCCAATACAGACAGGGTAGACAGATGTCTAGTCTAGACAATTAAGTCCCTTCGACCCACCTTCCACCGAAGACATTTTCGGGATAACGTGACAGGTGGTGAGCCCGTCGCCGCCTTTATGTTCAAGCCAACGATATAACTCGTACATAAGTTTTTAAAAATCCATTGCTCGGAATTTCGAGTGAAGAGACCCGAATTCCTTCCCCAGGGCCACCTGGGGTCTCTTATCTCGAAATTCCGACCATCCAACCACTCGGCTATCGTGACTTATATATATATATATATATATATATATATATATATATATATATATATATATATATATATATATATGTATATATATATATATATATATATATATATATATATATATATATATATATATATATATATATATATATATATATATATATATATATAAAAATAATAAATAAATACATATATGGATAGGGACAACTAATAGATAAATACATATATGGATCCCAATGTAAGCAAAAACACTTGAGGTATGGAAATCGGAAACAATGAAGGCACCACAAACATCCAGAACCGAGAAAACGTAGAAAAAGTGGTTTTTCTACATTGACCCCGCCGGGAATCAAACCCGGGACGTCGAGATGGCGACACCTTGAAAACCGATGTCTACGCCACTCGTCCACGAAGGTCGTTATTGTATTAATTATTGTTAAAATTAGTAACTATGACATTTGAAAAGTTTGGCAACTCTTTTCGAAAACGTTGTTTAAATCTAGTTCAATAATCATTCATTATAACCGACAAAAAATAATGTGGAGATTCTGAATTCGATTGTATGTTCTCATGAGTCCGTCATAGGTAAACCGATTTCGAAAACTCTTTTGTTTGAACTGTTGAATGACTATGGGACCAAACTGCTAATATACCCTATTTCCAGTTTGGTCCCATCAATTAAAACAGGCTATTACACCGCTGTTATATTCAACCACATCAGTAACTAGTGCTTTCTAGAACATTTCATTTAAATTAATAACTAACTAGTTTAGCTAAGAAAGTTATTCTTTGCTTTGTTGTACTTTTCGAAAGCTGTTCAATTTTCTTTTTAATTTCATGTTGACTACATCACTGCCTTAAAATCGGCCAGGGTTTCACTTTTCAACTCTCACCATGTATAACCGCTTTCCTATTAATCCTGGACAGGTCATCGCCCAGTGCCAAGAGCGTGCACAGGCCGGTGTACGTCATAGCAAGATGGCCGCAGCGGTAATGGCTGTTTGTGCTGTCCAAATCGATGTTTATCGTCGAAGAGCCTTGGAAACCGCACGTTGACATATCTCCATCTGTAATGGAACAACACTTAGAATTAGTTTCATCGTCATCATTGTAATAACGGTCTCTTAGTCTTTGCCATAATCGCCACACTGGCCAAGCGGACTGGCGATGGTTAACAACCGCCATTACTGTTTTTAGTCATCGCATTGGCTTCTCTCTTAATGGCCTCTTACAACACTCTTGCAAAGAATAAGAGAGGATTATTTTTTTACCGACACCAGGCAGCAAACATTAGTGTAACTTTGTAAAAAATAAATAAATATCTTCACGCAATTCCCAATACAGGGGTAGACAGAGGTCTAGTCTAGACAATTAAGTCCCTTCGACTCACCTTTCACCGAAGACATTTCCGGGACATCGTGACAGGTAGTGAACCCGTCCCCGTCTTTATGTCCAAGTCAACGATGTAATTCGTACATCAGTTTTTAAAAAGCCATTGGTACGAGCCTGCCTCCTGGGGACCGCACTCGGGTCTTTTGACTCGAAATTCCGACCACCCAACCACTCGGCCATCGTAACCGCCCCCGTAGTTTAACTTTTGACTTTAAATAAGGGGCTTTAATCAAATAATTAAATAACTTTGTTGCTATGTATCTTTGGCTAGGATAATATGACGGCGACAAGCTCACAACCTGTCACGTTTTTCGGACAGATTGAGACTAAAACTATTGACTAATTCTCAAAACTACTCCAGTATTAGAGTTGCGTGAGATTTAAAAAAATATTAAGTACTAGGTCAAAATATGACATGCGCTGTGTTCTGACGACCGATGGCGGATATAACATAGCTGGATACAACATTGTACAATATTGAAGAATGTTTTATTGAACAAATACTACAGATGTTTATTGTTGATGAACAATGTAACTTAAGGTGCGCGGATACAGCTCACTTTACTATCTCTGTCTCTAACATTAATCAAATCGAATTAATTATAACTTTCCCATGTAGCATCGTTGTGAGATAATGCCAACGTCTTTAGTATAACTTTTTAAGTAAATAACTTTTAATTACTCAATCTTCACGCCATTCTCAATAAAGGGGTAGAACAGAGGTTTATACAATTAAGCCCTTTCGTCTTAATTGTCAAATAATAATTTTAATTACTCAACTATTAAAATACAAATGGCTACCGAAAGATGGCATGATAACCTTCTCGACAAATACCAGGACGAAATGTAACAGACCGGTGACGTGCATCAGCGTCTAAGGTGCGAGAAGTCTGGTACTGCGATTGCCAATCCGCTTGCCCAGTGTGGCGACTGTCGCAAAACCTTATGTATGGGAGAGGCCTATAGGACATAGGACATAGTGGACTTTATAAGTCACATGATGAATTGTAACTGTCTCTTTTCGCAGAGCTCCTTTAACCAGTGTCTTCTCAGTCAGAACTGCTTACTAAGTAAACGGTGGTAGTTTAAAAGGTTTTGAAATCGTGTGCGAAATGAGTATCCTATGTAAAAAAATATACATATATTATTTAATACAGATGAAGCGTAGCCATTGCAATACGTGGAGCGTAATATATCTTTAAAGAACAATGACCTTTCACATGAGATGAGGTGAAAGTAACCATCCGTTACAAACGGCCGGTTTTCGGCGTGCTAAAAAATATTCAGGTAGTAAAACGGGTTATGCTATAAAGATCATATGCTGTATTTTTAAACAGTAAGAGGATATATATATATATATATATATATATATATATATATATATATATATATATATATATATATATATATAAATATATATATATATATAATATATATATATATATATATATAATATATATATATATATATATATATATATATATATATATATATATATATATATATATATATATATATATATATATATAAATATATATATAAATATATATATAAATATATATAAATATATATATAAATATATATATATAAATATATATATAAATATATATAAATATATATATAAATATATATATAAATATATATATAAATATATATATATAAATATATATATATATATATATATATATATATATATATATATAAATATATAAATATATATATAAATATATATATATATATATATATATATATATATATATATATATATATATATATATATATATATATATATATATATATATATATATATATATATATATATATATATATATATATATATATATATATATATTTCTGTCAAACAGACATGCCATTTTCTGACTGTACAATAAAATCTGAGTGGTTTGAAACAAGGAAAACCAACGTATTTCATTGTGAATCATCAATTCATCAACCTTTTTTGTATTAGTTAGTTGCAGATTATAAATACAATAATGTTGTTCAATAACATAACATATTTTATTACATATAACAGTATTTTCCCAAAAGTACCAAAAATGACAGATAGCAATTCGTTTAAAATTTTCAACATTCAACTACGGAATTCCAGGTAAAATCATTTCATGATCATAGAAAAAACTGCGTAGAAAATATAAAGCGCTAAAATGAAAATTAAAGGGATCTAGGTAGGCAGGACTCAGTATTCAAGATCACGTAAAAAAAAATAAAAAAAGAGAGAAATCCAAGACCATTAGGATGATCCCCGACGTGCGTGTACAATAATTATAAATCTTTTAGAAGCAAAAGACGTCCGTAAGGATCCTACCACTTGGAGACCTGTTCTCCCTCGACATTTCTGACATTATATTACTCGGACATTATAGTTAAAAGAGGTATGAGCGTCGCCACGGATCGGCGAAGGTCGTGGGTTAGAATCCCGCCCGTGTCAGTTGAAATTTTAACTTTTTTCTCTTTAATTTAATAACATGAAAAGTTCAACATAAATATGCTTTAAAAATCAATAAAATTGCATAATACATATTAATTTACGTTATAAAATATAGCCGCTATCTGAAATTAAACTTTATTAAACTGTAAATATGTAGCTATTTAGGTTTCATACCTAAACTAAAAGACCAGGACAAAAAAAAGCAAGTTGCATTACGCGGTCTTAAATTTTTTTTTTGGTGAAAGTTGATGTTCGTAAGTCTTGTAAAGGACTCAGGGAATGATGAATTACTCAACCTGATGGCGGAATAACCTACATTAAGCAGACGGGCAGCAGTAAATTATGGTACTTTAATAAGTATTATCGTAATCGATGAAACAAATGTTTTCATTTTGATTTGACTCCGATCGCAAATCCGCAAAAGTGAGGCGATTATAGCGAACCCTCCTTACTGCTACTTCTCCTTAAGAGTAAAGCATGCAGTCCTTCAATGGATTTTTGTATGCATTATATATGTTATATGCAATGAACACAAGAATGAGCAAAAACACAATTCGTCTCACCAAATGGTAAATGTCCACCGGTGCCAATGAACGCAAAAACAGTTGTGCTGTAGGTATGTTCCTCGACTTTAAGGAAGTGAGAACCTCTCTTAAAGATGACCGATGGTGAAGGTCCCTAAGTCATAACTGTTCGGAATCACAGCCTGCGACAGCTACTAGAAGGACTCTTAAAAAACGCAAACGGTAAATGCTCGCCATCAGTAACGTCCTCAGGGTAAATGCGATAGAAAATGCATACATAGATATATAGCTGAAAGGTAGACGCACTCACGAGAATGCCTCATGCATTCTAGCTTATTTCTCAAGGATGAATCCGCATCAGAAACCTGTGTACTTTTGAAAAGGTTTTTAGGTGTTAATGGACTTCGTAAAGATCAGAGAGAATCTGATCACAAATAATTCCAGCTGCTCAACATTTAACATTGCAAAAAGATTATGACAATTTAAAACATATTCCAATACATTGTTAAACACATATATTACATTTTATGATGCAGACTTTGCTATTTTATCAAGAATATTTTATAAGGTTATTTGTATAAATACATATTTTTTCAAGACTTTGTTTAAATAAATGATAACACATAATTATATATTTGAGTAAAGTATAATTGTACAAGTAACTACTAATTGGCTCACCTTATTTGTTTGCAAGTAAATTAATCTTTATATGTAAGTATGTATAAATTTATATGGTGCTTGTTATCAACAAGTAATTAGCAATATATGAAATAATCAAGCACATACAAAATCATTAATCATGCATAAAATGTAATTATAACAAATGTGGATAATGGTGTAATACATTTGGTATTTAAATAAAATTTAACTTATTAATCCTTGCCCTGCCTTGACTTTATTGTTTAGACATCTGCCTACCCTTGTATGGAAAATCATATGACAATATAATTAATATCTATCCATTTTACTAGTTTTAACCTGAATACTACCTTAGATGACCTGTAAAAATTTGAAACTGAACACTAGTCATCTCTTATAACATCAGAAGATGGCATTAAACGCCACACATGGCATACAGATACATATACATACATATACTTCATACCTTAAGTGCTGTTGGCTATAACCGGTATGTTATATGGTCAGCTTTTTTTTTATATAGAAAAGGCCGGCAAACGAGCAGGCGGCTCACGTGATGGTAAGTGATTACCGCCGCCCATGAACACCCGCAATTCCAGAGGCATAGCAGATGCGTTGCCGGCCTTAGAGTGCCCCTCCCCCAAAAATTGGGGTGTGTGGGCTTCCAGTTACCTGCACTCACCAAACGAAATGCAGAAGTTTGTTAGACTTCTACTTTACGCCGGTATTCTGTGAGGTCTTGGTACTTCCCCGGTCGAGCCGGCCCATTCGTGCAACAACAAAAGCTGATGCGTGGCTCTACCACTGTGAAAAGCTTTTTTATTGTGCTCTTTTTGTGATGGTTGTTCCGTCGTGAACAGGATCCAAAGCAATTTTAAGGGTTTTCACTTAATCCTCTTACGACACCAACAGGAAGAAAGTGTGTGGATAATCTAACACCAATATCACTTGCAATCAAATGTTAGTCCATGGTGTTAACAAAAAACTTGCAGCAGCCATGGACAAGAAGAGACAAGGAAAGGTAGTTTCATTCAGGGGCTGTTTGCCAATATGGCAAAGGAGAATGACATATGTCAGACAAATGAATTATCCCATATATTGCATTTTATTCAGCTTTGTCACAAAATACACTTGTTTTGTACAAATGTAGAGATCAATTATGTATATAGTATAATATGTAAACAAATTATGACTACATGAGCAGATACAATTTGTATTTACACTAAAGTAACTTAAAAATAAGTGTTGGATGTATGACAGCATTTATTTTTCTGTTTATTTATTCATGATATTGTTTTCCTATTACTAATCTTTAGAAATATCTGTTGTGTTTTAGTAATAATTTATAACAAAAAAAAAGACTACATAAAGATTTATAAGATAAATAAATAAATACAAATATAAATAGGGACAACATCACATGCATTGCTCTAATCTAAATGTAAGATGTTAAAGCACTTGTGGTATAGGAATTGGAAACAATGAAGGCACCACAAACACCCAGACCCAAGAAAATGTAGAAAAAGTGGTTTTGATTTTTCTACATTGACCCGACCGGGAATCAAACCTGGGACCTCGAGATGGCGACACCTGGAAAAACCGTGTTTATGGCACTTGTCCATGGAGAAAAAACTAAACTACAAAATGTTGTCTTTCAAATTAAAGATATTCAAAAGCAACTTACTTTCTTTATTAGGATGCACTTGCAATAAGTAAAGCCACTCAATTATTCTTGATCTCAATTCTAATGATATTGAAGCAATGGATCCTAACACATCTAATCCTGCCACAGAGAAATATGCTATTGTTACCCTGAAATAAAAAGAAATCATTAAAAATTGATATTATGGTGAATTTGTGAATTATGTTAAATCTTTGATAGAATTTTTAAAACACTGTCTTTTATTATCATTAATTATCAAATTTCTTTTCCTATATGGTTGTATGCAAATATACCTCATACAACAAAAATAGGGAAACAGATTATTCTTATACTAATACAAACACATATTTTATGCCTGTAATATTCCACTGCTACTGCATAATAGCCACAATTAGCAAGTAATTTGGTAATTGTAGTACCAGACATCTTGCACCTGCAGACACTGCTGCCCTTCTAGTCTCCTTATTTTACTTAAGAAAGTGACTAGCATATTTTATAACTTATATCACCATAGCGCACTTGGTTACCTACCAGTACATACTAATACTGTATGGCAATAATATTTATTATGATACAAATTTACCTATTCACTACTCAAACACACCTATTGAAAAGGCCAAGTGTCAATCTACAGGCCCAGTGTTGCTGATCATTCAATTATAGATATAGAGTATAACTTTAATTTGCAGCAATTCACTGCAGAACATAATGTGCTATACAGATGTGACATCCTCTAGATATAAATATTCCACTATAATATGCCAATTTTAAACATTCATTTGTCGCCTGACTTACACTTGTATTCATTGATATTGTTACTTGTAAATTGTGTGTATTGTTACTTGTGTTTTGAATTAACAATCAACAAAATTGGCAAAATAAACACACCTGGTTGTATCGTGCGAAGAAAGTGAAGAAGGTAAAATATTTAAAAATCTCATGAAATATTTAACATGTTGCCGATGGGCTAATACTTTATTTTCGTCATTATTCATTTTGTCTGATGTTATACGTGAACAGCCAAAATTTTACTCCATAAATACTCTGAACCTTAGAACAATTACTACACAATTTCTGATGCCGCAACAAGGTTATCACATTATTTGGAGCAATTTGGAGAATACCAGATCACCAGAAGTTTCATTTCCCAAACACTAATTTTTTAACTAAAAATGAACCTGACAAAAAATTATCTCAAGAAAAGAAATTATAGTAATGTGAAATATTTAATAGGTAAATGAATTAGGAACGATTGAAGATTGAAGATAAGAATAATGACATGTCATTGTAATTGTCAAAGTGTGAAGTTTTTTTTAACTTCTGAATATGTCAATGTCAGTCACACATATTTGAGTGTCAAAGAGTATTCACTATGTTGTATAGTGTCAGCTAGTGTCATGCAATCCATAGATAATTATCAAGAAAGACACAACTAACCGAGCGCAGCTACGCGAAAATCGCTTCCCGTAGGATCAATGTAGAAAACACTTTTTCTACATTTTCTCGGGTATGGGTGTTGGTGGTAACTTCGTTCTTTCAGATTTCATAATACAAGTTCTTACTTTGGGATCAAAGCAATGTATGTCATGTTGTCCCTATCTACGAATATTATATACTTATAAGTGGCAATGGCTATCAACAAATGATAGGATAGCCATGTCGAAAAATACCAAACCAAAAACAACCAGACTGGTGACTAGCAGCTGCGTCTAAGGTACCTGGTATATAGTACCGAGAAACGAAGAAAAACGGGTTCTCAGTCCAATTTCTTAGCGTTTAGGTCAAAGCGCGATTATTTCAAATCATCCTTAAAGGAAAAGGCCTTCAGTGGACTTTTTCTGTATATGGTCGTTTCTTATTTTTCATAATTAAACATCGTGGCCATAGTGAAAAATCCAATTGCTCCCATCGGCTTTTGATAGCAGCCGTTATCCTTATTTATTATAGAAATCTTACTTGTTTTCGAAAAATATACGTTGTATACGTTTTGCATAAAATCCGTTCTTAATAAGCGTCAAATATTATGTCATGTAACAATCCTTAATTTCAAATTAATTGGGTGTATAGTTACAAATATATATAACTATTCGCTATTCGCATATATATAACTACTTGCCGTATCGTTGCGGCAAAAGAATGGTGGTATTTTCATTTGCTGCCTTTCTTCCCATGGATGCCGTAAGAGGCGACTAAGAACAAAGCCTTAAATATTATTTGATACAACAGATGGCGGTTAAGCCATTGCAAAATATGCCTGACCGAAATTCAGTTTATCGTTGATGAGCAGCAGCGTTAGCAGTATCTGGTAGTGGGATTACGAATCCGCTTGCCAAGCGGAAGTTTTAACAGTGGTAGAGCCACGCATCAGCTTTTATTGTTGAATGAATGGGCCGGCTCGACCGGAGAAGTACCACAACCTCACAGAATACCGGCGTGAAGTAGAGGTCTAACAACCTTCTGCGTTGTGTGACTTCTGCGGTGAGTGCAGGTAACCGGAAGCCCACACACCCCCCTCCCCCAATTCTAGAGGGGGGGGACTCTTAAGGCGGCAATGCATCTGCAATGCCTCTGGTATTGCGGGTGTTCATGAGCGGTCACTTTCCATCACGTGAGCCACCTGCTTGTTTGCCTCCCTTTTCTTTAAAAAAAAGCGAATGGCAAAGCCTGTATCTATATGGAGGAGATATCTAAGAGAAAATGTATGACAACAGCTTACTTGGCCCAAACTAGGTTACGTACATGAGACCAGAACAGCGACTTTTATAATTCTTTAATTTATGAAATATTATAGAATTATTTGTACTCTCTGTGTGAATCTGTAAATTTACTAGAGTATTGTTACGTTAATATGAATTATCTGTGAATGTGTTTACTCTGTGTATTTGCTCTATTACTTTATGGTCATTAATATTTATGGTTCTTTTTCATGGCTGACGTTCGAAGGAGCTAACCGAAGTCATGAAGGTTTATATTAAGTACTTTATATTTTTTAATTTCTGCGAAAACTAGTAAAATAGAATTATTATATTATTCTCGCTGCATTCATTTATTCTTGTTAAATGTTTTAAAATGAAATAGTGATGTGATTCTTGAAAATTAATAGGATTAAAAAGTTAACATGACCTCAAGAACGTTCACTCACGTTTATTGTGAGCATTTTTTTCCGAATCGTGCTAACATTATTACTTTCGCACTAAGAATTAATAAAGATGATAATTCAACGTCTATTCAAAAGTGTGTGATTTAAACCTCTCTTTTGTTATTGTAGCTGAACGTCTCCTACCCGGTTACGGGATGTCAGAAACTATTCGAAGTGGTGGACGAGCACAAGCTCCGCATCTTCTATGAAAAGCGCATGGGTGCTGAAGTGGAGGCAGATCAGCTAGGAGATGAATGGAAAGGCTACATTCTTCGTATTGCCGGTGGCAACGACAAGCAAGGATTCCCCATGAAACAAGGAGTTCTGACCAACAGTATGCATACTTAGAATATTTTTTTTTTTCTATTAAACTTAACTAAATTGGTCGTTTGTTGTAATAAAATACAACAAAATAAATAATGCACCAACTTTTAATATTCTGACTAACTGTATAAGAACACTGCTGTAAACATCAAAGTATTATTTTAGAACAGCATAATATCATTGTAGTATAATCTACACTCATACTATAGTGTAACCTTAATTAAAACTGAAGAGATTTGGAAAATATTTGCTATACTTAAAAATGTGTTACAATGAGGCTTTTATAGAGGTTAGGTTAGACTGATTAATTTTAGATGATATGAAAACTAGTTGATTAACTTCAAAATTGTATTGATACTCAGCCTACTTTATTAAAATGAACAATTTCTAATATTAAATGTATGACTGTAAACACTTATACCACAGGAGTATTTACCTTCCTAAGCATCAACAGTTATAGAGAATTATGAAATCTTTTTTTTTAAATTATCCTCAATTTAACAAATTTTTCACAGCGATGTTGAGGTTTGTCTATATAGTGAAATTAAAATATATAGTGTATTAAAATATTTGTAGGTAAAAGTTAGTCTGGAGCTTTTATACAATTCAGAAAATCTTTTAAGACTTGGACAGTACATCTATTATAATCATGTATAAATTTCTTCTCTATTTCATTACAGGCCGTGTTCGTTTGCTCATGTCCAAGGGTCACTCTTGCTACAGACCACGTCGTGACGGTGAGAGGAAGCGCAAGTCAGTTCGTGGCTGCATTGTTGACGCTAACTTGTCCGTTCTGGCTCTAGTTATTGTTCGTAAAGGTGCCCAGGTAACTAATTACC
The DNA here is from genome assembly GCA_029286605.1 of Sericinus montela. Lineage (NCBI taxonomy): Eukaryota > Metazoa > Arthropoda > Insecta > Lepidoptera > Papilionidae > Sericinus > Sericinus montela. The sequence goes on along the minus strand of JAGSMR010000035.1, from coordinate 6,663,186 downwards.
AGCGATGTTTTGCTTTCTGATATTATTTTGATTACACTTTTCATTAAACATTTCTGAACCAGTAAGTAAATATATAAACCAGTAAATAAATAAATATAATGTTAAAAGAAAATATATCTTATGCTAGATTTTAAATGTTCTTTTGACTTAGATTGGTAATATAACTAGTATTTTTCGTCCCTGTTCTTACTGTTTCTCAGATCCTCAAATCTGAGTAATTATATGCGGCAGGGTAGAATACAGTTTATGTTATTTATACATTTCCATGTTTATTCAATAAGCATTGGGTTTATTTTTAACATATACAAATTAATAATAAGCCTTTGGGAAAGATTGAGTATTGAATTAAATTAAGTTAAAATTTGCTATAGAAGTTCCAAGGCTCTTCATGAATTTTATTGAACATTCTTGACTTAATATAAGCATATCATCTTCTAATATGACCACTTCCATTTGATCTCATAACACTCAAAATACTTATAAATTCTGTTGTAATTAATTGTCAGGTGTTCTCAACATTATACCATGTATGTATGAATATCCAATACATCCATTTTTTGAGGTTTGGGTTTTAACAGTACAATGAATATTATATATTGTTCAAATGCAACAATTTGATTGGTATTGAACAGTACAAAAAGCCATTTTAATAAGAGACTGAGAGGCATAGTATGTAAGGTGGGTTTTCTTAGTAGTTGATAATGTATCAATGCCACATGAATAGGCCAGCTTGACTGGGGCAGAATACAGGTGTAAAGTGAAGAATCTGTGTTTCATTCGCAGGCATCACATCCCTTATCCCCCTTCTTTTTCTCCTCTCCTTCACCTTTTCTAATTCCTCTCTTGGGGGTAGGCACAAGATTATACAAGCCATGTACAATCATGATTGTTACACTCTAATTCAGTAAAATATAGCAGTTTATCTTATGCAGTACTTTATTCTGTAGGAAATTCAAGGCTTGACTGATGGTGAAGTGCCGCGTCGTCTTGGACCAAAGCGTGCGTCTAAAATCCGCAAACTGTTCAACTTGACCAAACAAGATGATGTCCGTCGTTATGTCGTGAAACGTCTACTGCCTGCTAAAGAGGGCAAGGAGAATGCTAAGCCCAGATATAAGGTAAAATTTCGAGATAATTGCCACAGATATATTTTTACAATAAACATGATTTGAAATACTATTTGTATGCCAATAATCTATTCCCTGATTAACATATTGTTTGTTTGTCATAACATGTCAAATGAGCAGCAGCATCAGGGAAAATAATGTTGGCACCGAGCAGAAGATTCAGTCTGCTGTCTGTCTCTTTTACAGTGTGCTGTACAACTTATCATAATAATGATTTGCTATTGATCACAGTTCAGTCCATAATTAATTATAATAAGTGTTAATCATATAAAATATTAGTAAAATTAGTACAGTGATATGTATGTAGTAATTCTTCGGAATTAAGATTTTCTATTGGAAAGAGTATAAAAATCTTAAGTGGATATATTTTTGTAAAAATTCAAATCAATGCAATTGACTAATGCATATATTCTAGAACTTTATTTTTGTATGTAAAGATTTTATCCATACTTCTCTCAAATCATTTCCAGAAATTGTGTGATGTCGAAAAATCATACACATGAAGTAATCTTTTAAACCTATAAATTCCTCTTCCATGCATGATCTTTTTTGATTATGGCTCATATTTTATACCTACCTACCTACCTTATAATTAAAAAAAAATATGGGAAACATATCATTCTCCAAACCGGCCTATAGTTTTCAGAGATTAAAATACTTTAATTATTACTCAGGCACCTAAGATCCAGAGGTTAGTCACCCCTGTAGTACTACAGCGTAGACGCCACCGTTTGGCGCTGAAGAAGAAGCGTCTGGCCAAGCGTAAGGCATCAGAGGCTGATTATGCTAAGCTGCTCGCTCAAAGAAAGAAGGAATCAAAGGTATTTTTGAACAACTTTTTATTTATTTAGTTTCAATTAATAATTTTTTTGTTTATTTTGTTTACACATACTTTTTTACATGGCTCCACTGGCATTCAGCCAGTGGAGCCATGAGCCACACACTGAGGCATAGCAGGCCAAAATAAACATAATACAGCTGGTATCACAAAGCATAATATATTTATGTTGATTATACTAAGCTGTAAGATAAAGGGCTGTGTCTTACCCCTTAGCATATATTTGATATACGCCAAGGTATTAAATCAGCAACATTTTTTTTATTGTGTTAATTAGACCTTTTTCTTTTGTTGTGCCATACTAATTTTTTCTGTTTTCAAACAGGTTCGCCGCCAAGAAGAAATCAAACGCAGGCGATCAGCATCAATGCGCGATTCCAAGAGCTCTAACCAGAGTGCGCCTCAAAAGTGAAAAAACTTTTTAAAAATATAAAAATTGTAAAATCTACAATTATTTCATTTTCATTCAGTATTAAAAATATCAATACAAATTTCTTTATTAGAAATTAAATCAGAAACCCGACCTTCAGCTAGTTCAGAGGTTCCCAGACTTATTCTTAAAGACTTTTAAAGCTTAGGTGGCTCTGGCAGATACACTTCAGCTGCGTTTCTATCATATTCCCTGAATTCGACGAAAATGTGGAGATCAAAGAAATTTACGTTGCAGCCTCAGTTATATACTTACCACAGACAGTTATATACACAGTACAAGGAACCAATCAATTAGCACTCACTTCATTTAGAAAACTCCCCATTTGAAGTGAGAAAAATAATACATATTTTGTATTTTATTTATATTTAATAATACCATAAATATCGTCCCATAATTAAAATAACTTCTACAATGACGTTCACAATATATTCATGTGACGTACTTAATGGTTGACAGCGAATTTTAATATTTGGATTAAGGTTTGTTTGCATTTCATAGTCTGCAAATCTCCCCATTTCGTGAAATCCAATCTGCTCTTTTTTTTTTTTTGTTAAATGATTTATTTTTCTTTTTTGTAAAACACATTTTCGTCAAAATGTGATGTGAAAAACACTCACCAGTTTTCTCGCAATTCCCCACAGTCTAGGATATTTTTCGGGTATTTCGCCCTGCAACCTAAATGATCAAACATTTAAGCCTTACATTTCACCTTCAGCTCCATATTAGTGCTACACTTGAGTTGCTCCTCTTGTATTATCATATTTATGATCCATTTAGCCACGATAGCTGAATGGTTGGGTGGCCGGAATTTCGAGTCAATAGACCCGAGTTCGATCCCCAGTTGGTAGGCTCGTACCAATAGGTTTTTCAAAAACTTATGTACGAATATCGTTGGCTTGGACATAAAGGCGGCGACGGGCTCACCACCTGTCACGTTGTCCCGAAAATATCTTCGGTGAAAGGTGGGTCGAAGGGACTTAATTGTCTAGACTCGACCTCTGTCTACCCCTGTCTTGGGAATTGCGTGAAGATATTTATTTATTATTTATGATCCATTTGATGAAATATTTCACTACTAGGTGTCGGAAGATAATATATTGATTGTATATATGATGTATTTTACCTCTGGCATAATTCTTCTAAGATCGCTTATAAACTCATGATATCACCTATATACTACGACAAAAACTTTCGTCTCTTGGGTTAATAAATGAGAATTTGGACTTAACGATTTCCGTGAATGAGTGCCGAACACACTTGTTTTTAAGTGGTAGCTCTGAGGTCTCTGGTTCGATTCCCGGACGGGTGAATGTAGAAAACCAATTTTTTCTAACATTTTCCCGGGTCTAGGTGTTCGTGTTACCTTCGTTGTTTCCGATTCTGTAACACAAATGTTTTAGCTACTTAGATCAGAGCAATGTATGGGAATTGAGTCCCTAACTATATATTTACTTGCATTGGGCACTAAAAACTATCACCCTGATCAGTACCTAGGTAATTTCTTTAATTACTATTGTATTGTTGCATTCCGTTGTTGATGAAGCTTTTAAAGTATTTACTTGCCTAGTCCAATAAATGTACCTGCATCTTTAGTTTTGTGAAAATACCTCACTTTTTTTAGTTAAAATTTATCAAATTATAATTCTAGTGTACATAACGACTTTTTTTTAAACGTTTATCTGTAGGGAATTTCGAAAACATTAAAATTCCAAAATCGACGGGTCTGGAGGTTTATTTGTACATGCATTATTATATGTCACTCTCTGTTTTTATATCCATCATTGCCAAACAAACGGACAAAAATTTCGAAAAATTCTAAATGTGTTCTATCCAACATCTAACCCATTATAGAGGAATTAAAGTAATCGTTTTTCAGGCGCGAATCATTATACATATTTTTGCGCGTAGCGATTTGACATTACTAGTGTAGTGTCCGTGGTCATTGCGTCCACAGACCACAGGAGCACAAATTTCACGTAACTTAAAAACTTTGCAGTGTAAAATAAATATATTACATATATGTCTGATAAATTACCAAAACAACAATAGTAAATTTCAACAAGTTACAAGGTTCGCAAACAAACACGTCAATAGACAATACTTTGCACTATTTTCTTCGGTGCTTCAATAAACCTAATCCTACATATCTTGCCATTACTCTAAGGTATGAAGGATTTAATTTCTTCCTCTTTTCTAGCAACGATTTGATAAGCTTTTTCGATGATTCATCAAATGGAGTTTGATAATCTGAGGCCTGAAATAAAGTATTATTAATAGTTAATTAAATTCATGCTTAACACGGGTTGCAAAATATATCGACCATGCATCGAGATCAAATGAACGAGAATTCCTTGGCATAACAATACGTTGGGTGGATTACAACCAATACAAAACTATGTACTACGAGGCGTTAAGTCCCATAAGGCCTGAAAATTGGCAATGGCCAGCAATAGATAGTATAACCATCGCAAAAAAAGATAGCAAAATACCTACCTGCCTAAAATTAAGCATACCCAATGACTGGCAGCGTTCAATCGCCAATACAAGCCAAGCATATCAAATATGGCACATTACAGAGGAGGGTTATAAGAACTGTTTTGTAATAAAAAAAATCTTACAGTAGTTTTGGCGATCCAATACAGCTCTTCCAAAAGATTATTCTCGTTTGACACCGGTAAAAAGGATATCCCTTCATACTGGAAATTAATAAAAATAAATTTCGCTGATATATAATTAGCTAGAGTAATATAACTAAAATTATGTTCTACGCATGTATACAAAGGATTTAATGAAAAAAAGCAAAGCAACATTTATTACCAATAAACAACAAAGACTTCGACAGATATAGAGGATTGTAACAATTCGCGAACTGTTTTCACAGGCTCCCTTGCCAGGAATGATGTATGAAGTTAAATTGCGTGATTATTGTACATTAATGCGTTATTTTTATTACCTAAAAACCATCGAAAAGTCCGTTCTCACTAAACCTGCATTAAAAATATCTTCACGCTATTACAAGGGTAGACGAAACATTTTTTGGCACAATGTGACAGGCGGTGAGCCCGTTTCCGTATATACGAGTATGTCCAAACCAATGATATAAATCGTATTTAAGTTTTTCTTTTTTTGAAAAACGCATTGGTATGCCTATCCTTGGTATTGAAGTGGTTAGACGATTGGATCCGATCACGTAACCACCACGTGACCGTCGTGAATCTGCATTAATCTCTGATATTATTCCTTTACATCAACAATTTGCCGGCGGAAGAATAACCAGTAACTTTCTTTAGGTGTTGTAAAATAGCTTAATAAAATGATAATATGTGCGGTACTGTGATCGTCAATCCGCTCGCCAAGCTTGACGATTACCTCAAGTCCTTATGGCAGAGACTTTTGTTCTGCATTGTACTATTGTGGGTATTTTACGTAATTTACCTGTGATACGCAAACGTTTTCTTTTTCAATAACTTCGATTTCCATATCGAGTTCTGTTGCAGTCGTTATTCTATTGACGGCAATTCCTTGCAGCAAAATCGGTCGAAAACGCTTCAGGTTCCTTGTCTCCTTTTTGTTCGCTAATAAGAGAATGAGGAGAGCCTGTATTGGAGTTATTTCCTTCAGCCAATTGGTCATCTGAAACACATATAACAATAATCCATAACATTACTTCTAAATCGGGCGTATTTCAGTCCATAGAAACTAGCTAAAACTAGTAAAGTTCGCCATCAACATCGACGATTTATATATTATTATATTTTTACTATAATATAGTAATAAATATAATAATATGTAAAATATAAGAAACGAAGTCGCCAGCAATTTTTTTGTTATAGAAAAGGGAGGCAAACGAGCAGGTGGCTCACGTGATGGTAAGTGATTACCGCCGCCCATGAACACCTGCAAGTCCAGAGGCCTAGCAGATGCGTTGCCGGCCTTAGAGTGCCCCCCCCCCCCAGAATTGGGGGAGGGGGATGTGTGGGCCTCCGGTTACCTAGGTAATTTCTTTAATTACTATTGTATTGTTGCATTCCGTTGTTGATGAAGCTTTTAAAGTATTTACTTGCCTAGTCCAATAAATGTACCTGCATCTTTAGTATATCTATGCCAATAGCAATTAGTTCTCCATTATTACAAATCTCAGCTCCATAACCAATTACTTGCGTTATCATCAAATAGGCATAAGGTATTAGGTCGATGCCCAAAGGTGGTGTAATATCGTAGGGTAATGTAGAGTAAACGAATGTTCCATACGTATAAATATATTAAACTGTACGCGTGCAACGTTTCAGAATGCCCAGTGATGACTACTCTCGGTGATACCTATTTTGTAAAAAAAAAATTGTGAAAGTATCTCACTTTTTTTAGTTAAAATTTATCAAATTATAATTCTAGTGTACGATTATACATATGTACATAACGATTTTTTATAAACGTTTATCTGTAGGGAATTTCGAAAACATTAAAATTCCAAAATCTACGGGTCTGGAGGTTTATTTGTACAGGCATTATTATATGTCACTCTCTGTTTTTATATCCATCATTGCCAAACAAACGGACAAAAATTTCGAAAAATTCTAAATGTGTTCTATCCAACATCTAACCCATTATAGAGGAATTAAAGTAATCGTTTTTCAGGCGCGAATCATTATATATATTTTTGCGCGTAGCGATTTGACATTACTAGTGTAGTGTCCGTGGTCATTGCGACCACAGACCACAGGAGCACAAATTTCACGTAACTTAAAAACTTTGCAGTGTAAAATAAATATATTACATATATGTCTGATAAATTACCAAAACAACACTAGTAAATTTCAACAAGTTACAAGGTTTGCAAACAAACACGTCAATAGACAATACTTTGCACTATTTTCTTCGGTGCTTCAATAAACCTAATCCTACATATCTTGCCATTACTCTAAGGTATGAAGGATTTAATTTCTTCCTCTTTTCTAGCAACGATTTGATAAGCTTTTTCGATGATTCATCAAATGGAGTTTGATAATCTGATGCCTGAAATAAAGTATTATTAATAGTTAATTAAATTCATGCTTAACACGGGTTGCAAAATATATCGACCATGCATCGAGATCAAATGAACGAGAATTCCTTGGCATAACAATACGTTGGGTGGATTACAACCAATACAAAACTATGTACTACGAGGCGTTAAGTCCCATAAGGCCTGAAAATTGGCAATGGCCAGCAATAGATAGTATAACCATCGCAAAAAAAGATAGAAGAATACCTACCTGCCTAAAATTAAGCATACCCAATGACTGGCAGCGTTCAATCGCCAATACAAGCCAAGCATATCAAATATGGCACATTACAGAGGAGGGTTATAAGAACTGTTTTGTAATAAAAAAAATCTTACAGTAGTTTTGGCGATCCAATACAGCTCTTCCAAAAGATTATTCTCGTTTGACACCGGTAAAAGGATATCCTTCATACTGGAAATTAATAAAATAAATTTCGCTGATATATAATTAGCTAGAGTAATATAACTAAAATTATGTTCTACGCATGTATACAAAGGATTTAATGAAAAAAGCAAAGCAACATTAATTACCACACATAAACAACAAAGACTTCGACAGAGATAGAGGATTGTAACAATTCGCGAACTGATTTCACAGGCTCCCTTGCCAGGAATGATGTATAAAGTTAAATTGCGTCATTATTGTACATTAATGCGTTATTATTATTACCTAAAAACTATTGAAATGTCCGTTCTCACTAAACCTGCATTAAAAATATCTTCACGCTATTACAAGGGTAGACGAAACATTTTTTGGCACAATGTGACAGGCGGTGAGCCCGTTTCCGTATATACGAGTATGTCCAAACCAATGATATAAATCGTATTTAAGTTTTTCTTTTTTTGAAAAACGCATTGGTATGTGCCTATCCTTGGTATTGAAGTGGTTAGACGATTGGATCCGATCACGTAACCACCACGTGACCGTCGTGAATCTGCATTAATCTCTGATATTATTCCTTAACATCAACAATTTGCCGGCGGAAGAATAACCAGTAACTTTCTTTAGGTGTTGTAAAATAGCTTAATAAAATGATAATATGTGCGGTACTGTGATCGTCAATCCGCTCGCCAAGCTTGACGATTACCTCAAGTCCTTATGGCAGAGACTTTTGTTCTGCATTGTACTATTGTGGGTATTTTACGTAATTTACCTGTGATACGCAAACGTTTTCTTTTTCAATAACTTCGATTTCCATATCGAGTTCTGTTGCAGTCGTTATTCTATTGACGGCAATTCCTTGCAGCAAAATCGGTCGAAAACGCTTCAGGTTCCTTGTTTCCTTTTTGTTCGCTAATAAGAGAATGAGGAGAGCCTGTATTGGAGTTATTTCCTTCAGCCAATTGGTCATCTGAAACACATATAACAATAATCCATAACATTACTTCTAAATCGGGCGTATTTCAGTCCATAGAAACTAGCTAAAACTAGTAAAGTTCGCCATCAACATCGACGATTTATATATTATTATATTTTAACTATAATATATTAATAAATATAATAATATGTAAAATATAAGAAACGAAGTCGCCAGCAATTTTTTTGTTATAGAAAAGGGAGGCAAACGAGCAGGTGGCTCACGTGATGGTAAGTGATTACCGCCGCCCATGAACACCTGCAAGTCCAGAGGCCTAGCAGATGCGTTGCCGGCCTTAGAGTGCCCCCCCCCCCCAGAATTGGGGGAGGGGGATGTGTGGGCCTCCGGTTACCTGCACTTTAGTAGTCGAGCCGGCCCATTCATGCTACAACAAATGCTGATGCGTGGCTCTAACTCTGTTATAAGCAAAAATATAATGCGGAAACGAAGTCGCCAGACTTCGTTACTTCGATATTGGCGACTTCGTTTCCGCATTATATTTTTTTCCTGTGGGATTATTATTTTCTGAAGAAAAAAATCAGTATATTTTTCGCTGTTACAACATTAGAAATTAAAATCTGAAGCAAATCATCGTTGGGGACAGGGAGGGGAGGGATATAACTGCATCATTATGATAGGATTATGAAATGCGATCAAATTATTAATGTAAAATTACCTCTAATATCGATGACATTATTGTTTTTCCCGAGTTACCATCAAAAACACCGGATAAAGATTTATAGCATCCTAATGCAGTAAAGAATTCATCTATATTGTTTATCTGATTTAAGCAAGTGCTAACAATTTGCTTCGGCATATTTGTCATAGATTTACTTTTCTTGCGATAGTGAATTTGGCTTGTCCTCTTGCTTCTTTTTTTTAAATTTTCGCTTTGATATTCTTTGATTTTCTTTCCTTTCACTTTATTGTTACGATCAGTACATATTCTTGATTTCAAGGGCTCATTCAACGTACTTTTGGCCAATGGTAATTGGAATACAGTCTGCACCGTCTGATTAAATCCATCGTAAGTATTGTAGTTATAGCAATTATTTGTGAATGATATTATGTTATTTGTGAATATATTTCTCAATTGATACTGACGTATGCCAATCTCCGTATTATTTTCAGAAGAATGTTTTAGAATTTTGTTTACTTTCGTTGGGCAAGTCACAATGAAAAACGACAGAATAAAAGCAAAATTGGATGCAACTTTTGGCGCTAAGTATGGTTTCAAAGCTCTGCAATTATTTATGAATTCGGTTTTGTGACAATTTTTACTGATTGGAATTGGATGACAGCATTCTCTGATTTTATTATTCGGACACATAAATATAGGAACTGGTAAACATTGTAAACTTGTCATTTTAAATTTCAGTAGAGGAATAATCTCCAAGTATCGCAAATCGTCCGCGGGCCTGTCATGATTTCCTTTTTGTGTAATATCAAAGTATGTCTGACGTCCAAACTTACCACCTATCAAACTATCTGTTTTGAAATTCTGTACAGGTATCGACATTTCAAAACGAGGCAATTCAGGTATGGCTGGAAAAGGCAAATCTGTGGTTTCCACAGAATTTTCAAACCTTGTTCTCTTTAAATCACTAGTTAATTGAGATTTCAATTTGGGTATAATGCTGCATAGTTCAGCAGGTAATATAGCATTAACGATACTAGTATTACATTTAAGTACCATTGTTTTATTCTCATGCGCTATTGTTGGTATAAATGATGACGATACTGATGATACAAGAGTTGTAGATATGATAGATTCCGATTGTGGCGGGATATTTATATCGAATTGTATTAGATAGTTACTCAATCGATGGTGTATTGATATTTGGGTTCGGGTCAATTCTTTCAGTTCAAACATTGAAGGAGTAAGGTCATTGTATTCGATAAAAGCTGTTTTATAACTATTTAAGTCGATTTCCGTTTCCTTTTCAACTACTTCCATAACAGATTTTTGTTCTGGTGTTGTTTTTACTTCATAACCACAAAATGTTATTTCAGATTCCTCGGTTTCTAGAAAAAAAATAATGATAGATTTCTGTTACAGCAAAGGTTAAAAGGCTAGAATGCGGAGATTTTTTTACGTAATTTCAGGACGAAGAATACTTTCGATATATTGTTCTACTTTCTATAAATTTTATATTTATTTATTTATTAAACTAAATGTTTAATTGATGACTTGATGACTTAATTGATGAATTTCGACGTAAGAATTAATCTCTCTTTCTTAAAACTTAAGAAGCACAAACTCTTGGATGTAGCAAGTGCTACAAACAGGTAAAAAAAATATCTTCACGCCATACAAGAATAGAAGAGGTCTGGCCTAGACAATTCACAACCTCTCCGTCCATACGAGAATGGCCTATGTCCTGCAGTGATCACATTCTGTTAAGTAAATAGGTAAGTAACAGAAGCAAAGCTACTTAGAATAAATAGAAATTATGAATCCGGAGAATCGGATGAGTTATAAAAATCTAAATAAAAATTAAATCGAAATGTTACATAATTGTAATATAATACAAATACATAATTAATTATTTTTAATAGACAGACATGTTATTAAACGATACATAACATAAAAACAAATGTTACTAGTGCTGCAACAGTAATTAAAAAGTAATAAAGATTTTGGCAGTATTTTTAAACTTAATTCATTCTGTAAGCTAAAGTATTTGATTGTACTTATATTAATCGATATGTTTGTGCTGCAGAACAAGTTCACCGGATCCATACAACTCTTATTGATCAAACCAACCGACTCTTATTGATCAAGAAACTTATTTTATATATTTATTTTCCCTCACGCATTAACCAATACTGAGACAAACAGAGGTCTAGACAACTAATTTTACGATCCACTTTTCCCCGAAGCCTAGGTATTTGTACAAATGACAATGTACCTACATGTTTACATGGATAAATATTCTTAAATACATATAAACATCTATCGAGTGCAAACATTCATATTCATCAGACAAATGTTTGCCTCTAGCGGGATTCGAACCCACATCCCACAGCTTTAAACGCAGGGTTCCTACCAACAAGGTTATCGGTTCGAGAAAAGAAACTTAGTTTTATATTGTTTTAGCGGTTATGATATGTATTGTGCCTAAAACTATAAACTGCCTAAATTGTTGCTATAAAACAGGTGATTGAAAAGAAAAGCTTTGCAACTACTTTTAAAGCCTTATGCAACTATCAATCTACTTAAACATAATTTCTTTAATAAACTTTGCAATTGGTGATGAAAACATAGACACTATTTCTGACTTACCCTGTGTACAGTTTTGTGTCACAGTTTTGGGGTTATGAGTGTAGTAAATTCCGTTCTTAATTTTTTTAATGACATTGTCAATAAAATCACTAGCCCATTTCGCCTTAGCCCACTGAGATTTAGTGTTAGTCTTCCTAAAAGACGAAGTGTTTAAACATTGTTCGTTTTCTTTTTTTTCACGTGTTTTAAACGCTTCTGTAATATTTGAAACTTTAACATCAGGCACGCAATTTTTGGGATCACGTCTTAAATTTCCTTGAACTGAATATTTTGTAGATTTCTGACTTATCAAATCAATCATTTTATTTTTAAGTCGCCTTATAGCTTGCTGTTTCTGTGATTTTACTGAATTTGTCTCAGGCTCTATACCTGATTGATCAGCAAATTCAGGAGCACTAATCTTTTCTACATTAACACTAGTGGTAATTTTGCTCTCCGTTTCAAAATAGTTAGCATCACCTTTTTTTCTCATATCAGTATAATTATTTTTTCCAATGATAGTTCCATTTTCAAAGTTTCTATTTATAATATTTTTTACTTGAGTTTTAACACAGTTATTATGGTCAATACTTTGTGACCATTCTGACATATAGGGCCAGATTTGTTGCTGCAAACCATTAAATTGGGGTGGTTCATAATCCAAAACATGAAATTCTGAACTAATTTCATCTTTCTGTAATATAATGATTGGATATTTTAATCTGGCTAGGCTCCTTTTTATTTCTGTTCGATTTAGTTTACGTATTGTGTCTGAACGTTTATTAAATTTTGACTTTTGATTTTCTTTCACAGACAATTTTGAACGCGAATTTTCTCGTTCACTTAAAACAACTTTTGTGATTGCATTTATTTCGTAGTTACGCTTATCACAAACTCTGTTTTTTATTATTTCATTTTCAAGAATCGTCTTCTTGCTATGTATTGTGTTTAAAGTCTCATTTAAACATTTTTCTGAACTCTTGGAACATTTTGTATTACATTTGTTAATATTGGCATTGTCCATCAATATATTACATTGCGGAGGTTGGCATATTGTATTACAAAACGAATTCTCACTACTACTTGAGTAATTTGTCAAACTATGATAATTATTAATTGTAAATATTTGATTTTTAGACTGACTACGTTGACTTGTTAGTAATTTTTTAGGCACACGCGTCTGTTTGGCCCTACGAAAAGTTTTAATGTTCAGAAAGTTATCAGCCTTATTTCCCTTACCGCTTATTTGATTAACATTTGCATGTAAGGCATTATACTCCACATTATCCTTGGTTATGTTTCCTTTAGTTCCTGAATTTCGAGAGTCTAATTCACTCCCTAAAGTATTGTTTAAAGATTCTCTTATTTTGTCACTTTTGTCTACTATAGTAACACGATCGAAACTTGACGGTTGTGAAAAAATACTTTGTGATTTACTATTAATGTCATAGCTTGATACAAAAGAAAACTCTTCTGTGGTACACGTCTCAACAAATCTGAAATAAGAACAATTTATCGTTACGTTATGACAAAAGAAAATACAACCTGCTATTCGAGGATATTCGAGGATTTGACAAAAGGTACTACTTAGAAGTAATATCCAATTTCAGTTACTATTAATATTGTATTTAACATGAAACATGCAGCAGTGGAAGCAGGAAGTAGTCCAGTCCACAACTGCTAATGAGCAACAGTACATTTTGTAAACAGGGTAAAATATGACTTATACTCAAATTTTAACATACCGTGCATCACCATAATGTTTAAACCTATTTCGCCTATTCTTTCTTTTCTTAATTGTTTCTACGCTATCATCAGACGAAGGCGGTGACGATATGTATTGAAATCTATTAACATTGTTCAGTACTTTCCACACATTAGACGGCGCAATATTATCTTTTTCTTTTCTTTTTTGTTTGACTTTTGGAGTCTTACAGGTTATTTTTTTATCCACTGATAAACAGTTTAAGTTAGTTTTTATCTCACAACGATGTTGCACATCTCCACTATAAAATTCAACATTTTTGCTTTTGTAAGTAGGAAGGCAGCCATTTTTTGGCTGACGACGTTTTCTAGTCTTACATTTGCGGTTACTATTAACTCTGTTTAGGTAATCAGAGTCATTCATATCGCTTACAGTTTGTGGTATTAGAGCACATTTTTAGGTGAAGTCAGAACCGACGTCTTTTGCTTTTTCTGTCTTCCTTTTAAACATTTAAATTCGTCCGAATGCGCTTTGTAGATATGATATGCTCGGGAAAAAGAAGAATTGTCATCCGTTGATTTTTTGGTGAAGACACTTCTTTTAGACCTCCTAGTATGCACTTGAACTTTAGCTCCATCCAGGTATGGGGAAGTTTGTACTTTGGGTGTCTTTGATTTATCATTATCTTTTAGGAAAAAATTTAAATTCTCTAAACAGTTCGAAGCTACGTAGGAATTATTAGTGGCACAACTTGACTTGGACATTTTTGTACTCAGCGAATTGACAGCCTTTAACACCATATTTTGAGAAACTTCTTAAAACATAATTTGTATTTTCTATTGTTTACAGTTTCTCTCCTTATTTCTAAAAAGTAAATAGTGATATGTAATATAAATTATTGTTAAGAACCTAAACATTAAATGTAAGGAATAAAACAGCGTCACTTTAAGTAATGACACTAACTATCTATAAAAAGGCAAAGATAAAACCCTATGCCTGTTATCATGTAATTATTGGTAAAATTAATATTTGGCCACGTCACTATAGCCTAGGGGTTGGATGTTCGGAATTTCGTGTCAAGGGACACGATTTCGATCCCTAGGTGGCAGGCTCGTACTAAAGGGTTTTTCAAAAACTTTTGTACGAATTATATAGTTGGCTTGGACATAAAGACGGCGACATACTCACCGTCTGTCCCGAAGATATCTTCAATAGAAGGTGGGTTTCGAAGGGACTTAATTGTCTAGAATAGACCTCTGTCTACTATGCATAATAAACTATTTGCAGCATAAGTAGTTAGCGTGAGGCAAGTACGGTTGGTCGCCGTACCTCCCTACGCCTACTATGGATTTTTTTAATTTCTTCACGCAAGATCCTTGCTGGGGTAGGCAGAGGTCTATACAATGAAGTCCTTGTGACCCATTTTCCACCGAAACTTATTTAGGATAACGTGTTAGGTGGTGAACGTATTGCCCTTACTTCACCACACACTACTATGGTTAACTAGCTTTGAATCCCCTGGAGCGAACAAAGTGAGCAACTACTCGCAGCGACCCCTAGGAAGGAGCGAAGGGAGCGATCATCGGTAGAAATAGGGTTTTTTACCTAATATACAGAAATTCCTCAATTGATGTACAAAACGACCAAAAAAATAACGTAAAACTATATTAAAATAGGGACTTCCACGCGTCCCCCTTTTAGGCGGATCAGGGGAACATATTTCCTCCTTAACGTCTTTCCACACACTTAAAAGCTCGTTCCACAGAGTTTCCCATCTGCGAATTACCACTCGGTAACACGCCGTGAAACTGTACTTTGGTTTTACTGCCAAACACATTTAGGCCCCAAAAGGCTATACGGAGCAAGATGTATAGTAATTATGACACTTTACTAGCGCCTCAACCTTAGTCGTTAAAATGGTGCGGTCCCGAACATAGATAAGGACGATGAGATCCAGTAGTCAATCATCAATTATAAATAAACACTAAACTAAAACCATAACTTACAATTTACCAGACTTTACAATAATTTTGAAAATCCCGTCTAAATTTTTCCAATAACTTTCTACATGGAGATAAACGTATTGTAGCCTGATTATAAAAATAGTATTTAAATAGCAAATATAAAACAAAAATTTATGTCATTGACATAACGAAAATACAAATACTGACATTTACATACATCAGTTACACTTTTATTTTTAATTATTATAAGCATTTGAATATTATGAAGGTACTAAGTTAATATAATGATTGAATAAGTAAGTATATAGTCACGATAGCCGAGTTGTTGGGTGGTCGGAATTTCGAGTCGAGAGACCTGAGTTCGATCCCCAGGTGGCAGTACCAATGAGTTTTCAAAACTTATATACGAATTTCATCGTTGGCTTGGACATAAAGGCGGCGACGGGCTCACCACCTGTCACGTTGTCCCGAAAATATCTTCGGTGGAAGGTGGGTCAAAGGGACTTAATTGTCTAGAATAGACCTCTGTCTACTATACATAATAAACCATTTGCAGCATAAGTAGTTAGCGTGAGGCAGTACGGTTGGTCGCCGTACCTCCCTACGCCTACTATGGATTTTTAATTTCTTCACGCAAGATCCTTGCTGGGATAGGCAGAGGTCTATACAATGAAGTCCTTGTGACCCATTTTCCACCGAAACTTATTTAGGATAACGTGTTAGGTGGTGAACGTATTGCCCTTACTTCACCACACACTACTATGGTTAACTAGCTTTGAATCCCCTGGAGCGAACAAAGTGAGCAACTACTCGCAGCGACCCCTAGGAAGGAGCGAAGGGAGCGATCATCGATAGAAATAGGGTTTTTTACCTAATATTTCGTTACCTAATATACAGAAATTCCTCAATTGATGTACAAAACGACCAAAAAAATAACGTAAAACTATATTAAAATAGGGACTTCCACGCGTCCCCCTTTTCGACGGAGCAGGGGAACATATTTCCTCCCTAACGTCTTTCCACACACTCAAAAGCTCGTTCCACAGAGTTTCCCATCTGCGAATTACCACTCGGTAACACGCCGTGAAACTGTACTTTGGTTTTACTGCCAAACACATTTAGGCCCCAAAAGGCTATACGGAGCAAGATGTATGGTAATTATGACACTTTACTAGCGCCTCAACCTTAGTCGTTAAAATGATGCGGTCCCGAACATAGATAAGGACGATGAGATCCAGTAGTCAATCATCAATTATAAATAAACACTAAACT
This sequence comes from Sericinus montela, assembly GCA_029286605.1. Lineage (NCBI taxonomy): Eukaryota > Metazoa > Arthropoda > Insecta > Lepidoptera > Papilionidae > Sericinus > Sericinus montela. The sequence goes on along the minus strand of JAGSMR010000035.1, from coordinate 6,646,183 downwards.
AAAACCATAACTTACAATTTACCAGACTTTACAATAATTTTGAAAATCCCGTCTAAATTTTTCCAATAACTTTCTACATGGAGATAAACGTATTGTAGCCTGATTATAAAAATAGTATTTAAATAGCAAATATAAAAACAAAAAATTCTATGTCATTGACATAACGAAAAATACAAATACTGACATTTACATACATCAGTTACACTTTTATTTTTAATTATTATAAGCATTTGAATATTATGAAGGTACTAAGTTAATATAATGATTGAATAAGTAAGTATATAGTCACGATAGCCGAGTTGTTGGGTGGTCGGAATTTCGAGTCGAGAGACCCGAGTTCGATCCCCAGGTGGCAGTACCAATGAGTTTTTCAAAAACTTATATACGAATTTCATCGTTGGCTTGGACATAAAGGCGGCGACGGGCTCACCACCTGTCACGTTGTCCCGAAAATATCTTCGGTGGAAGGTGGGTCAAAGGGACTTAATTGTCTAGACTTGGCCTCTGTCTACCCCTGTATTGGGAATTGCGTGAAGATATTTATATTTATTTTAAATAATGAATTATTATTGTTAAACTATTTTCGTCAACGTTGCATCAAATGTTACCCCTACGCACCCCTGCCTGCAAGACACCTCTGTTACCAGGCCACCTTTCTATAAATAAACTGCCTAGACCTCTGCCCACCCCAGTATTGGGAATATGCCTTAATTTATTTATTTATATTTTTTTATCTACGGAGTTTACCTCTTAACATAAAATGAATTGTAGGGATCTGTCACCTTGTCAAGCCGATAATCGCAAAGTAAAGTCTACTCACAATATAGTGTAGTAAATCAATATAAATAAGTAAGTATGGAATCAGATCCACTTGTTTCGGCTGCAAAAACGTGACGTTGGATACTCTTGTTGAAAATATGAACTAAATTTTTTATTTCAGTGCTGGCTTTATTCCATCCGGTCCAGGTGCACTTATTAGGTACTTACATGGTACTCATTTAGGTTTTGACTAATAATTCAAGTATAGCAGTAAGTTTTCAGGTTTTTCGCGGTGATAAGAAATCGTTACGGCAGCTGTGCATTGGATTACTGGCTGATAATTGTATGCGTAGACTTCTAATAATGGTTTTTATTGTCGTCCATATTCTTTTAGGATTCTGCAGGTATTTCTTAGTTACAGTTTAAATGTTAATGCTTTAGAAAATGTAAAAGGTAGTTAAAGAAGTAACGATACTGATTATACACACATTTATGTATGAAATTATTGGGATGCTTTTATAATCCACATGAAGTTTATCTCTGTGTTTCATACATCATTTGAGCCTGATGGCGTGATCCACGAGATTTTTAATATTTCTCCAGGAGGGAGATTGGTATAAACCTGTTGATGAGACTATATTTGATATATCAATTTTCTTGCATTTACTTTTCGAAAATTGGTTCTCTAGCTGTGACGTTCCAGTTGTACATAATATACGTCACAATTCCTCCAGCTTTGTTGAGATTATTTTTGATAAAACAGATATCCCGGATTTGCCTAACTAATGGATTGTTACCAAGCCTGTATAACAATTTTCTATTTATTTATTCACTATTCATGTGCACACAATATAATAAACAGAGAAACCAAAAAAACTATATATGAGTACAAAGGCACAGCTTATTTCAATATGAAATTTCTTCCAGCAGGCCTGTTACTGGAAAACTTATAATAGAAGCAAACTAGTGTGCACAACAAACAGTATATTATTTCATATTATTCAAACAAAAAAATGAAACATACTTACCTACATATTAATAAACATAAAACGCGATCATATATACGTATCTACACATACACAATATATACATAAACATTAGTATATACATTATACTATTCAGTTAACAAATAAAGAAGATTTAAGAGCAGGTTAATGAGCAAACCAGCTTCTTAAACGATGACACCAAATTAGCCTCACGGATTACCGAAGGTAGTGAGTTCCACAATCGAACCGCATTTCTGTTCTGTGGGAGGGAAATTTTAATAGAGTATGGAATCTACAAATTATACCAGGAGGATGAATAAAAGAGAACCGATCACGCAAGTAGGGAGGGGATAGTGGATTGTATAATTTTTTTTAAAGGAAGCACAGAATTCGAGTTTTCCTGCGAGTACGGATTGGGAGCCACTTGATCTGCTTGCGATAAGAGTCATGATCAAATATTTTAAGCCCAAAAATATACCGAATACATAAGTTTTGCAGGCGCTCAAGTTTATTTAGTTGCTCCTCTGTTGCATCCAAAAAACCGACATCTCCATAATCCAAAATAGGCATAATAAGCGTTTGGACGAGAAAAATCTATGTTGTCAAGGGCAGACAATATTGTTACGTGCGGCAAGGGCATTTTAATGTGCGGAAAGCGTAACTGATCTTCCTACTAATCTCATTTACGTATTTACTCCAAGATAGTGTACCATCTATAATGACACCAAGGTTTTTAACAGTTTCAGCATAAGCGATCACGGTATCGCGGATACGGAGTGCGGGTAAAAAATGAAAATTGAGTAGAGAATATCTGTTACTTCTTTATTACACTTCTTTATTACGGTTACCTATTATTACGGCTTATGATTTATTTGGGTTAACCACAAGTCCATGAAATTTCGACCATTTATTAATTTTTTGCCGGTACAAATATCATCAACATATTTTATGCTGTCCCTTTACTTATATTTTAAGATTTTATGTTTCAAAGGATCTATTAAAAACAATTTTAAAAGCTTTTTAGATGTCCATATCTAGTCCTAAGTTATTCTAAAAAGCTGTCGTTCTGCTGAGTGCGTGATTACTTTGAGATATTCGATATAAAACTTATAAATAATGAACGCAACGCTTCTCAGCTGTTCATGACACTGTCAAATTGCAATATTTTTGACTGCTTTCCCGAGCGAATAATAAAAACAACTGCAATATTATTGATTAAAATAGTGAAAACTGTTAATATTGTCAATATAAAGTGTCACAAAATCAATTGATCATTGATATTGATATTCATATTCATTACTATTCATATCATTCATATTCATTGATATTGATATTCATTATTATTTAAAGAAGTTTATTTAATAGAGCATGAAACTACAAATATTTGGAACAAGATAAATCGAAAACGTATGTGTAACTAATAATGTCGACGCATCAGAGTGAAAAAGTCATACAATATGTGCCGTTTTTGTCCTTTGTCCACCCGTCTTTTTGGCACAGTCTTACAGATATGAAATTAAATGTGGATAGATTAAATGAAAGCACAAAACAAATTATAGGGCGCTACACATATCGAGACGATATAGGTTCAGTATTCGAAGTCGATGGTACATCATTTAATGAGTGAGTAATAAGACAAGATTGTCTACATTTATATCTTTGATATTATGTTTATTGTTGTATTTTTAATAAGGGCTTTAATATTTAATATTATATATTTTACGTTACAAGAAACTTAAGAAATTACAACATTTTCTGTGTCTTTTAAGAGGCTACTAGAGCCCTCAAGATCCTTAGAATTTTCTAGATTTTCCTTGATAGCATAGCAGTTTCAAAAGGTGTTAGACTCTTCTAAGTGGCATTTGTCTGGTTAAGTACCATACTCTTACTTATTTCAACTAATAAGAGGAATGCAATAACTGATTTGTTCAGTTTTGAAAAGTATAGAGAGTCATGTCATTCACAGACAATGAGAAATTCCACATTAGTTTGCAAGGGTATACATGTTAACATCTTTTGAAGAAAAATTTGGTGATAAGAGTTGTAATAGTAACAGGTGGTCTGTTAGCCTGTTTTTAACTGTACTTAAATGTAAAAAGGCATACTTTTCACAAGTATGCCTTTTTACATCTTTCTGCTAATTTTTTCCACAGGTGATATTAGCAATTACAAATATTTTTTTCACTATAACAGGCACATATTAAAGTTTTCAATTAATTGCTTCATTTTTTTACACTTTAACTTAGATGAATAAGAATAGATGAATAAGATTAAATGTAGTTAAACTTAACATGAAAGCTAAGACATTTTTTAACCTTTACATCAACTTGCATATGTAACAACTACATGTATATGTAACTGATACATTATTTTATAATTTTCAAGTGTACCAGAGAGGGAACAATTTTACCACAATGTAACTGGAACTATAATGAACAAAAACACAATAGAAGAATTTAAAAATATTGATAAGGCTTCACTTCTTAATAGCATCGGTGAAATTATATGGCCGAATATAAAAAGGAAAACTTGGATCTCAAATCCTAACACTTTGTTAAATTTTGTTATTTTGTCTTTTGCTGTGAGTATAATACTGTATTTTAAACATGTCTTATTATAGTCTTATTATAGTCCCGAAAATATTGTCAGTGGAAGGTAGGTCAAAGGGACTTAATTTTCTAAACTAGACGTCTGTCTACCCCTGCATTGGGAATTGCGTGAAGATATTTATTTTATTATAGTCAAATAATTAAAATAAGCTGTAACAAAAATATTAATTATGAATTTCCGTCTGGTGGTACTCTTAAGAGGTGACTAACATTGGCTACTATTATGCTAGTCTAACCCTCTTGAAATATATGACTGATTTTGAATTTGATTTGATTGATGACATCCTCTGTGGACAAGTGGCCTACACTCCATTATTCAAGGTGTCAACATCTCTGAGTGTCCAGGTTCGACTCCCGGACCACAAGTGGCGTAAATACCCGTTTCCAAGGTGTCGCCATCTCGAGTTCCCGGGTTCGATTCCCGGACGCATCAATGTAGCAAACACTTTCTCTACATTTTCTTGGGGTGGGTGTTTGTGGTATCTTTATTGTTTCTGATTCCATATTACAAGTGCTGAAACTGCTTACTTTGAGGTCAGAACAATTTATGTGATGTTGGCCCTTTTTATGTATTTATTTATTATTATTATTATAGTTTAAAAAAATTTAGTTGAGTTTTTGTATATTGTTGCAATTTTTTTCCGTTATAGTCCTATATCAATTAGGGTTATAGTAAAACTTGCATGCATAAAATACCTAAAGCTTATAGCAGAAATACATAATCATGAACATAGATCTAATCTGTTTCCTCAACAGGATCTCAAGAAATTTCATTACTATTACTGGTTTGCGTTCCCATGTCCTAGTCAACCAACTGTTTGTCTCAAAGAAAAGAGCCAACGGGTAACAGATATATTTAATAATAAGCAGCTTGAGGAACTGGCTGATGGGTTTAAATCACTGGATATTACACAGAAATGTTTCTTTGCAATCACAAAGGATGGTGATAGCATCACTGTGAATCCTTTATCAAAGATTTTGGATGAGACTAAACCTGTCCAATGTGCTTTAGACATTGATATAAATAATACTTATTTTGGATTTTCTGATCCTAGCAATACATCTTATCCAGGTTGGCCGTTAAGATTATTTATAGCTGCCTTATTAGAGTACTGTCCCAGTATATGTGGTACACATATTAATGTAATAGGATTACGATGTAGTGTGAGTGGAGCTGTCGTTAACAGCCAAGTTTTCACCATACATATTCCACAGGTTTGTATTATTTTGTATCTATATTTATTATTACTTTAATATACTTCATGTTTGTATCTTTATATTACTAATTTTGAGCTTTCTATATTTCCTAATATGTATTACATAAACATACAAATTAGTATGTACTTACTTTTTCAGAACATTCAAACTGTAGAAGGTTCTGGCTGGGTTGGTTGGGAAAGGAACGACAAAGGTAACTTTGGTCCCAAATTGGCTAATATGTCAGCATCCATGGACCCAATTAAGTAAGTAACACTTTACTAAGAAAAGTAAGTAAGAAATAGCAGAAAACTGGTTTAAGTTTTCTTCTCTTTTCTGTTTACAATATTTTTTGCTGTACCTGGGTTGACTGGCAGAGAAAAAATGGCCACCCTTCCACCATCCACCCTTTGTTAAGGTTAAGTTTATTTTAAATAAATAAAAAAAAAATTCCCATTTTTAAGGTTTTCTATCCATAATTTTTTCAGATTAGCAGATGCGTCATCAGATCTGAACATAAAATTAATGAAATGGAGGCTGGTACCCAATATTGATGTTGAGGTGATGAAGAATACCAAATGTCTGTTACTTGGTGCTGGAACCCTCGGATGCCATGTAGCTCGCGATCTCTTGGTATGAATGTTATATTATAATACATAAAATAATACATACATATCTATATATGATATAAGAACAACATCACATACATTGACCTAATAATAATAATAATAAAAATAAATAAATAAATATCTTCACGCAATTGCCAATACAGGGGTAGACAGAAGTCGTCTAGACAATTAAGTCCCTTCGACCCACCTTACACTGAAGATAAAGACAATGTGACAGGTGGTCTGCCACCTGCGGATCAAACTCTGGTCTCTCGATCGAAGTAGTTGGCTATCGTGTTTTAGTGTCTATTACCTAAGAGATAATTAATATTTATTTATAATATAACGACGACAATTGAAGACCTCCGTGGACGAGTTGCGTAAGCACCAGTTTTCATTTTGTTGCCGTCTCAGAGGTTCCGGGTTCGATTACCGGTCGGGTCAATGTAGAAAACACTCTTCGGTGGAAGGTGGGTCGAAAGGACTTAATTGTCTAGACCTCTATCTACCCCTATATTGGAAATGACGTCAAGAAATTTTTTTTCTATGCATCATTATAATAAATATACATTTTCAGGCTTGGGGTTTCCGACATATAACTTTCATAGACAACGGCAAAGTCTCCTATTCGAATCCAACGCGTCAAGTATTGTTCAACCATTCGGATTGTCTCGACGGTGGACGTAAAAAGGCCGAAGCTGCCGCACAGAATTTGAAATTAATTCTTCCAACAGTCGTAAGTAAATATGGAGAACATATTTTCCATTACTAAAAAAATTTAAATGTGTCTGAGTAAGAATTTCAAGATTTTGTGTTCTAGTTTCTTGCAGATGCCAGCAAGTATAGTTTTAGTTTTAAGCACAAAATTTACCTCATATTTGTAAGTAAAGAAAAATATCCCATGGAAACCGGCATACCTGAGAAATAATAGAAAATTGTATCTGTCTACCCCTGTATTGGGAATGGCGTAAAGATATTTTTTTGTAATATTTATATTAGATTTAGCTTTTAACCTTCCTAAATAGAAGTTGCTCATACTTCTTTATCAACTAAAGAAGAGCTGAATTATTTTTAAATAGTAAAAATAAATCCATGCTTCTATTTTCTCTTTGATATTTTATGCGTAGATTAGTTTACGGATAGAACGCATATATGATATTCTCAAATAGCTATATAAGCTTCTACAGCCAGGTCTGCGTGGGTTCGAACCCGCGACCTCTGCAGGACCTTGGCGATTCTCTTACATCCGTGCTACTGTGTGTTAGATATTTCAGCTGAAATTTCAAATCGCTTTCATACGCCTCTTAGGGGAGATATCGACATCTGATAGAAATAATGCCCCTTCTTTATTAGTAACTTTACAGCTATGAAGACATCAGTAGGATAACGCGGACCTTACCTTTATGATTAATGTTTATTAAATAAGAATATGGCCCTATAATTACTGCCATGTTTAGGCATGCAAAAATTTAATTAAGGTATATACGGCCTAATAGCTGTTATAACAATAATAGACTTCTCTCCTGTTGAGGGCGGAAGCCCTATTGGTAGGGGTCTTAATATTTATTTATTTGTTATCATATTTATTTTATTTATATACATAAATCACTATAGCCAAATGGTTGAGTGGTCAAGAGACCAGAGTTTGATCCCCAGGTGGCTGGCTCGTACCAATGGGCTTTTTGAAAACCTATTTACGATTCATATCGTTGGCTTGGACATAAAGACGGAAATGGGCTCACCACCTGTCACGTTGTCCCGAAAATATCTTCGGTGGAAAGTGGGTCGAAGGGACTTAATTGTCTAGACTAGACTTCTGTCTGCCCCTGTATTGGGAATGGCGTATTTAATGAAAATATGCTATAATTTGTATCTTTACCATCAATTATTATATTTCTAGAATAGCCAGGCCATTGTTGCACATATACCATTGCCGGGACATCCAATAGGAGAGTCAATGTTGAATGAAACTTTGACCAATCTCAAGTTAATCATAGAAGCCATACAAAATCATGATGTTATATTTCTATTGCTCGATACTAGAGAAGCGAGATGGTTGCCAACACTTATCGCGGCGCACTACGGCAAGGTAAGTTTTAATAATTATGAAAAAAGTGTAGCGAACTTAGCCGAAGACACACTAATAAGGCGACGGGCTCGTCACCAGCTAAATTGTTCCAAAAATAATTCGGTGAAAAGGATTAAAAGCTATGCTCAGAATACCTTAGTATTGGTTTTTGTACTTAAAAATATATATAGTTTCATTACATCTATTACTGGAGTGGATAGATGTAAACACATTTTAGTTTCTCTTAAATCACTACATCGACACTAATTTTCACAATTTATCAAATACTTTATCTGATAATATGTGAAAAGTAGGGGTGCCACTTCAGCGCGCATAATATCAATTGAAGTATTTGATAAAATGTGAAAAGTAGGGTCATAATTATGACAAGCCTGTCATTACCCCAATTACAAGCTACCAAATTAAATGAATATTATTTCAAATTAAATAAGTCACAAATAATTTAAAAGAAATATGTCACGATACCCTTGGTTGGGTGATCGGAAGTCGAGTCCAAGGACCCGAGTCCGATCGCCAAGGCTTGAACCAATGGGTATTTCGAAAGCTTATGTATGATTTATATCGTTGGCTTGTACATAAAGACGGAGACATCACTCTCACCACCTGTCACGTTGTCCCAAAAAATGTCTTCGATGGAAGGTGGGACGAAATTACTTAATTGTCTACACTTCTGTCTACCCCTTTATTGGGAATGGCGTCAAGAATTTTTTTATTACATACATAGATAGGCACAACATCACATACACTGCTCTGATCCCCAAATTAAGTAGTTAAAGCACCTGTGTTAAGGAATCCAAAACAACGAATGTACCACAAACACGCAGGCCAGAGACAAATAAACAGTGTTTTTTTTTTACTTTCTGTCCAGGGCCGGACCTTAGAACCGGCAACACCATGACTATCGGTGATTACATACTCTTTGACGTCAGCGTTCAACATATGTAAATAACCTGCGAGGTAATTACAGATCGTCATTAACGCGGCACTCGGATTTGACAGCTACCTAGTGATGCGACACGGCGTAGGTTTAAGTAGCACGGAAGATACCGCATCGGTTAACAGTACCCACATACCGGGGGGACAACTCGGATGCTATTTCTGTAACGATGTCACCGCGCCGGGTAATGTAAGATGATCTTTGGACTTTTTACTTTTTTTTTAATAATTTTTATAATAGTATAGGGACAGCATCAAATACATTGTACTTATCCCATTTTTAATGGTCTTGCCAATGATTAGTGCTTGTTTATAACATTATTTTTGATTATAATAGTTTTTTTTTTAATATTGCTTAGTGTTATCTTTTATATTTTTTTATAATATATAAATAGATTGGGACAACAATAACAATTGCTTTGTCTCCAAGTAAGTTGCTAAAGTACTTGTATTGTGAAATTATTAGCGGCGAAGGTAGCGCAAACACCCAGACCCGAGACTATGCACAAAAAGTGTTTTGTGTTTTGACCCGTCCATGAATCGAAACTGGGACCTCAGAACTGGGGACACATTGATAACCGGCGTGTACTTCACTCGTCCAAGGAGGTCGTCAAACGGCTTGTGAACATGCATTTACTTTTTTTCTTAAAAAGTCAGTTATTTGTTCGTTTTATTTAAGTTATTTTATTTATTATTAATTTCTTTATTTTAAATTTCTTTATCCTACAATTCATAATACTTACTTATGATGCTCTCGTATTTCAGTCTTTAAAAGACCGCACGCTGGACCAACAGTGCACAGTGACGCGACCCGGCGCGGCGGCCATAGCTGGGGCGTTGGCAGTTGAAATCCTAGTAGCTCTGTTGCAGCATCCGTTACGGTAAATTGTGTTCATTTGTAAAAAAAGAAATCACCACACCATTCCCAATACAGGGATAGACAGAGGTTTAGACAATTAAGTTCTTTCGACACACCTTCCACCTAAGACATTTTTTGAGACAACGTGACAGGTGGTGAGCCCGCCTTTATTCGCCAAGAACGATATAATTTGTACTTAAGTTTAAAAACCCTTTATACAAGCCTAGGCTTCCAACTCGGTTCTCTTGACTCGAATCCCGATCAACCACTCGACTATTGTGTTAATTTACTTTTAATTAAATCAGTGTCCTTCAAATTTCCTGATCTTATTAAACTTTTAATTTACTCTGTAATTAAATTGCCTAGCTTAATTGTAAACTAACATATAAATCTATATTAACTAGCTAAAACCCGGCCAAATCAATCCATCGAATACTTCCGAGTTTTCCCGCCTAAAACATATCGATGTCGTATTTTTATATACTTACATAGATTACTTTGAATTCCGCCCCTTGCAGTTGGTTTTCATATTTCTTATTTATTTCATAAAAATTTTCGAAACACCGGAGCCACGTTAGCCGAGTGGCTGAGTGACCTGAATTCGAATCAGGAAACCTTTCTTCGACCACAAGTGTAATATGAGTCCGAATGACAATATTCTCTATATAATGATTTCTTGTATTTACGTGAATACTACACATTTTAAATAAAACGATTTTCAGATTTTATCGCGTTTTTAATTAGTTTTTACAAAGTATTTTTATTTCCCGACGTTTCGGATGCTTTACAGCATCCATGGTCGCAGGGGGACTCTCGTATCCCCCCGTGACCACGGATCCGAAATGGTTTTATTTAAAATATTCTCTAGATGTCTGACTACTCCAGTACTGAAATGCGTGAAGATAAAAAATACCATTCACGTCATGCAAGAATAACCCACTCTTTTTATTCACGTGATAATCGTAAGATGGAAAGGTAGACAGCCTTGAACACAGTAATGTCAGCAATAATTATATCAAGAAATTAAAGAAAAACAGACAAAAATTAAGCTAAGTTTAAGATGTCTGGTACTGCGATTGCCAATCGCGAAACAAACAAACAAACTTTATTTATTGCTTATTTTACCGGAACGAATATTTAAAAACAGTATTTATATCATAAATGTACAAAAACAACATAAAATCAAATAAAAACCCTAAAACATTGAAATAAAAGTGCCTCAAATAAAAACATTAAAATTAATAAAATAAATATAAATAAATAAATATCTCCACGCAATTCCCAATACAGGGGTAGACGGAGGTCCAGCCTATACAATTAAGTCCCTTTGACCCTCCGAAGATATAATCCAAAAAAAAACCATTGGTACCGTCTTTATGTCCAAGCCAACGATATAATTCGTACATACGCTTTTGAAAACCCTTGGTACGAGCCTGCCACCTGGGAATCGATGTCAGGTCTCTTGACTCAAAATTGCGACCATTCGGCTATCGTGACTCTTATTACAAATTAATAATTAAAAAAAAATAGGAAAAAGTACATTATTGGCATTCCAGTAAAGCAACCAAATGTAGACCATTTGATCGCTCAGTATAAGTTGCAAATACTCCATACACGAGATACCTTTGCCTTGCAATTAACACGTTGTCATGTATCTATATAATCTGTTAAACACTTTAATATTTTTTTTTACAATAAAGGATTAATGCACCAGCGTTGTACAACTTACGACAAGACGAAGACATAGCGCCCAAGCTACAGGGCGTTCTAGGCCCGATACCTCATTCGATACGTGGCTTCCTGCATTCTTACCAAACGATTGCGCCCACTTGCGCCAAGTTCAAGCAATGTATAGCCTGCTCTGATGTCATCATAAACAAGTATAGGGAGGAGGGAACGGAGTTTTTAATGAAGGTGTTCAATAGCGGCAACCATTTGGAGGAAGTCACCGGGTTGTCGGAATTGCATCTGGCCGCTGAAATGACCGACGTAAGTATAAGTGTATTCTGAGATAATATTTTTGAAAAATCGATTTTAAGAATCGATTTTCGTTTACGAGTTTATATCGCGGTACTCAGATTAGACGGAGGACGTCCTCTTTTACATCTTTTCCTCTTGACATCTCTTACTAAAATTAGTAATTTTCAAGATGATGAATTCAGAATTTTGTGTTTATGTAATATATTAATATATAAATGAAAATATAAAATAATAATAATAAATATAATTATTATTTTATATTTTCATTTATATATTAATATATTACATAAACACAATATTCTGAATTCATCATCTTGAAATGAAAATATAAAAATGATAAATGAAAATGAAATAAATGAAAATATGATTCATACAAATATATAAATGAAAATAGTAACTTGACCTGGCTATAACTGCACTTCCTGACTAATTTATCATTGCAGTATATAATGTTCATAAATTCATTAGGATTAAGAAGAACGTATTAAAAATGTATCTGTAATAAAACGCATTAAAAATTAAACGTTAAGGAACACAAGCACTTTCTACATATACATGTCATCTCGCCATTCCCAATACAGGGGTAGACAGAGGTCTAAACAGTTGATGATCACTTTGTTTGCTTCCCGATGACGAAAAAACCAAGGTTTTAAGGTATATCTTCCTGTGTGCTGGCATAATGTTTACATTTGAAAAGTAAAGGTATCTCCACAAATTTTCCCCTGAAGTCTTTAAGCAGGTAGCTGCTGATGTAAGCAGTTCATATAAAATAGGAGTTAATTAGAGGTCCGTAGCTAGCTAATTAGAGGTCAGTTACCTCATTGTCTTGTATTCCGCAATGACTAGGAATCCAAGCCAACACTATTTTTAGACCTATGTTTGTGACAGGAGCAGACATTAATGAATAATTACATTTGTTTTTACAGAGCCCTTTGTTAAATTGAAATATTTTTTGTTTATAGATACTGACTTTTTCGGACGAAGATCAAGAACAAGACTAAAAGTCGTTGACGCACTTCAGATATTAGTCTTTCTCAATTTTATATTCAAAACATTCTAGATATTTAATCAAACACCTATTTATATATCGCTTATTGGCAAGCTTATTCTAAATATTCTTAATTATTGATCTGTGATTTATGATAAAAGTAATAGAAAACTTTACTGAACCCTTCCCTTTACTCTACACTGCTAAAATTTCAAATTGGATTTGTGCGCTTCTTCTAACGATGTTTTGCAATTTAAAATTTATTTAATAATTATTAAAACGAGACCATTTCAAATAATATAACCTCACCTAAATCTTCGATTGCAATCTTAACTTCTCATTTGAAGGATCATTAAATATAATCAAATGCTATTTCAATTTAGCCAGTTGTGCAACCAAAGGCTGTTATGATAGTGAATAGACTCGGGCGTTACTTTACGGAAATGCATTATTATTAAATAATAACATCGCACCATACCGCATGCAAAAAATAAAAGTTATATGTTACCTAATACAAAGAGAAGAAGTGCACCATCCTCCCTCCCACAAATGGACCACCACCACTACACTCAAACCTGGTAACATATACCACCACCGAAAACGCGACACATGTCTCGCCTCAAATCACAGCATTATCAAGTGTGTAGACTCTGCGATGAGCGACCGCAGAGTGATAAATATATTTTTTTTTATAACCGTGGAGGAAAATGCTTTACCACCCGAGGCCACCGAAACGAACAGTGGAATCTCAGAAGGAGAAACATACCGACTCGTGACTCACTCGAACCCTGTAACGAAGCGAAGACCTTCGACATACGGGGGAGGGGGAGGGGTGATAAATAAGACACTCGAGCAGTCTTTTATAGCCTCGAGGGACGCAAACGGCCGCCATCCCTACCGACATCCGCCGATTGCGTCACAACCTACCCGAAATAGCGTTTCCGGGTAGGTGGTGAAATATGTTATATATCACCACTTATATATGCATTTGTGGGAGGGAGGGTGGTGCACTTCTTCTCATCGGGCCAGGTAACATATACCTTTTATTTCTTTGGTGCGATGTTATATTTCAACAACTTTATAAAGGCAGTTATATTATAATAAAAATAGTGGTATGTGTAATGTGTAAAAATGTTTCGCATTTATATTAATGTTTTCAGAGTGAATGCGATGTTATTGAATTAGCATATTTTACGTATCTCTCAGTCTGTAACAGATATTATTTTACAAACTCAACATATTTGTTGCCAATAATATTCACATAAATAAAATTTTATAAATAAAAAATGAAACTAAAATTAAAGGAATGTAAATAAAACTAAAATTATGTAAATTTATTGAAATTATATAAATTAATTAAATTATATTAATACACAATGATGTATGTAGATAAATATATCTAGCGGGCTAACACATCATTGTTTATTTATAAAATTTTAAATTTGTGAATATTATTAGCATAAAATTAATAATATAAACCGTATAATATTATTTTTAGTCATCATCATAACGGTAAAAATCCATTGCAAGATGCAGGGTACATCTATATTGGTTTGCCGTAATCGCCACGCTTGGCAAGCGGATTGGCGAGCGCTGTACCACACACCTTGCATAGTAGGTGCTGCTCCCGGTCTGCGGGATTTTGGTCTGGTATAGCCCATCTAGCGGAGCCAATTACATTTTCAAGGCTTTTTCGTTAGTCGCCTTCAAAAAAAAATTGGTGGTATTATTCTTACATCGTAACCACACCGTATTTTATAACGCACAGGTTTTTGTTTACTGTTACAGAATTTACTTAATATCAAGAGGAGTAAATTATTTTAGTTTTTATTCTACTATTAGTTATATAATTATACATAAATATAAATTGTAACTGTGAACTGTTTTGTTTTTAATCTATAGATGTTACATTAAATAAAATACATCTTAACATCGCATTCACCTTGTATGAGTCAGTTGTAAAGCCAATGCCAAACTTGTAACGTTTTAATAAAGCAATACTGAAATTGGTAGTTTCATTTCGTGTCATCGTTGTATTAATTTTGATTAAAAATTTATTGAACGACCTCCGTGGACGATGGTTTTCATTTTGTCGACAGCTCTGGGTTTTCGGATTCGATTCCCGGACGGGTCAATGCAGAAAACAACTTTTTCTACATTTTCTCGGGTCTGAGTGTTTGAGTTACCTTCGTTGTTTCTGATTCCATAATACAAATCCTTTAGCTACTTACTTTGGTATCAATGTATGTGATATTGTTTCTAATTATGTATGTATGTTACTAGACTATAACTGTCATCTAATAATAATAATAGTCATCTGCCGAGCTCTCACACTGAATACTAATAATATAATGAACAATTTAGAATACTAAAAATAAATTCTAGCGGTTCGGTATCTATCTACATCCACAGGAAGACAGGCGTGGGATATCCTTACGTCGATACCACATGTTTTTTTTATTTTATTTATTTTCAGAAAAAAACAAACACATTACAAGTGAAAACAACAATACACTGTACTATAAAAGTTCGAGTGTCCTACAGGTGTGTCAACATTATTAATTATTTCATATAATTATCATGTAGCAAAGCTAAGTAGTAGTTAGTTAATTTAGATTTGATGTTGTTTGGGTTTATTTCGTAACGTAATGCGGGTGGTAATTCGTTTATTAATTTTGTAATCATAAATTCGAGTGTGCGTTTTCCATAGTTATTCTTATTATACACAGGCACATATAATTTTTTATTAGAGATAGCGCGAGTACCTTTGCTATGCGATATTAGAGTTTGCAGGTTTTTGTTAAAAAACTGTTCTTTTAAGAGCACATATTTGATTTTGTCATGGATTGGGATTATTTTACAATACGCGAACAACATATGGTAGTTATTTTTATATTTACTTTAGGAGGGACGATTATCTTTAGACACCTTAA
This sequence comes from Sericinus montela, assembly GCA_029286605.1. Classification (NCBI taxonomy): domain Eukaryota; kingdom Metazoa; phylum Arthropoda; class Insecta; order Lepidoptera; family Papilionidae; genus Sericinus; species Sericinus montela. The sequence goes on along the minus strand of JAGSMR010000035.1, from coordinate 6,630,239 downwards.
TTGAAGTTGAAAAATTTTGTCTATGTACGTTTTGAATGTGAATCCATAGCTATTCAAACCGTACGAAGTTATTGATTCAACTAAAGCTTTATATAATAATAATTTAATTGGAAAGTCAATTTCGTTTTTAATTAGTACAAATTTTGTCAGAATTGATTTTAGCCGGTCACAGACGTTACTTATATGCTTTTTTCAATTTAGTCGGCTATCAATTATGAGACCTAGGTACCTGTGGTTGTCCGTATAAACTATTGACGGACAATAGCACATAGATTTTATTTGACATGAATGTAAGCATGAGTGTGAGTGTGCTATGAGATTAGGCACTGTTTTAGCACGGTTATGAGAAGAGCTGATATACATTATTTTAGTTTTTTTATCGTTTAAAACTAAACCAACATCGTGAGACCACTTAATAAGAGATTAAAACCAACATAATTATAACCAACATTTTCTTTTAATCCGAACACTGGGGTAGACATAATTAATAGACTGGCGTTACTTTGCGGAAATTCATTATTATAAAGTTGTTATTAAATAATTACATCACACTGTTTCGCATTCAAAAAAACTTTACATAACATTCAAATCATAAAAAGAAATTACAGGGTTAAGAGATAAATAAAACAAATTGTCATAATAATTATATTTCACTACACTATTTAACTAAAAAAACAATCGCTAAGGATGCATATTTAATTTTATTTCCGGTAAAGGGAATTTATTGAGACGATGTATCTCTTTTACTGGCTTTGGCGGTTTAATTTTTCTTCCGTGGCGGCCATCTTTCCTCTTCCATAAACCAGAGCGGGGTCGATTGCCGAGCCATCGGTTTCTTTGGGGGGAGCCAATGGGAGTACTTCCGTGTTCTACGTTTGACAAACGTCCTGCGAAAAAAAAATAAACATTTAATTTGACTGCTGCTATTGAGGATATGGTACATTAAGTTGCACGTATATTTCAAAAACGTGTCGAAATGTACTAATGTTTTAGAGTAATAGCAACTAACTAAGGTATTAGGTATCTTAGTCTCTGCTGGTAATAACTTTTCGTATTCAATAAAACAAGTATTTAGTTCACCGCAGCTGATTTTATATAAACGTAATACATTTGGTACATAATAAAGAAAACAACACATAAGGGTGGGTACTTCAATAAAACCGCAATGATTTTTATCTCATGACACCGTCAACATTTATGTAACTAAATTTACATACAAATAAATTAGTTTGTCTGAATGTACACTTCATATTATTTTATATTTATCAACTTTAACAGCAACTTTGCAAAAAAAAAATGGCCAAAATTCTCTTTTGTATAATTCTGTAATTCAAGGGCAGTCAATTAAGTTGGCTGGCTCGTTGAGACGTGTGTTGAGTAGGACGGAAGATTTTAAGAAGACTACTGAATCTTCCTCTTCTTCGTCGTTTCCTCATGGCTGAAAGTCGTGACCACCATAGGCAGCTCTTCAATAGAGCTCTCTGGTGCCGTCTGGGTGTTGTAATTTACTGCCTCCAGGGGAGGATCGAACCAGCTCGTTGGATCTACTGAATGTGTACCATACACATTACACCACTCCACCAAAAATAATAAACAATAGAAAACCGAAGACCAACCACATGCATTTCTTAAAATTGATAAAAGACACGAAAGCTATTGGGCACATAAATGTGATAGTTGGGCGATCGGAATTCGAGTCCCGAGTTAGATTTCCAGGTGATAGGCTCGTACCAAAGAGTTTCTCCAAAGTTAAAGTACGATTTATACCGTTGCCTTGGACATAAAGACGACGACGGGCTCACCGCCTATCAAGTTGTCTCAAAAATATCTTCGGTGCAAAATCGGTCGAAACTACTTAATTGTGTAGACCTCTGTCTACCCCTGCATTGGGAATGGCGTGAAGATATTTTTTTTTACTTTAACAATGTATATACTTACCCACTACAGCCATGCAATTTTCATCAAAGCTGAACAATCTTTTAGACGGCATCTGAACAATAATTCTATCGTCCTGTCTCCTGAGTATAGTTCCGAATGTCCCAGCCGCATGGATGTATACGCCGCCCATACCTGTTTATAATTAAAATATAATTGTTTAGCTTTAAAAGTATAAGTTGTTACGTATTATATCGTTGGCTTGGACATAAAGACGGCGACGGGCTCACCATCAGTCACGTTGTCCCGAAAATATCTTCGGTAGAAGGTGTAATTTACAATTGTGTCTGGCGTATGTGGACTATGAGAACGCCTTCGATTCAGTCGAAATTGGGGCTGTGCTACTGTCTCTTCAGTGGTGCCAGATAGACTCTCGGTATATCGAGGTGTTGAGATGTCTATATGATGAGGCTACGATGTGAATCCGAGTACAAAACCAGAGCACGAAACCTTTCCAATTGCAGAAAGGTGTAAGACAGGGTGATGTCATATCCCCGACTCTTCACCGCTGCATTGGAAGATGTCTTCAAGCTACCGAACTGGAAACGATACGGTATTAACATCAATGGCGAATTTGTCACTCACCTTCGGTTTGCGGTTACATAGTGCTGATGGCAGGATCGCTCGCGAAACTTAGTACCATGCTCAATGATCTGAATAGTGTCTCCCAACAGGTTGGTCTTAAGATGAACATGGACAAGACGAAGATCATGTCTAATGTCCATGTCAGACCAATGCCAGTTATTGTTGGGAACACTACGCTCGAAATTGTCGACGAATGTCGTATACATGGGACAAATTGTCAAACTAGGTAAGTCCAACTTCGACCCAGAGGTCAATCTCTCTGAAATCCCTCAGAATCTTAAGACCAAGGTTTACAACCAGTACTGCAGGCCATATGAGGAAGCTGAAAGTTGCTCAGCGTGCCATGGAAAGGGCTATGCTTGGTGTTTCTACATGTGATAGAATCCATAACGAAGACATCCAGAGCAGTACCACCGACGCAGGTAACCGACACAGCCGTAAGGATCAGCACGTTGAAGTGGCAATGGGCCGGCCACATAGCTCGTAGAACTGACAACCGTTGGGGAAGAAAGGTTCTCGAGTGACAGCCTCGTACAGACAAACGCAATGTTGGACGACCCCCCACGTGATGGAGTGACGACTTGCAGAATGTTGGGGGAAGTCGACGGATGCAGGTAGCTGAGGACCGTTCACTGTGGAAAGTTTTAGGGGAGGCCTATGTTCAGTGGTGGACTCTTGAAAGGCTGTAAAGAAGAAGAAGACAAAAAAAATAAGTTAAGACAGCCTAGCAATAGTTTCAGAAAAAGTTTAAAATTACCTGGTTCGTTCTCAATGCAGTGAACAATGGTGCCAATAGGTAAGGCGCCTAATACATACGCATCACCCTCGTTAGCTCGCACTGAAAAAAAAATTATAAAGATATTTACCTTAGATAAATTACCTATAAAAAAATATCTTCACGCAATTCCCAATACAGGGGTAGACAGAGGTCAAGTCTAGACAATTAAGTCCCTTAGATCCGAAGGTGAGTCTAAGGGACTTAATTGTCTAGATCTCTGTCTGTCTCTTAATTGTCACCGAAGCTATTTTTGGGACAATATGACAGGTGGTGAGCCCGTCGCCGTCTTTATGTCCAAGCCAACGATGAAATTCGTACATAAGTTTTTTTTTTTTTTTGAAAAACTCATTGGTACTGCCACCTGGGGATCGAATTCGGGTCTCGCGACTCGAAATTCCGACCACCCAACAACTCGGCTATCGTGACTAAATTAGTTTATTATAATTATAAGTAAATTACCTATGACATTGGTTAAGTGCAAATTAATAGCAATTTAAAATGTATAAAATTTAAGTAAAGATGATGATAAATATTTTTTTTATCAACATCACATAGATTGCTCCGATCCCAATATAAGATGCTAAAGCACTTGTGGTATGGGAATCGGAAACAACGAAGGCACCACAAACACCAAGATCCGAGAAAATATAGAAAAAGTGGTTTTTCTACATTGACTCGACCGGGAATCGAACCCGTGACCACGAAATGGCGAACCTTGAAAACCGGTGTTTACGCCACTCGTTCACGGAGGTCGTCGATTATTAATACTCAATCTTTGATCCTTGCTACGATCCTTGGATTGATCTGTTTCACAAAGAAATTATCCAAAAATTTTATCTTTAGACCTTTATAATCATTAATATGTCTTATAAGCAAAGATTAGAAAGATATGTTTTGCATGACTAATTATAATGTTTTTAAATGTGTGAGAGAGAGAGAGAGAGTACACTTTATTGCACACCATAAAAAAAAGATAATATGACAAACAGTCAAAACATAGCACAATGGGCCTTATCGGCCTTATCGCTCAAAGTGATTTCTTCCAGGCAACCTTTGGATGGACAGGATTTAGAAGAAAGAAATCTGGTGTGGGTAAATAACAAATGAAAAGAAATATACACCAACACAAGTATTACACAAAAATAGATATGTAGTATGTGGTAGACTTCTTCTCCGTCTAGTAATTTTTGGCTCAGTACCACACTCTTACTTATTTCTGACACCACTAGCAGTATAGCAACTGTTACATTTCTTTTTGAACAGTATAGAAAACCTTGGTAATCACAGACTATGAGACATTGCATCTTTTCCTCGGGGCTGATAAATCGTTTGTGATCTAGTACTACTTGCATAAGGTGTCTATACTGATAAGAATAGAATAGTATCCTCCTTAAAATCAAGTCCATTTGCATAATATTAAACTGATTTTTAGATACAAATTGTACCTATGTACCAATTATAGTCATGATAGCTGAGTGGTTGGGTGATCGTAATTCAAGTCAAGAAACCCGAGTTCAATCCCCAAGTGGGATGCTTTAACATATGGATTTTTTAAAAAAGTTTATATAGTATGATTTATATTGTTGGCTTGTACGTAAAGATGGCCACCTGTCACATTGGCCCAAAAATATCTTCAGTGGAAGGTGGTTCGAAACAACTTAATTGTCTAAACCTCTGTATTAGGAATGGTGTGAAGGTACATATTTATTATTTTAAATTATACCTGGTATTCTGGACAAATATCGAGACGTCTTCAAAATATCACCAGGCTTCATATTTTCTGTTGCAAGTATGTATTTAAGTTTGTCTCCAACAGCCACCAGTGCTATGTGTGCAGTTCTGCAGCCATCTTCCATAATCTGATAAATATTTTAATTATTTAAAGTTATTATTAATTTGATTTCCAATAATTTTCTGGCAGAAGAGAATTTAAAGCAAGGTTTACCAAGTCGTAAAAAAAACTTACCCTTAAAAACATTTAACTTAAAAACTCATATGAAATCTTTCTTTTATTTTGTGGCAAGTCTAGATGATGTTAATGTGAAAAAAAAATTATATTCATTATTTTATGAACTAACCACGAACCAATGTGAACTCAAAATCATGTAAAGAAAAAAGTAAAATGTAAAGAATTAAAAAGTTAGAGTTAACACTTAAAAAGTTTTATCATCCAGACAGTTTATTGTCATGGGCACTATATGCAAAGAAAATTCAGAGAAACAATTGAATTATTTTTAGTTACTGCTTGAATAAAAACTGAAGCCATCTAGGTTGCTGTCCAATTTGGTTCATCATCTTGTAAGATTCATTCTGAGGCAATGGGGATTAACCGAACAAAAATTCCAACCATTGACTACAGAGATTTAGAAAGCTTTCTACAAACAAGATATTTTCAATAAAATACCGGGTAATTTCAATTTTAAAATTATATTTATCTTCATTATATACAGTTAAGACTATATTTTAATACTATATTTTTTTATTACTTATGAGAATAATGTGTCGATGCGTATGCACTACCCTAAATGTTATTCTGGCGGTACACAAATTTAGTATGCACATGTACTATTTGCCTGCAGAAGAGCTAATATCCAAAATTATAATTACCTGAATAACTTTCTCTTCTTGTGGTGGTCCTTCGGCAGGGCCAGTTCTATACCAATCTATCCAATGATATTTGTGTTTAATGCCACCTCCTATGCCTTTTGCAACTAATCGTCCTTTAAATTAAAAGCAATATATCAATTAAAATTTGTATATACCAAAATAAACACTGGCAGTGTTTTCAGTGAATGTCAAAATTTTATCACATTTATTAATTTTAGGATGACAGATATGTTAGACGAGGTGTAGAAGCAAATTTGAATGCAACGGAAATGCAATCTATTTATAAAATGATAACGAAATTAAGACATTCCAAATATGAAAAGTTTGGAATTTAAGTATAATATGTAATCACAAAAATTATAATTAGGCCATGCTACAATGGTTTTTGCATGTCGAACAAATGAGTGACGAAAATATACATTGTTTAACTAAACAATAAACGGAATAGAAAAAGGCGTGAGTCTCGGCCTATTTCGAAGACCATGCGAGCAGTGCCTGAAAGGGACAGGTCACCTTCTTACGTACTTGTAGGAAAAAATGATGTATCTCATAAAAGCTAAAAGGTATGTAAAGATCGTGACCGTACGCGATCTGTTCTTTCTTGCTTCCCTGTGAGATAAATAATTAAGTAATTATATGTGAGCTTACCCGTTTCGGGATCTCTCCCTGCAAGATTAGTCACATCTAAAGGTTTTACTGTGTACTTCTCTGGAAAATGTACAATCCGTCTGTAACTTTTACCAAAACCAGGCTTTGGTTTAACAATGTTAGGTTTACTTGCAAAATTGTAACAAGAAACATGTACAGCTCGTCTTGATACTATACTGATACTCGGTGTTAAAACTAGATTAGTGAATAATCTATTTAATGCCATATTATAATTTTAAACATACAAAAAGAAATTATTATTTATTATTAATTTTCTAACCTAACCTAAAACTTTAAGAAATGTCAAATAGATACGCATAGATAGTTTGCATCAAAGAGTATATATAATCACTACGTATAAGTAAACAGATTAATGATTATATAGTCTTTGAAACAGTTTAGTTTTTAGATGTTTATAGTGACTTTGGCTTCAAGGCATCCAATAAAAAATAAAATGTATAATTGAAAGTTGCAATGCGTAATATGAATGCAATGCGTGACAATGGAATAAAGGGAGAATCTTAACTTCATAAAAATTTATAATTCTGTGTTCAAATGTTAATCTGAATGAACTTAGCCGGAAGCCCGGCCCCGTGCGCTTGCTTTGCTATATACATGAATACATCAGTAGGTATAAAAAAATTCCTTTGTTTTTCTAAGAAGTAAGGATCTAAACATATTCAATTAAACATACATAAAAGTAAACATCAGAAACAATACGAAGATATTTACAATACGTAACTAAATGATAGACCTTATAACAAAAATTAATGTAGGTGTGCTTTTTTTTTATAGAAAAGACAGGCAAACGAGCAGGTGGCTCTCGTGATGGTAAGTGATTACCGCTGCCCATGAATACCCGCAATACCAGAGGCATAGCAGATGCGTTGCCTGCCTTAGAGTGCCCCCCTACCCCAGAATTGGGGGAAGGGGGTGTATGGGCCACCGGTTACCCGCACTCACCAGGCGAAACGCAGAAATTTGTTAGACTTCTACTTCACGCCGGTATTCTGTGAGGTCGTGGTACTTCCCCGGTCGAGCTGGCCCATTCATGCAATAGCAAAAGCTGATGCGTGGCTCTACCGCTGTTAAAATGCTTCGATGATGTGGGCACATTAAATGAATGAGTGAAGACCAAACAGAGAAGAAAATTTACAGCGCAAAAGTTAACAGTAACTAATTAACTTTTATCTAGGTTCAGATGTATTTGAATAGCCAGACGTGAGTTTATGAAATAATATGGATTTGAAATAAGCAAAAGAGATATGTAAGGATCGTGACACTTGACAACCTGTTTTCTCTGGTTACTTCTATTCTAGAACAGATTTTGAGTTTTAATGAATACTCAATAGTCTACCAACATCATAAATGTAATAGCTTATTGGTAATACATAGATAAATATTTATAAATACTAATATTCATGATCTAAGTACAAAGATTCTTACTCATCACACAAATATTTGCCCATAGCGGGAAACGAATTCACAATCCTTAGCTCAAAGGGATTTCTACCAACTCGGCTATCGGGACATCAAAGTTGTTCACTCACATTTTATTTATTGTAAAATGTGTTTTTCACTATTCTTTTACATTGTCAGTGTATTAAAATGTCTATCGTCATCTTATTCTGAACTCTCATCTCCCGGTTTCCAAGGTTTGTAGCATTATCAAGTCTCTGCTCAGATAATGAACATTTTTTACGCAAGTGATATTTTTCCCTTCGAAATATAATATAATATTAATAACAACATAATTACATGTTTTATGCTATAATTGTATAATCATCAAAAAGTCACGATAGCCGAATTGATGGGTGGTCGGAATTTCGAGTCGAGAGACCCGAGTTCGATCCCCAGGTGGCAGCACCAATGAGTTTTTCAAAAACTTATGTACGAATTTCATCGTTGGCTTGGACATAAAGACGGCGACGGTCTCACCACCTGTCACGTTGTCCCAAAAATATCTTCGGTGGACGGTGGGTCAAAGGGACTTAATTGTCTAGACTTGAACTCTGTCTACCCCTGTATTGGGAATTGCGTGAAGATATTTATATATTTATTTATCTTATTATATAACTTTCATAGTTTTAAATAATTAAAATATTTTTTAAAATTGGCTGAATTAGCTAGTATTTGCGTCCATATTACAAATAAAAAAAGTTGATAAAAACGACCCCTAGCGGCAATATTCTGACAAAAATACATCGTGAATGTGGCGTGTGTTGTTTGGAATATCGTGAGTCGTAAATAAAAATGCATTCAATGGACTGGTATTACTTGTTCTAAGTGAACTTCATGTATATTAAAACAGTTATCTGAGAATGAACTTTCTGTGAATCAGTAGTATTCTATCTAAAACGCGATATACCTTTATTATTTTGTCATATGCTGCACGCCTTGAGGACTTGATGAGGACAAAAAAATAATCTTTTATTCCGATCCATATTCGATAATGCTGTAAGTATATGATATTTATCTGTAACGCCTTTTCCGCTTATTTTCTAAGATAAACATATTTGTCTCCGAAATAAATACTTTACGCGGTTGTAATTGCCAGGTTAGTGTCTCGTTACATAGATCCTACAGTATTTTTACCGTCGACTATACTTGCATTTAAAAACAATATTGTTTACGTCTAAAGTATAATCTCACTAAATAACTTCTTTGATTATAAAGCATTTTGTTGTTTCAGATATAGACACAACCAGTCTTCCGGCACGATATTGCGCTTTTTCATGACTATGAGGTGCCTTATGTGTGAAACAATTTACAAATTTTAATTGTGGTTGATAAATTCCATAATGCTCATCAGAGGTCACACAGAATAAGATCAAAATGAGTCATAATCTGGCAGGAATGCCATCTTATAGGTTGCCTGGTCCAGGGTTAGGGCCATCAGATTTTAAACCACCCATGGATACGCCTACACCACCCGCACCAGCACCGAGCAACCCGAAAAAGCGAAGAAAAACTTCAAATGCTAACAATGCACTAACACCTCAACCACCTCCCACTGCTCAAGACTTACTACCTCCACCATTAACAGGCTATGGTGACACAATTGTAGCATCAAATCCTTTCGACGACTCTCCATCAACAGTATCACACAATGGCCCAATGATGAGTCAAAATGGACCCATGATGAGTCAAAATGGACCAATGGGAATGATGGGGCCCATGCATAATATGGGTGGACCTCCTATGAGACACATGAGTCCACTTCAGCACAATATGAGTCCAATGAATCAACAAATGCCACCTAGAGGAATAAGCCCCATGGGTAACATGAGCCCTATGGGTCATATGGGTGGTATGTCTCCTATGGGAGGTCCTAATATGGGAATGGGTAATCATAGCATGGGTCCTGGTATGGGACCATCAAGGTCAATGGGAAGCCCAATGAGTCCAATGAACTCAATGCCAATGGGCTCACCTATGTCTTCTGGCCCTATGGGCAGTCCAATGAATATGGGTTCTATGGCTGGCAATCACATGAGTAATAGTCCTATGGGCCCTCCTATGCATAGTCCACTTGGAGCTGGATCAATGAATGGTCCTATGAATGGACCTATGGGTGGTGGAGGACCTGGTATGAATGTTCCAAGAATGAATGGACCTATGGGACCTAGCTGTTCCAATGGTTCTATGGGCCCTACAAATTCTATAATGTCATCAAACCCCATGCAAAGTGGAGGGATGGGTCCAGGTCATTGTGGTCCTATGAGGCATGGTAGCCCAATGGGATCAGGTATGGGAAGTGGTCCAATGGGTAACAATGGACCAATGACTTCTATGGGACCTGGGCCACCATATTCAAGTAGCCACATGGGACATGGTGGACCTATGGGAATGGGAAATAGTGGTTCTATGGGAATGGGACCAGGCCCAGGCAGTATGGGTAGTTGTGGGCCTCTGGCTGGTATGAGTGGTATGACAATGGGAGGGCCAGGTGGACAAGGAGTTGGACCAATGGGTCAAAGTATGAGCATGTTTGGGCCAAAACCAATGCCTGTTAGTGCAGGTAAAATTTACCCTCCTGATCAGCCAATGGTGTTTAATCCACAAAATCCGAATGCACCACCAATATATCCTTGTGGTGTATGTCACAAAGAAGTACATGATAATGATCAAGCAATTTTATGTGAATCTGGATGTAACTTTTGGTTTCACAGGTAAGTTTTTTCACTTCTTTATGTTCTTATTTATTTAGCACATATTCAAATTTTGTTTTGGTAAAAAAAAAGAACAATAGTCTATTCATTCAAATACCTACTTTTAAAAGGTGTTGAATACTACAAATTAATAAAATTAAGAAGAATAAAACATTTTAACTATATTAAATATTTTAGCTATATTATAACTAACATTTTCTTTGCCAGTAGTGATTTCTGCCACTTTTGTGTTTAGCTTTAAAAGGTATATTTAGGTAATATAAATGAGTTTGTTATTCCATGAAAGTCCTGAGAATATAATGAATCAATTTTGTTTTTGGCTCAGGAAACACAACTTTTATATAAAATATGTAGTCATATATATAGAGTTGTAAACAAGCATAATTTACACTATTTACTTACACAGTAGGTTACCCAACTTTATAACTTTTGGCTAAAATTTATTCAAACATTAACTAAAATTATAATTATAAAAGTTAATTTGTTTGTTTGTTACACATTCCTGCTTTAACATCTAAACTTAGATGAATTTTTATAGTAAATGACCAGTCACTAGAGATGTATTTAGACACCTTAATAAAACATGGATATGTAGTTTTGTAACTGGATTTATAAGCTTGTCTCATAAATTGAATACATCTGTAACTTTCTTTGATGAAATTCCTGGAATGCCTACTCTACTTTAATTCAAATATTAGCACATTTGTAATCAATTCCAATGAAAAATATAAGAGAAACATAATGAAAAGACCATTTCTGTTATTTTAGTAAAATTATTTTGAAAAATTCAACATCAGAATTACATTGGACACATAGTGAAGCATCAAATCAGTATTACATCTATAATGCATAATGTATTCATTTTTAAATTACTCATTACAACATAAAGATGATCTAATTATTATACCTACATTACATAGTAATTAAGTACATAGTGGAAAAGTTTTAACTTTTAATGTAAAACAAGTGTATTATATATTATATTAATTATTATTATGAAGTTGTTTTATGTCACTATTTACATTAGCATAAACAAATGGCAATAAATCATCAAAAAGGGAATTGACTATTTCATAATATATATATTATGTGTATATATATATATATATATATATATATATATATATATATATATATATATATATATATATATATATATATATATATATATATATATACATATATATATATATATATATATATACATATATATATATATATATATATATATATATATATATATATATAAAATATTCCATATTACATATTTCCAGAGGGTGTACTGGTTTAACGGAGCCAGCGTTCCAGCTTTTGACAGCGGAAGTTTATGCAGAGTGGGTTTGTGACAAGTGCCTACACTCAAAAAACATACCTCTTGTAAAATTCAAGCCATAGCGTTTCGCTGAAAGCCCCTCACCACCGTTCCTGCCACCTATTTGAGCTAGTGCTAAATCATCATCACAAATATTTATTTCACCCCGCAAGTAGCGGCTGACAAATAGTATTGTAATTTATTATTTGGACATGGATTGTTTTGCTGGGATGTTAAATAGATCTCACTTGATAGAATTAGGATTGTTTAATTTTGTGAAGACTCAAAATTGTTAGGAAAATGCCTTAAAACCGGAAGTGATTGAAGTGTAAGTGAAATGAAATAAAAAAATGCAGACAATCATCTTTAGCTAGTCTGTATTCATGTCATTATAATTTATTTATTTTCTATATATTTAAAATAAGGTTACTGACTATGTATTAAGTGTAACACTCTTGCTCTTTAGCACCTTGATATAGGGCTTATAATGCACTACCATGTTACACTTAATATGTAGCGGATTGTTCAACCATGGTTGCAAAGAATTGCTAATTTTCTTTTAATATGAAAAGATACATTTATTAAATTTAAAGATTGTAAATAAATATCTTATTCAATTTCTGAGTGAAAATACAACATCTTACAAAGGACTGAATTAAATTTATTATGGTTTGAAATATATTGAATTTCAATAATAGCTATTAGATTTTATATAAAGTCAGGATTGTATGTTTTACAATACTTTTAGCCGCGTCCATGTTTTTGCGTGGGACATATCTGGTAAAGCAATTTATTGTGATTTTTTATTAGATAAAATTCGCCAGCATACTTAAATGGAACCGAAGCAATATAATGTTGGCTGCCCAGTCTGTTTTTGAAACTTTTTTGTGTGTATTGCTTTATCTTTGTGCATATTGTAAATATTTATAAGTAATAAGTTTAATCTTTCCGCCTTACTATTTTGGTGAGCTATGTAAAATTATGAATAGAAATAAATTCTTGACAGTTTTGATCCCATTTTCTGGTTAATAAAAATCATTTTTAAATACAATTAAATCATTTACTTATTTAATTAATCAGTTTAATTTTTATTCCAAATTTAAAATCAAAGGGAGAGATAGCATATTTCGAACGTCTGTCGTACTGTGAAAAAATAAATGGTGGCAGCCATGATTAAAGTTCACTCCTTAAAAACGATTCTCACGCATTACTAAAAAGCCCAATGGATTAAATAAACTCTATTATTATAATCTATTATAATACTAAAAGTATTTATGTATATTGCTTTTATAACAAAAAAAAATACAAAAGTACATTGTAAAAAGTAGATTGATTTCCTATAAATTGTTAATTCCAGTATAAGATGCGAATATTTTGCCCATGGTTTCACTTTTTACTACAATCGATCTATCTGTGATCTGTTAGTCTGTGTTGATCTGTGTGTTATGTGAACCAGTGTGATCTGTTCTTGAGGAGTAAACTTCAAAAGTATGATGTTTATGTTTTTATTTTTGATTAGTTACATTGCTACAATTTCATGAACAACTTTGTGAGTAAAAAGTAAAATATAATGTCAGATACAAGCAACTCCTTGTTATGCGTATTGCACATGGATTTATTCCTTGGCTACTATTTCTCCAATGCATATAATACAAGTTTGGTACATCTATTTTAAAAAATAGCCCGTTTATAAAGCTTATTGAAATTTTAAATATATCAATATTTTTTTTCTTACGAAATTGATAAAAAAGTTGCTTTTTTATTACAGATACTAAACTGAAATGCCGGCATACCGAAATTGGCAAAAGGGAGTAAATAAATGCTTTCATAACCCGAACTATTGGGTTAGTTCGGGTTATGAAATGTATGTATAGGTTATGTATAATTTTTTTCATGTAGCTAGGCCATAGCAGCTATAACATTGTGGCTGCAGTTAAAAACATATTACCTTTTTTTTATTATCTTTATGGTCGACAGTCACGTACATGAATGAAACTGATATGTACATAAAACTATCTCATGTTAAATTATCCTATTGGACTTTTGTTTCCTTCTTTACATAGTAAACCATAGAGAAAAACTCTGACAACAAAAACAAACTTAAAAAACAATGAATATATCCATGTGCATAAGGCTTATAAATATAAGCGACAATACTTTGCGATGTGAGGTCATTGCGTCGAATAAACGCGCTAATATTTAACATAGCTATTATCAGTTATAATGTACTTATTATTTTTGGTGCCCCAGATCGCATGTAACGTGTTATCTTTATAATGTAAATAACGACGAATCCATACGCTTTGTTAACTATAAGTGTGTGACAATGTTTGTCAATTTTTAACTTTTGAAGGTTTTTAATTATAAACGTGTAATTTAAGATAACTTTTGTAAATATTCACATAGCTTTTAGTATGTTGAGATTATATCACGGTGACAGATTACACCCGGTTAGATATCTGATTGTAGAATCGTTAAGACAAAGTGAAACGGCGCGGATGTTAATACAATTTGTATTAATTTTTTCATGAAGCTACAATAATATAAATCGAAACCAAAGTTCTATCGCAAAAGTTTGATCCCTATAAACGAATGACCGTCGGAATGAGATGCGCGGGATGTAATGGTTAGCTGATCAATGACTGCTCGACCTGCTATAGGATCTTAAAACTCCGCCTCGAAAGACCATACGGTTATCTGTACCATTGTGAGTGTAATGAACTTGATAATAAAGCCTATTTTGACACAAAACATATATGGTATAATTAAAGCTATATAATAACAACATATAAAACAATTTCTGTACTTTTATATGAGAGAAGACATTATCTCGTTATCGTATATAGCTATGAAATAGTTTTAAATACTAAGGCAAGTCGTGGGGTCAGCGATCGAATGGCCAGCAGTCCCAGAAACCTGCACATAAATAGGCTTTAATCAATTGTTATTCCGAGCTGGTCATATTGGAGTTGCAATAATCCTTATGCTTCGCCTTCGCCTCATTTAACTTGTCAAGGGTAAAACCTACAGTTTTCACAAATCTTTGAGTAACTGCTACGAATGCTATGCTGCAATCGTGTTTTAAATTTTATGTGAAAATCTGAAATTAAAACAGCGTTAGGGAGACCGAATGCCTCTCTTTTTAACTCACACCGAGGTAGAATATCTTCAAATCTAAATAAGATTGGCCTAGAAACTAATTTTAACAAAACCCGGTTCATTATCAGTAAAGATATCGGTATAACATCTACAGACAAATCAATTACCTCGTATTTTTAAAGTTTGTAGAAAAATACTATGGAAAGGTATGTTTCGATGCAGTTGAATAGTGTAATGTTATTAAATCTGCCAGTCAAGTGTTGAAGAAGTAAGATATAAAATAAAATCAATAAACGATCAAAGGAAAATGTTTTTTTAGTAATTTATAAATAATACTGTAGTTTAAAATGAAATCATACAATGATGCAATGACATACTCTGCACAAAACCGCAATGTTTTGACACTAAGTGCAAATGAGATAACAATACCTCGTTTAGTAGTTCTAAAACAAACCACCTTTATGATTTCGGCGGAGAAGATTTATAGAGAAGAACCAATCTAGATCATATTCTGAATTCACCACCTGTTACGCAGAGTTCGCGTCACGCGTAAAAGACCGTCCGCACTGAACAGTGGTGTTTATTTAATAAGAATCCGCAAGCGATTTTCTTCTTAGGTTACTAATAGGTCTAATACTATACCATACTTTCAACTTTCTACCTTTCTATCTGAACACTTTGTAAACGGCGATATTTCGACGTGCAAGTAACAATATCGGAACATTCACATGAAATATATTGTTTCTGTAACTATCTTTGGCCTTCAAAACTTTTAACAGCAGTAAATGTTAGGTTATTATAGGACGTAGGTAGAGTGCCTAAACAATTTTTGTATAGGTGAGATTGAATTTGAGTATATACATTATCTTTTCTATTATTTTTGAAATGCGTTGATTCGTTAATGTTGATTTTAAATATACCATGACAGCTTTTCCTTTACTTTTTTTATTTTATAATACGAAATGTCACTTGTGTAAAATTTAAATCAAATTGTAATATTTTTATGTATATCTATTTTGTGAGACTTATATGGTACACTGGCAGAAAATAAAAACAATTCTTTTTTTAATCCATTATGTGGTACCATTTAAGTTTTATAACAAAATCGGTAGCTTAGGAAATTGGCAGACGTGAATAGAGTTATTTAATAATTTGTAAATATATTTAAAGTCGAGCTACAACATATAATTAATATGTAATTGTACAGTTTCTTATAAAACAATTGCCTAGGATACGCGGCCATGAATGTAAATTTAATTGAATATATATGTCGCCGAACATCACAATTAGTTCGGAGACTGCTGCTGTGTACATTCGTCTCATGTTACTTGTTACATTGTCCGCAGCAATGTTGCGAATGATAGCAAGTTATTTTTTCAGAATATTTTATGATATCAAATAGTATGACATCAGTGGTCTTAAACTTGTGCATAGTTTATTTTGTATTACCTATGTGAATAATAACAAGCAATAATAAAATTGTTATTTGAGGTATTTTATTTCAGTTATGCCAATAATTTTCCTACGTAAACCACGTTTATTCTAGGTGCTGATGGCGATCTTACTCATTCCCGCTTGTATTAATTTTGGAGAGACATGGAGACATACACGCGAGCCTATCGCCGGTAGCTTAAAGCTTGTCAGTCGGAAAATTCAAATATATTGAAATAATTCTGTATACTAAAAATTATCAATAGTTACTGCAAATTAAAAAAATAATAAAATAAATATCTTCACGTCATTCCCAATATAGGGGTAAACAGAAAATTAATTACTTTCGACCCATCTTCCAACGAATACATCCTGTGAGATCAAGTGACAGACGGTGAGCCCGTCGCAGACTTTATGACCTAGCCAACGATACAAACCGTACATAAGTTAGGCAAAACCCATTGGTACGAGCCTCAGGGATCGAACTCTGGTGTCTTGACTCTAATTGCGATCAACCATCCATTGGGCTATCGTGACTTCGACTGAAAATGAGATAAAAGCCATATCGTACTTACATCATACTTAGTGTTTAACTCTATTATGTCAAATTTTCTTTTTAATATACTATAAAGTCTTTATATGTATCTAATGGTATCCATTCAGGCTCATTTTGAAGTGAAGTATTTATCGATAATCGTCGCGGCAAAAACTACACCATTTTTTTAATTGCTGATACTATTCAGAAATTAATATAATTAACCAAGGAGACAAAAAAAACTTACTTCGACAGTAAAATCTACCGAGTAAGTTATAGGCTAATAATAACGTCATAAAGCTCTTAGTACATACATAGATAGGAACAACATCACGTAAATTTCTCCGATTCCAAAGTAAGTACAGAATACCGGCGTAAAGTAGAAGTGTAACAAACTTCTGCGTTTCGTCTGGTGAGTGCAGGTAACCGGTGGCCCACACACCACCTCCCGCAATTCTGGGGGGGGGGGAGTTGCACTCGTAGGGAGGCAATGCATCTGCTATGCCTGCTATGCAAACGAGCCGCCTGCTCGTTTGCCTCCCTTTTCTATAAAAAAAGTTAAGAAAACATATAATTATGCATGTATAATATTGTCATTATCTTGGAAACTAAGACCGCGTTAGGTTCCACTCTTCCGCGGGGGTCTTAGTGTAATATTAGTCGTAGTCGTCTTCAGCCTCTTTATGTAGCTGCCCGTAAAGAGCCCACTGCTTTGTTTATCGTAGAGGCAAACGCTTTACGCACTTCTCGTTTCCTGTCCGGGAGGTCACCGAAACGATTCGTGTCGGACTCTGATCTCGAAAGGAAAAACATACCGACTAAAAAACTCCTCTTGAAATCTTTGGAAATGAAAACCTTTGGAAATCTATGGAGGAGGCCTTCACCCAGAGATGGGTGTCCCCATTGATATAATATACAAAATTAAATATAAATTTAACATAATTATATAAATTAGATTTAATGTATAAAATAATTAATCTACCTTTTATTATGTATATTTTATAAAATTTAGTTAAAATTATTTATCTAAATGAATTAATTTATTAATGGTTAATGAAATGATAATAATTTTGAAACGATATAATATTCTATAAAATCAATATTCTATAAAAAATTATCATTTAAATTTTTATAGAATATTGTATTAATGAACGTATAATTAATTGCAAATTATATATATAATTAATGGAAATAGTATAAATTAGTGGTAAATGTTAATCTTTGATGGGAAATAAATGGCTTAATAATAATAATAATACCGCTGTTGGCCCTAAAGTCTTTACATCCCATTCGGAAGAGACCTGCGAGAGCGACGGCCCAATGCTTCTAAGGCATTTGCGTAAATATTATTTGAGAGGTAGAAGCCTAAAATTATCCGATAATCACATACAACTGAAACGTATGTTTTTAATCACTGTCCAGCTTGTCATAAATTCGACATTTAAAATAGCTATTAACAATTTTCGTAGTGTTGGTGATTATGATCAAAACTGGGTCACTGGGCATCGTTTGAAATTTTAAACCAGTATCTAGATCAAAAAGGCATTACGCCTCTAATCCTAACCACTGTGTTTCTCGACTATGGTTTTATATATATAATAAGTCTAGGCATTTAAAAAACTTTTTCTTGGTGTACAAACTCATACAAATTTGATGATGGATTTCCTTGAAGTGCTAAGGCCTATGATACCCATGTTATACGTTCCTATCTAATAAAAGAAAAATATCTTCACGCAATTCCCAATACAGGGGTAGACAGAGACCCACCTTCCACCAAAGATATTTTCGGGACAACGTGACAGGTGGTGAGCCCGTCGCCGTCTTTATGTCCATGCCAACGATATAATTCGTAAATAAGTTTTTGGAAAACCCATTGGTACGAGCCTGCCACTTGGGGATCGAAATCGGTTCTCTTGACTCGAAATTCCGACCTCCCAACATATCTATAACCCAACCTTTCCTATCAAGGCTATCGTGACTCGTGTCTTATAAAACCACGTAATTCAGATGTTCCGCCATCGGTCTGCGCGTTAAGTTTAAAGAACTACCCTCGAGTCTATATGTACGCCACCTATAAAGCGTCGTCTTCTTCTTTACAGCCTGTCAAGTGTCCACTGCTGAACATAGGCTACCCCCAGAATTCGCCACAAACAACGGTCATCAGCCACCTGCATCCATCGACTCCCCGCAACATTTTGCGGATAATCTCTTCATCTTGTACACTGCGTTTGCATAAACGAGGTTATAAAATGTAGTAAATATAATGGCAGTTTTTGTGCCAAATCCGTATGTCAACATAAAATATAGAAACATTAAGTAGGTATCATTTTATTGACAGTAACGTCATAATGGCATACAATAAAATTGATACTAAATGTACTAAATCTATTATAGAGAATAGCATTACTATGAATTTATAAATTGCACAATAAATGGTTCATGTTTCTATACATGGCAACAGAAGATTAAGTATAGATAGAAATGACAATAATGATTAAACAGTATAAAATTATAACATCTCTAATTTTTTTTATCTCAGTCACCACTATGATATGGGTATAACATTAAAAGATTTGTACTTTTTTTTTATATTAAATTTAGTTATTTTCTTCAAAATTTTGTTTGTAATATCACATATTTCATTAATATAATTTTAATATAACATATAAAATGGTTTACATACACAACTTATAGCTACAAAAATACAAAAAATGAAATAGTTTTGGGTTAGGAGATTTCCTTAAAAGTTACAGTCTTCTAATATCAGTTGTTTCATCACAAACAAACCAATATTTTACAAGTAAGTAGCATTTAATTTATAATACTAGATTCAAACACTTTTAATATGACACATAATAGTGTTGCCAGTTGATAAACAATCTCTATTATACTTTCCAACTATCCTACCTTTACCTATGTGCTATTTTGTGCTTACAATCACTATAGAAAGCAATGGTTGAGTAAACATTCATTAGTCAAGTTCCATATGCAAATTAATACATAATATTAGCCATAATCCGTGCCATATGATGTTAACCCTTTATTTTGTATTGCAAATGACACAGCCGCATCCAGGAAATCATAATGAATGTCATTATTGTTGGTGCTAACATTTTCATAATTTATACTGGCTGGAGGGAGATTATGAGTCTCATTAAAATACTGGTAGTGGGAATTTGATGTGTCAGGAAACAGTCCTAAATGGGTCAGATTGTTGACATTTTTTCTCACCGTTTCTTCGGAGAATGACCAAGACATATCTGATTCACTTGAAGAGCCACCGTTATGACTGTTATCAGTGCTATTATTTAATGATTCATTTGTTACATCTTCATTAGGCACCGGACTGCTTGGTGGTGAAGTATATTCCTTATTGTCATTTATTGAAGAATTACATGGAACGGACTCATCAAGATTGCAGCTGCTAGAACTTGAAGTATTCTGTAGGCCATGTGCTGATATTGCCATTAGAATGCCCTCATTTTCGATACTATTGTCTCCTGGTAGATTATTAATAAATTCTGCAACATCTAATGCTAAGAATCTATTATTGTCCATTTCAGCAGGTAGAGGTGCAAGTAACCATGAGTCTAGTACACGATTTATAGTATTGTCCACAAAACCTTTTGCCATCTGTAACATAACAGAAAAGGTTTCATATTTTGACCTTAATCTTACTTAATGGTTAAATGCATGTTACAATAGGTGAGTGGTTGGGTGATCAGAATTTAAGTCAAGAGGTCCGAGTTTGATCTCCAGATGGCAAGTTTGTACCAATGGATTTTTTCAAAAACTTATGTACAATTTATATATTGTTGGCTAGGACATATAGACAGGCTCACCACCTGTCATGTTTTCCCAAAAATGTCTTCGGTGAAGTTGAGTCAAAAAGACTTCATTTTAAGACCTCTGTCTAGAAATTTAATCCTTTGTCCCACTATTGGGAATGGCATGATGATTTTTATTTAATGGTTAATGAGGGCAACTGATGGAAGAGCCACAAAAATCACAATGGCTACTGTCAGATGGTAGTATCATCATCTCAAAAAATACAAAACCCAGAAATCTATAGTTGCATAATGGGCAAGAGCAGTAGAAGTGCAAGGCGTCTGGTACTGTGTTCATCAATCCATTTGCAAATCATGGTGATTATGATATAACCTCCTTTTGGGTGAGGCCCATATCCTGTAGTAGTATTTTACAGGTCACTATGCAAGTATGACACAATACAAGCCCTGAGGCAAGACTTGTTTTATGATTCATTTTATCACTCACACTACTAAGTTAACCACACACAGAATCATATTTTGAGTTCTAATATAGGGGTCATGGCATTATTCGGCCGGTCAGGTCTGGTATTTAATATGAGATTGGCCTTATTTACTGTGTGAAGTTGCAAATAAGACTTAGTTACAATAATAATTTATTTTATCGCACAAGTGTAATCAGATGAGATATATTATAAAAATTTGTTAATATTTATTACATTTATAAAATATAAGAAAAGATGTACATCTTCTATTTATTACCTGCCTTGCTTGCCATCTTGCTATGCATTCATCCTCACTATAAGCATGTGAAAGTGCCATTGATATAGGTATCGCTGAATGTCCTGTATGACTAGTAGTTTTTCTGGAAACATTGTCAGGTCTTCTATCAAAAGAACTAACATATCTAGGATATTCTAAGTTTTCACTAGGTATGCTTGTGCCTGGCAGTAAAGATTTATCTGTGTCTGTAATAACAGAATCCAATGTATTGAAATCCTGTTTTAACAAGTAATCTCCCAATATTTCCAAGTTTTGTTCAGTATTTCCTACAAGTTCATTGGAATCACTTTCTGATGATGAATCGCCTCTGTCCATGTCTTCTGTTTTTGATGTCGAAACAATCTTGTTTTCTAACATATCGTTTTTTAAATGATATCTACCTTTAACTTGCCACGCAAAACGAGCCTTTTTAAGTGGGCGTTCGGATTCCTTTGTTCGGTCGCCATTTTCCTGTCGTTTGCATGACGACTTTCCCGTAGTTCCAGGTATATTCATGTTACTAATTAGGAAAACATCCACTTTTTAAAAAGTGTCATTAGTAAACAAACATTGACACAGTTAATTACTCCTAACATATGATTGACAGATAAGAACTTAATTAGAATAGAATTGGGTATTTAATGTTTTTTAATGTTTTATCCACATCTCACCATCCTGGTTTAATGTATAATAATGAAATAATAAATTTATGAATAATATAATCATTACTTATTTTAATTATTGCCAAATGAATCAACTCACTTCTCAATATGTTTTATTTACACTTATGTAGGGTTTCTGACCACGATTCGATATAATCGATGTTCGTTTTTTCATAGCTCGATTTTTATCGATGGGTTAAAGGTGGTTTTAAAGACTGCTAGGAGTAGAATAAATTTTTTTATTTTATTATAACTTGTACTTAAAATGGTTGCGGGATAAAAATATTCCACAGTCTTTCTTTTATGTGTGCCGTAAGAGGGAATAAAAGTCGAAAGGCAGTTTAAAAATAAAAAAAGCGAATAAAAGCCTTAACAATATCACAGACTACCGACATATGGCAAGAGTACTTAAAAAAAACTTTTGCAAATGTTATAATACGTGTATGCCAGTACATTTTATTCATTCTTTTTCATTTTAATTGGATTGTGTAACAGAATAAACACGAAATAAGTACAGAAAAGTTCTAGATAGGACGTAATACTTTTTTCTTCTAAAATATCTAATGGAAGAAATTGATCATAAAAGAAATATCCCTAAGTCATCAATTTTTATATCGTCCAAAAACAATAATGTTTGACGAACCGATTTTTAACATCGATCTTTTATTTTAAAATCGAAAAACGCCACCACTAACAAAGAATATGTAAGATTATTTTCTTATAAATATTACACAAAAATAAAACTGCAAAATTCAATAACAAAGAATTTATACGTACGTATTTAGCATTTTTTTTATCACACATAAAACCTCAGCAAATGTAGGGCCCCTCAAGCGAATTTGCTACGGGCCTCGCATTTGCTTTATCAGACACTGCGTACTTAAGTATAATAAATAATAATTACGAATTAATAAAGTATCTATACTACTACATAAGATTTGAAAATTTATAAAATGAAAAAAGGCGAACGCATCTGCTATGCCTCTGGTATTTCGGGTGTTCATGGGCGGCGGTAATCACTTATCATCACGTGAGCCACCTGCTCGTTTGCCTCCCTTTTCTATAAAAAAGTTAAGAAAACATATAATTATGCATGTATAATATTGTCATTATCTTGGATACTAAGACCGCGTTAGGTTCACCGCCAGTCACGTTGTCCCAAATATAAATTTTGGTGAAAGGAGGGACTTCATTTTTAGACCTCTGCCTACCCCAGTGCAGGAAGTTGTGTGTAAAAAGGTTTAGGATAAATCACACACTACCTTAATGTCCACTTTTTAGATCAAATACCGTTGAAATAAGTCTTCACAAGTGGTAGAATATGTAGTATATTTCAAAATATTCTAAATGAAGGAAAGAAATAAGTTTATTCACGGTCTGACAGAACTGACAATATATAGTAAAAAAATTAACAAAGTAACTGTTTAAAATAAAATAGAGAATAGAATACATCTGTACTGCAGCATTAGACTGCGAAACGGACTGGATTCAGTAAAAGCCGGGATTCTACATCTAAATCCCGGCGCTGAGGCAACTCGGATGGCTACATGATTTTTTTAATAATAGTATTACGTTTATCTAAGTATACATTGTCGGGAATAGTTGGTCGTTAAATAAAATAAAACATGTATTGAAATTTTGTACGTAATTGATTTTTTTTTCACTTCACTAGAGACGTACAACATCGGTACTTTGTAGTAGTAAATTTTACAACGACCTACGTAATTAGATCTTCCAGGTGTTTTTTAATAACTTATTATTTTTAATTTATAGTTTCATACTCCTATAAACCAAATCCTATAGATGCACCATATAGATGTAATATCTTTTTTAAATGTATCTTTTTTGTTTCGCGTCTTTTCATATAACAACGGTACCAAAGTTTTTGATCCAAAAAGTAATTTGTAACTAATCAATTACTCACTTTTGTTACTTGTCGCGATAATTACATGAATTTCGACTCGAGTTAATTCAGAAACATCTTCAGATTTTAATAATTTTATGTAAAAAACTAGTTTTTCTTAATTTTATCTCTTAAAATTTTGGTTATTATATTGAAAATGAGCTTAGAATAAATTCAGCAGATATGGGTCTATTGATTAGTATGTAAATATCACGGCATTCCCAATACAGGGGTAGACAGAGGTCTACAATTAAGTCGTTTCGACCCACCTTCCATCGTAGATATATGTTTTGAACCAGATGACAGGTGGTGAGCCCGTTGCCGTCTTTATGTCAAAGCCAACGATGTAAATCGTACATAAGTTTTTGAAAAAAACCCATTGGTACGTGAGCCTTTGGCATCGAACTCGGGTCTCATGAATCGGAATTAACCACCACCCACCCAACCACTTGGCTGTCGTGACTTTTTAACTTCGAACTTTTTTAGTTTACAATTGACGCATATTGACCGGTCCGTCCGAAGAATGAGGCCACAATATTTTTTTCTACACTTCGACCTCTCTTCAATTTAGTTGGCAACTTCTCGGAAGGAAACACCCACTATTAAGCTAAATTATAAGCAGATTGTCACACAGCACAGCTTTTGAGTCACCTCCGTTAAATTTTTGTATCATTTCACGGCACCAATCAACAAGACGGAGTTTTTGGGCCTCGGTCAAATAATGAGGATACCTCATACCGGGCACACGCTTCCTAACGGATAGATTTGTGGAGGATTTTGTGCATTTGAGATGGGAGGCTCGTACCAATGGATTTTTCAAATACTTATTTACGAATTATATGGTTGGCTTGGACATAAAGACGGCGACGGGCTCACCACATGTCACTTTGTCTGGAAGGTGGGTCGAAGGGACTTAATTGTCTAGACTAGACCTCTGTCTACCCCTGTATTGGGAATTGCGTGAAAATATTTATATTTATTTAAATATATAAAATGTTCGAGAGAAACGACCTCGCAGTAGGATCCTCCTTCATCACGACAACGCCTCCTTGCACACCGCCGGAAGAACGATCGACTATTTGGCGTCGGCAGACGTGGAATTGCTGGGTCACCCGCCATATAGCCCCTACCTCGCACCTTGCGATTTGTATTTATTCAAGAAGCAGTGGCTGCGTTCCAGAAGGCCACCGAAGAGACCCCTAAGAACAAGTGGACAAAGTGCTTTTCTCGGTGGTTCTGTCGAATGTAGCGATGTATTGATGTGAATGGAAACTATTTTAAATATATGTAATAAAAATAATAACTTGCTAGTTTGCTCAGTTTTTGATTTTCTAAGAACTTTCAGTGTCATCCTCGTACTTCGTATCCTACTCCTTAACTATAAATTGCACCACACCAAATCTTACAATAAAATTTTCACTTTATGTCGGCATCAATGTATAGAATTAGACCGTCGAAAGTTACACTGCAATTATGATGAATTCTTTTTCTACACGAAGCGTGTCTTGCAGGCTGATTGTTTTAAACAATCAGCTTCTTTAATGACCTGTCAGGCTATTAAGGAAGGACTATGATATTTATAACACACCGTGAATGATTGCACTGAAAGTTTCCGTGTTACTTATTAATCTTAACATATGCTGACCTTAAGGTGTTTGAGGCAATTTTCAAATTAATATTTAAAACCAGTACGTAACAAGGAAGTTGGTTTGCGCGGGTTTGGCCTATTATAATAATAGTTATTGATTTTTTAGGGATACGTACCGCAAAAGTATGAAACGGAACCCTTGTAAGTACTCTTTATCTCTCAGTCCGTCAGTCAAGACTCTTTTTCTCAGTAATAAGTGAAGTACTTAAGCATGTAGAAATTAACACTAAAATAGAAGATCGGTCCCGCAGACCTGTTAAAGAAATGAATCTCAACAAATTATAATGCTCGCAAATAAGTCGAAGCCCTTAGGATACTTCCCGTTCACCTAGAATTTGAGAATTTGGCTTAAAGCAAGATCTCAGCACTAGTAGAGGTCAGACAAAGTCTGAATACTTTCGATTTGTTGTATTATCACAAACAAAATTTTGTGATTATAAACTTATACTCACCTTTACAAAATTAACCTTTACAGCATACCGGTCAATAACAAATAGTTTATTATAATTATTTTTTTTAGATCCGTTTCTTAGTAGTTTGTTATGATTATTAGTTTATTGGATTCGTTGCTTCTAAAAACACATTATACAAGATTTTTAAAAATAATGCTACAACTCGACGTATTAGTAAATTATGCTTTAATTTCACATAATACATTAATCAGGGGTTAATTATGTTCAAATTAGGTCCTAGCCAACCTAATTTAGTATAAATGATTGTATTATTATAAGAAGCCATTCAAATTTGTCATTACGAGTAATCGTTAGAGCCCTCTATTTAAGGCCTAATGATGTCACAAAGCGGGGAGGGAGTGTTCCCGGGTTTTAATGAGATGATTGTGGTTTGTGGCCAGTCACTCCCTAGACGTACAGACCAACGTCGCCGAATTATAAAGTGACATAATTATTATAAAGTCAAGACTGCAGCAAAGTAGTGAATTAAAACACCATAAAGAAAAGTTTCAGCGATCGGCTAAGTATCATGCAGGTATTTATTAAATGTAATAAGGAATTAAAATTAAAACTTTTTGAGTGGACGCAATCGGAAAAGATTAATTTAATATATAACATTGTCCAAAGATGACCTTAAGTTGAATTGAATATTATTATAAATTATAGCCACTATTATTTAACATTTATTTATTTTGGCTGGTGATGTGTATGTTATGTATATCTTTATTGCCTCCTACTCAAATTTATCATTTCAAACAATCACAGCCTACAGTTTAATCCACATTACTAAAAACTAAATTGCTAAGGATAGCTTAGCGTTTCAAACTATTATCTTCTTTATATACATACCTATTTCTAGATATTTACGTATTTGTGGCTTTTTAAAATCAATAATATTCTTGTAATTCGTTTTGGGTGATTTGACGGGATAAAGTATCTTTGGGAACTGGTTTTGTCGTAAAAAAAGATAACGATAAGGCGCGGTTTCGTAGAAAGACCAGGCATGGAATTCCCATTTGAAGATTGTATTTTTAAACATTGGTATTGTTTTTAAAGTGAATATTTCTTTAGGATTGTTGTGATAAAAGTCACGTTGAATAAAAAAAAACGTATTTAGGGATATAGTTTAGATAGCCAGAGATAGAATTCATGGAATTTTCTATTCTAAGAACTTTCGAGTTTTCTAAAGATTTCACTTCTGTCGAGCGTGAACTGTAAACGTTATTTTTATTTCAGAACAAATTGATTTGGTGTCTTCCATTTATTGTATACTTGATAGCAACACTGGTAAATGGAGCTCCGCAGATGACAGATGCACAACTGGAGCAAAATCTCGCTGATAGGACCACCATGCAGCGACACTTGAAGTGTGCACTAAGGGAAGGGCCCTGCGACGCAGTTGGTATACGACTTAGAAGTAAGTTATTACATGGTGCATTTATTTCCTTAGAAGGAATGGTGGGAGATAGATCACTTCCACAGGATTTGTCAAATAATCGTTTTCTAAGTGAGTATGCAAATATGCATATGTTTATTCTCCTTTGACGGATAGAATAGTCGCGATAGCGGAGTGGGTTGGTGATCTGAATTCTAATAGGGTGACTGAAGTGCAATAATATTAATAAAATAAATAAATAAATACATGTATAGATGGAGACAACATCACACACATTGTTCCGATCCCAATATAAGATGCTAAAACACTTGAGGTATGGGAGTCGGAAACAACGAAGGCACCACAAACACCCAGATCCGAGAAAATGTAGAAAAAGTAGTTTTTCTACATTGACCCGTCCGGGAATCGAACCCGGGACCTCGAGATGGCATCACCTTGAAAACCAGTTTTTACGCCACTCGTCCACGGAGGTCGTCAAAAATATAAATGTCTACGAGCAAGGCTCGCAGCATGAGTTTTATCGAAACTGTGACTGTACGATTTGTAACGTTAGTTATATACTAAGACGGTGTTAGTTTTACTATCTGTTACGTTGTTAAGTGCTTGTTATAAGCTCTCCCAAAATATAAATAAATAAAAAAGTTTTTTTATTGAAACTATAGCAGTACAAGTGTTGTTTCAACTGTCTGTACTTCAATTCGCTGAAGCATGTTTTGTAAATCGAAAAATACTCATTTATATTATGTTTTTCTGTATGGCTTTCTTATGGATTTCTTTTTCTTAAAAAAGTCACGATAGCTGAGTTGAGGATGGGTGATCGGAATTCGAGTCCAGATACCCGAGTTCGATAGCCAAGTGGCTGGCTCGTATCAATGGGTTTTTTCATAAACTTATATACGAATAATATCGTTGGCTTGGATTAAGACGGCGACGGACTCACCGCCTGACACGTAGTCCCCAAAGTATCCTCGGCGGAAGGTGGGTCGAAACGACTTTATTGTCTAGACCTCTGTTTAACCCCAGTATTGGGAATGGCGTAAAGACATATGTATATATGTTTTTCAAATGGCATACATCATGGTTTAAAAATAGGTAGATCTAAGATTTTGACTTGGTTACACGAGAAATTAATTGATAGACGCTGAAACACCGGAACTTGAAAACTTAGCGTCAATGTACGTACTGGGAGCAGAAGTCTCGTTAAATATTACGTCTTTGAACTAAAGAACAGTGTTGCCAATTAAATTTTTGTCTCCGTTTCGCTTCAAAATAATCTATCTAGTTACCCAACGTTGTTTACTTCGATTGCGTTAGAATTAGAAAGCGCCCTATTAAAAGAACATTAGCAAAAGTAGGTAAAGGTTCATTATTTTTGTTTTTCTAAGTTTTATCTACAAACATGTAGTAAATTTTGATTTACTCTATATTAAAAAATTCGATACTTATATTTTATTCTCAAAAATAATGATGCGTTATTCATATATTGTTGGAATTTGCAGTTAATATGAGTACTCTAAAATTATGCAACGTTATTAAAATACTTCAAATAATAATAATTATTATTATTTAAACATACGATTGCGAACTTCAATAAATTCAATAAATATTTAAATAAATGCATTTTCATTGAAGCGATGAGAACAGTCATTCTTGGGAATATTTTCACTGCCACTAACGTCATAGATAAACCATGAAAGTAAATTGCTGGTATTGATTTATACGGGATCGCCCGTGACACAGTTTTTAGTTAGGTCAGGACGAGGCTGGACCTAGATTTAAAATTTGGGGTGTTTGCGTAACCTGATAGTTTGAATTATTAACTTTACCCACATCTTTATAGATTAGTGTAAACTGTAAACACCTTTATAATCATATACCGTATATACCTTATAGTCACGATAGCCGAATGGTTAAGTGATCGGAATTCGAGTCATGAGACCCGAGTTTGATCCCCAAGGGGTTTTTTTTCAAAACTTATGTACGATTTATAACGTTGGACAAAAAAATGGCGACGGGCTCACCACCTATCACGTTGTCACAAAAAAATGTGTTCTGTCTACCCCTGTATTGGGAATGGCGTGAAGAATACCTTAATTTTCATATTCGGCGAGCGGCTCGCGGATCGTAGTTTCATAGTTCACCCTAGACGCTGTTTCCCGACGTCGGTCTGCTTCAATATAGTCTGATATTTTGTGAAATGATTATCAGTCAGCTGTTGGTAGCCATATCTTGGTATTTTTCACTAACATGTTAATACCAGCGGTGAATTGGCTTGCTGTTTTCCTATAGAGTGCTACTTAAAATATTGGCCGCACTTCCTGTATCGCATTTTAAAAATATTTGGACGCTGTTGCGCCATGTTCTTATCGAATAGAATCAGCATAATGTTATACTTATATTTCTACTAACAATTATATAATTATATGTTTTCCTTTTAAGACACCAGGGGTGACAATGACTCACTTGTTTCCTCATAGCTATTATGATAATTATTACGAAGCGATTATATATGTACAATATATATAAATTTATAGTTAAAAATATTATAAGCGGTCATTACATAACTCAAAATTCTATGTTTTGTTCCTTTTACAGCGTTAGCACCGTTGGTCCTTCGAGGCGCTTGTCCCCAATGTACGCCACAGGAGACGCGACAAATCCGACGGACCCTCGCTTTTGTTCAAAGAAACTATCCATGGGAATGGGCGAAAATAGTACGCCAGCATGGATGATTATATTTTAAGTTCTACCAGTCCACAAACTAAAAAAATAATAATGTAAAATATAACTATGTTCGTTCATTGAAAATTATGTTTGATTTCATATTTTTTGTGTTTTCAAGTCTGTTTAAAGTGCAAAATTTTTTAAAAACTTCGCAATTACTATTGCGAACTTCAATAAATTCAATAAATATTTAAATAAATGCATTTTCATTGAAGCGATGAGAACAGTCATTCTTGGGAATATTTTCACTGCCACTAACGTCATAGATAAACCATGAAAGTAAATTGCTGGTATTGATTTATACGGGATCGCCCGTGACACAGTTTTTAGTTAGGTCAGGACGAGGCTGGACCTAGATTTAAAATTTGGGGTGTTTGCGTAACCTGATAGTTTGAATTATTAACTTTACCCACATCTTTATAGATTAGTGTAAACTGTAAACACCTTTATAATCATATACCGTATATACCTTATAGTCACGATAGCCGAATGGTTAAGTGATCGGAATTCGAGTCATGAGACCCGAGTTTGATCCCCAAGGGGTTTTTTTTCAAAACTTATGTACGATTTATAACGTTGGACAAAAAAATGGCGACGGGCTCACCACCTATCACGTTGTCACAAAAAAATGTGTTCTGTCTACCCCTGTATTGGGAATGGCGTGAAGAATACCTTAATTTTCATATTCGGCGAGCGGCTCGCGGATCGTAGTTTCATAGTTCACCCTAGACGCTGTTTCCCGACGTCGGTCTGCTTCAATATAGTCTGATATTTTGTGAAATGATTATCAGTCAGCTGTTGGTAGCCATATCTTGGTATTTTTCACTAACATGTTAATACCAGCGGTGAATTGGCTTGCTGTTTTCCTATAGAGTGCTACTTAAAATATTGGCCGCACTTCCTGTATCGCATTTTAAAAATATTTGGACGCTGTTGCGCCATGTTCTTATCGAATAGAATCAGCATAATGTTATACTTATATTTCTACTAACAATTATATAATTATATGTTTTCCTTTTAAGACACCAGGGGTGACAATGACTCACTTGTTTCCTCATAGCTATTATGATAATTATTACGAAGCGATTATATATGTACAATATATATAAATTTATAGTTAAAAATATTATAAGCGGTCATTACATAACTCAAAATTCTATGTTTTGTTCCTTTTACAGCGTTAGCACCGTTGGTCCTTCGAGGCGCTTGTCCCCAATGTACGCCACAGGAGACGCGACAAATCCGACGGACCCTCGCTTTTGTTCAAAGAAACTATCCATGGGAATGGGCGAAAATAGTACGCCAGCATGGATGATTATATTTTAAGTTCTACCAGTCCACAAACTAAAAAAATAATAATGTAAAATATAACTATGTTCGTTCATTGAAAATTATGTTTGATTTCATATTTTTTGTGTTTTCAAGTCTGTTTAAAGTGCAAAATTTTTTAAAAACTTCGCAATTACTATTGCGAACTTCAATAAATTCAATAAATATTTAAATAAATGCATTTTCATTGAAGCGATGAGAACAGTCATTCTTGGGAATATTTTCACTGCCACTAACGTCATAGATAAACCATGAAAGTAAATTGCTGGTATTGATTTATACGGGATCGCCCGTGACACAGTTTTTAGTTAGGTCAGGACGAGGCTGGACCTAGATTTAAAATTTGGGGTGTTTGCGTAACCTGATAGTTTGAATTATTAACTTTACCCACATCTTTATAGATTAGTGTAAACTGTAAACACCTTTATAATCATATACCGTATATACCTTATAGTCACGATAGCCGAATGGTTAGGTGATCGGAATTCGAGTCATGAGACCCGAGTTTGATCCCCAAGGGGTTTTTTTTTCAAAACTTATGTACGATTTATAACGTTGGACAAAAAAATGGCGACGGGCTCACCACCTATCACGTTGTCACAAAAAAATGTGTTCGGTGGAAGGTGGGTCGAAAAGGCTTAGTAGTCGTAACCTCTGTCTACCCCTGTATTGGGAATGGCGTGAAGAATACCTTAATTTTCATATTCGGCGAGCGGCTCGCGGATCGTAGTTTCATAGTTCACCCTAGACGCTGTTTCCCGACGTCGGTCTGCTTCAATATAGTCTGATATTTTGTGAAATGATTATCAGTCAGCTGTTGGTAGCCATATCTTGGTATTTTTCACTAACATGTTAATACCAGCGGTGAATTGGCTTGCTGTTTTCCTATAGAGTGCTACTTAAAATATTGGCCGCACTTCCTGTATCGCATTTTAAAAATATTTGGACGCTGTTGCGCCATGTTCTTATCGAATAGAATCAGCATAATGTTATACTTATATTTCTACTAACAATTATATAATTATATGTTTTCCTTTTAAGACACCAGGGGTGACAATGACTCACTTGTTTCCTCATAGCTATTATGATAATTATTACGAAGCGATTATATATGTACAATATATATAAATTTATAGTTAAAAATAATATAAGCGGTCATTACATAACTCAAAATTCTATGTTTTGTTCCTTTTACAGCGTTAGCACCGTTGGTCCTTCGAGGCGCTTGTCCCCAATGTACGCCACAGGAGACGCGACAAATCCGACGGACCCTCGCTTTTGTTCAAAAAAAATATCTTCGATGAAAGGTGGTACTAAAGGACTTAATTGTCTAGACCTGTCTACCCCAGTATTAAGAATGGCGTGAAGACACATTTTTTTATTTCAGAAACCCATTTCTGTTCCCGTGGTCCCCGTCATTAATTTATGAATATTATTCACAAAATTTCAAGTCAATCCATGGGGTTCTTTTCTATTTTTTTGTTTTATTTGAGTATTATTCGATGTAATAGTAATATTCGATGGAAAACCGGAGTTCCGGTTCCTACGGAGTGCAAGAGGTAAGGTAGAAAATATGTACGTTATAGAGCCAAGCGGTGGCAGCAGTGGCAAGCAGCTGGAAGAAAGTTCTGGCTACGGCGTATAGGATTTATCGTTTGAAAATCAATCTTTTACTCGAAAATACTGTGTCAAAATG
This sequence comes from Sericinus montela, assembly GCA_029286605.1. NCBI lineage: Eukaryota > Metazoa > Arthropoda > Insecta > Lepidoptera > Papilionidae > Sericinus > Sericinus montela. The sequence continues at coordinate 6,596,798 of JAGSMR010000035.1, read as the reverse complement.
AATATCATATCAATATCAGGCAACAACGTCCAAGGTGCTGCGTTTAGTACTGCAACTGTGTTGCGACTGTCCGCTGATCCGCTGATCCGCTGATCCGCTGATCCGCTGATCCGCTGATCCGCTGATCCGCTGATCCGCTGATCCGCTGATCCGCTGATCCGCTGATCCGCTGATCCGCTGATCCGCTGATCCGCTGATCCGCTGATCCGCTGATCCGCTGATCCGCTGATCCGCTGATCCGCTGATCCGCTGATCCGCTGTGTTGCATGTGGCTCGTGTTTACTTCTATCACCTACCAATTTCTTTATTTAGGGTCCATAATAATTTTGAAGCTCCTCTGATGTCTTATGAACATTTTTGTGTTTTCAAGTCTGTTTAAAGTGTAAAATTTTTAAAAACTTCGCAATTACTATACAATGTACCTATAACTTTAAATAATACTAGCTAAGCACATCCAGGAGACTCATTTTGTTATAACAATTAGTACATATATATATTAATAAAAATATTAATATTGATGATAGCAATGGATATATTACTTATCTGACATCAACAACGGTTACCATGGCGTTCTAAAAATACATATCTTTGATGTTGTATTTTCTGAAGCAGACACGTCAGTCGAGAGATAGGGAGATCGGAATTCGAGTTAAGACACTCGAGTTGGATCCCCAGGTGGTAGTCTCGTACCAATTTTTTTACGTACGATTTATATTGTTAGCTTGAACACAAAGATGGCGAAAGGCTCACTAGCTGTCACGTTTTTCAAAAAAAAATATCTTCGATGAAAGGTGGTACTAAAGGACTTAATTGTCTAGACCTGTCTACCCCAGTATTAAGAATGGCGTGAAGAATACCTTAATTTTCATATTCGGCGAGCGGCTCGCGGATCGTAGTTTCATAGTTCACCCTAGACGCTTTTTCCCGACGTCGGTCTGCTTCAATATAGTCTGATATTTTGTGAAATGATTATCAGTCAGCTGTTGGTAGCCATATCTTGGTATTTTTCACTAACATGTTAATACCAGCGGTGAATTGGCTTGCTGTTTTCCTATAGAGTGCTACTTAAAATATTGGCCGCACTTCCTGTATCGCATTTTAAAAATATTTGGACGCTGTTGCGCCATGTTCTTATCGAATAGAATCAGCATAATGTTATACTTATATTTCTACTAACAATTATATAATTATATGTTTTCCTTTTAAGACACCAGGGGTGACAATGACTCACTTGTTTCCTCATAGCTATTATGATAATTATTACGAAGCGATTATATATGTACAATATATATAAATTTATAGTTAAAAATATTATAAGCGGTCATTACATAACTCAAAATTCTATGTTTTGTTCCTTTTACAGCGTTAGCACCGTTGGTCCTTCGAGGCGCTTGTCCCCAATGTACGCCACAGGAGACGCGACAAATCCGACGGACCCTCGCTTTTGTTCAAAGAAACTATCCATGGAATGGGCGAAAATAGTACGCCAGCATGGATGATTATATTTTAAGTTCTACCAGTCCACAAACTAAAAAATAATAAACTAGTGAAAATATATTTATGTATGTTGACATATATATCTATACATGTCAACATACGTAAATAAAAAAGAATTGCCATATGTATGACGAGCTTTACTTGGTAAGGGTTGAACAGATTTGGACAAGATTTGCATGGAAGATTTTTTTTAATCATCGGAAAAGTGAGAAAACTGAAAGCGCTTTTCATTCTGTCGCTAATAGATATTTCGATCTCATTAATAATGTCTATTTATTTCACGTTTACTTTACTTTGAAATGTTATAATTATTTGTTTTTTTTTTGTATTTATAAATAACGTTGGATAAAATCGCTATTTCAAGAAGCAATAATAACAATATATTTAAATTGTAATAAAATAAATATTGATTGACATGACATTATTACATAATAACTAAAACAGCTAAACGCTATATTTATATTTAATTCTATGGCTATTACTTTTCACGTAACGTCCTAGTGGCGCAAAGTTACGTCGGACATGGGCTCGTATACGCAAGTTGGAATACGGAGAGGGGAGTTAAGTAAGAGGTTACGGAACACGAATTGCCAGTCGCTTAAACATTCGCTGTCCATTCGCAAGTTACGACTCACCTTTGCGTAAATAATATTTAAGTAATTGTGATACGGAGATCCGGTTTGGGTTGCAAGTTGAGCCAGAATCGCGCAACAAGTAAAAGTGTTTTTTAAAACGTATCCAGTTCCACTAAACTTGTAAAGATGCAGGTAAGTTGAACTGAATCTCTGAACTCTCATACTTCGAAGTGGAAATTTGCAGATTTAATAAAAGTCGCAGGCCCATATAAATCTCTTTTCGAAACTAGGACATTCGATTGATATTAATCTGTGTACATCTTTGAACATTAATTTGATTGAGCATTAAAATTTTCATATTGTAGTAAATATAGGTGTTCTAATAGTATTTAATTTATTGCCATTATGCCTATTTGTTTTAAAATATTACTTTTCACGTAACGTCCTAGTGGCGCAAAGTTACGTCGGACATGGGCTCGTATACGCAAGTTGGAATACGGAGAGGGAGTTAAGTAAGAGGTTACGGAACACGAATTGCCAGTCGCTTAAACATTCGCTGTCCATTCGCAAGTTACGACTCACCTTTGCGTAAATAATATTTAAGTAATTGTGATACGGAGATCCGGTTTGGGTTGCAAGTTGAGCCAGAATCGCGCAACAAGTAAAAGTGTTTTTAAAACGTATCCAGTTCCACTAAACTTGTAAAGATGCAGGTAAGTTGAACTGAATCTCTGAACTCTCATACTTCGAAGTGGAAATTTGCAGATTTAATAAAGTCGCAGGCCCATATAAATCTCTTTTCGAAACTAGGACATTCGATTGATATTAATCTGTGTACATCTTTGAACATTAATTTGATTGAGCATTAAAATTTGCATATTGTAGTAAATATAGGTGTTCTAATAGTATTTAATTTATTGCCATTATGCCTATTTGTTTTAAAATATTACTTTTCACGTAACGTCCTAGTGGCGCAAAGTTACGTCGGACATGGGCTCGTATACGCAAGTTGGAATACGGAGAGGGGAGTTAAGTAAGAGGTTACGGAACACGAATTGCCAGTCGCTTAAACATTCGCTGTCCATTCGCAAGTTACGACTCACCTTTGCGTAAATAATATTTAAGTAATTGTGATACGGAGATCCGGTTTGGGTTGCAAGTTGAGCCAGAATCGCGCAACAAGTAAAAGTGTTTTTTAAAACGTATCCAGTTCCACTAAACTTGTAAAGATGCAGGTAAGTTGAACTGAATCTCTGAACTCTCATACTTCGAAGTGGAAATTTGCAGATTTAATAAAAGTCGCAGGCCCATATAAATCTCTTTTCGAAACTAGGACATTCGATTGATATTAATCTGTGTACATCTTTGAACATTAATTTGATTGAGCATTAAAATTTGCATATTGTAGTAAATATAGGTGTTCTAATAGTATTTAATTTATTGCCATTATGCCTATTTGTTTTAAAATATTACTTTTCATATTATTATTATTATTAATACTATTTGAATTGTTATATTGACAAAAAGCCTTATGATATCGTTCCAAAAAAATTATAACAGAATACATATTATATTCACGGAAAAATTATAATTTCTTTCTATTTAATTATCTTTTTGGTAAAGTCTAATATCTCAATAAAACCTTTTCGTATTTATACTTTTATTCGTTATACTTTGTATACATTATCCTTGATGTTTTGATAATAGTTTAAATTATAAAAAAGGGTACAAAAGATACGTGATACGTGGGTACTTACTTATTCAACAAAGTTAAAAAAGTTTGCAATCGTCGCGACTACAACCTGATATGTTTTATTTTTTTTATTTATCAAACATGAGCGCCATTCAGCCTTCAAATTAACTGAATATAACTTAAACGCAGTGGCAACAATTTTAAACCTTCGGTGTTAATACTATGTTAATCATTTCTATTTATTTTGGGCCTTTGTATTTATTACATGGTCGTGCTTTGGTTCGTGGCTAATTGCTTGCAATAATTATTCAAGGTTAATTCACCCTTCAGCCTAACAACCTTTTTGTATATTTTTTTGTTGTTGGGATTAAAATTTATTGATTGTGGACCTTTTTCGTCAATAGTAATAATCATCATCATTAAATTGATTGCTTTAACAAAAGTCACTTACAAATTTTATGAGTTCAAATAAAAGATTAATTACCGTACCATAGTATTTGTTAATATTTTTTTAACTTTACATGCAAGACATGCAAGGGGATTGGGAGCGCAATTTATGTCATACATACACACATACATACATACATAACGGCCTGTTAAAGTCCACTGCAGGACATAGGCCTCTCTCGTAGGGAGGATTTGCCATAATGGCCACGCATGTCAAGCGGATTAGAGATCGCAGAACCAGACCACTCGCACCTCATGGGAAAATCTTGAAAATATCATTGGTTACCAATAGATGGCGGAACAACCATTTCGAAGAAAACTGCTACAAAATTAAACTGATGCGGACTAATGAAATGATAAATTGCAACTGATGCAGTTGGGACACGGTTGGTCGTGGGTACGAGCATCATTAAGGCAGAGGTGTCGGTTTCCAATCCTGCCTGTGTCAGATAAATTGCTCATTTACTTAATAAGTAATGATAGTTAATTGATCGTTTCTTTTTGCGTGTTTGAGTAAAACGCATTTTAATATCTAAACGTACAAACTTTTTACTTTAGTGTGCTATGGATCAAAAATACAGAACAAAATAAGCTGAAAATTAAAAATACAAAATACTTGGCGCAATTCAACCAGTAGGACATAATAACAAAAAAATAACTTTTAATGAAGAGCGTAAACCCCACGGCCGGCGCGTATATTGTCTAGATATCTACATTATAATCATTATCACATTTTCAAGAAGTTTAGGTGATTTTTCTGAAGTTTGCAATAGTGCATATAATATTAAACAGTTTTTTATGTATAACCATATACATAAAAAAGTCATCGGATTGAAATTCGAGTCAAGAGACCTGGGTGACAGCGACAGGCTCACCTCCATTTATGTCAAAAATGTCTTCGATGAAAGGTGTCTTCACCGAAAGGACTTTATTGGTGGGAATAGCATGATATATGATGATGTGATATCGATCCTCAGGACGTAGGCTCGTACCAATGAGGTTATTCAAAACTTATTTACGATTTATATCGTTGGTTTGGACACAACGACAGCGACAGGCTCACCACCAGTTGTGTCAAAAATGTCTTTGGTGTTCCTGTTTCGATTGGAAAGTAATTAAGCACAGTACTTTTCAAAGAACACAATGTGTACTATGTAATATGTATATGTAATGAACTAATATATGTAATTAGTGCATATTTTCTAAACTACCACACTTTTAAATATACATTTCTTCATACAAAAGATTCATGATGAAAGGAATAATAAAAATAACTTTTAATGAAGAGCGTAAACCCCACGGCCGGCGCGTATATTGTCTAGATATCTACATTATAATCATTATCACATTTTCAAGAAGTTTAGGTGATTTTTCTGAAGTTTGCAATAGTGCATATAATATTAAACACTTTTTTATGTATAACCATATACATAAAAAAGTCATCGGATTGAAATTCGAGTCAAGAGACCTGGGTGACAGCGACAGGCTCACCACCAGTTGTGTCAAAAATGTCTTCGATGAAAGGTGTCTTCACCGAAAGGACTTTATTGGTGGAATAGCATGATATATGATGATGTGATATCGATCCTCAGGACGTAGGCTCGTACCAATGAGGTTATTCAAAACTTATTTACGATTTATATCGTTGGTTTGGACACAACGACAGCGACAGGCTCACCACCTGTCACGTTGTCCCGAAAATATCTTCGGTGGAAGGTGGGTCAAAGGGACTTAATTGTCTAGACTTGACCTCTATCTACCCCTGTATTGGGAATTGCGTGAAGATATTTATTTATTTATTTATCAAACATGAGCGCCATTCAGCCTTCAAATTAACTGAATATAACTTAAACGCAGTGGCAACAATTTTAAACCTTCGGTGTTAATACTATGTTAATCATTTCTATTTATTTTGGGCCTTTGTATTTATTACATGGTCGTGCTTTGGTTCGTGGCTAATTGCTTGCAATAATTATTCAAGGTTAATTCACCCTTCAGCCTAACAACCTTTTTGTATATTTTTTTGTTGTTGGGATTAAAATTTATTGATTGTGGACCTTTTTCGTCAATAGTAATAATCATCATCATTAAATTGATTGCTTTAACAAAAGTCACTTACAAATTTTATGAGTTCAAATAAAAGATTAATTACCGTACCATAGTATTTGTTAATATTTTTTTAACTTTACATGCAAGACATGCAAGGGGATTGGGAGCGCAATTTATGTCATACATACACACATACATACATACATAACGGCCTGTTAAAGTCCACTGCAGGACATAGGCCTCTCTCGTAGGGAGGATTTGCCATAATGGCCACGCATGTCAAGCGGATTAGAGATCGCAGAACCAGACCACTCGCACCTCATGGGAAAATCTTGAAAATATCATTGGTTACCAATAGATGGCGGAACAACCATTTCGAAGAAAACTGCTACAAAATTAAACTGATGCGGACTAATGAAATGATAAATTGCAACTGATGCAGTTGGGACACGGTTGGTCGTGGGTACGAGCATCATTAAGGCAGAGGTGTCGGTTTCCAATCCTGCCTGTGTCAGATAAATTGCTCATTTACTTAATAAGTAATGATAGTTAATTGATCGTTTCTTTTTGCGTGTTTGAGTAAAACGCATTTTAATATCTAAACGTACAAACTTTTTACTTTAGTGTGCTATGGATCAAAAATACAGAACAAAATAAGCTGAAAATTAAAAATACAAAATACTTGGCGCAATTCAACCAGTAGGACATAATAACAAAAAATAACTTTTAATGAAGAGCGTAAACCCCACGGCCGGCGCGTATATTGTCTAGATATCTACATTATAATCATTATCACATTTTCAAGAAGTTTAGGTGATTTTTCTGAAGTTTGCAATAGTGCATATAATATTAAACACTTTTTTATGTATAACCATATACATAAAAAAGTCATCGGATTGAAATTCGAGTCAAGAGACCTGGGTGACAGCGACAGGCTCACCTCCATTTATGTCAAAAATGTCTTCGATGAAAGGTGTCTTCACCGAAAGGACTTTATTGGTGGGAATAGCATGATATATGATGATGTGATATCGATCCTCAGGACGTAGGCTCGTACCAATGAGGTTATTCAAAACTTATTTACGATTTATATCGTTGGTTTGGACACAACGACAGCGACAGGCTCACCACCAGTTGTGTCAAAAATGTCTTTGGTGTTCCTGTTTCGATTGGAAAGTAATTAAGCACAGTACTTTTCAAAGAACACAATGTGTACTATGTAATATGTATATGTAATGAACTAATATATGTAATTAGTGCATATTTTCTAAACTACCACACTTTTAAATATACATTTCTTCATACAAAAGATTCATGATGAAAGGAATAATAAAAACAGTTTCAAGCTTTTAACAAACGGCAACTTCCCCTCGTCGCTTATTACTTTCGTAACAATTCTAAGAACGCTCAATGGTTTCAAAAGTTGGGAGAAACGCGAATATAACCAATTTAAATATTAATTAAAGTCACGATAGCCGAGTTGTTGGGTGCTCGAAATTTCGAGTCGAGAGACCCGAGTTCGATCCCCAGGTGGCAGTACCAATGAGTTTTTCAAAAAACTTATATACGAATTTCATCGTTGGCTTGGACATAAAGGCGGCGACGGGCTCACCACCTGTCACGTTGTCCCGAAAATATCTTCGGTGGAAGGTGGGTCAAAGGGACTTAATTGTCTAGACTTGACCTCTATCTACCCCTGTATTGGGAATTGCGTGAAGATATTTATTTATTTTATTTATAATTAAACGACAAGCTATACTTTCTATTCTATATTTAATTACACTTGTTATTTCTTGCAAACAGGAAAAATATATGATGTTTGTTTATAGAAGATATTCTCAGAAACTGAATCGATATCAAAAATACTTTCACTCTTATGAAACTACATCCTTTAAGGTGGAAGCAAACCGTTTCATTTAAGAAAAAAATATAAATAACTTTTGTTTTTTGTTTTGTAAAAGAAGCAATATGGAAATGACAGAAATTATTTGCACTTAGTCAATGAAAAGGAAAGCAATAATTTGGGACGGTTCTTTCACCATTGAGAGCCAGACGCTAATGAATATTAAAACAACGAAAAAATGACTAGTGCAAAGAGCCATCAAATGCTTACTTTGGCTTTTTTTCTTACGTTAATCAACGTTTTAAAAAGGTGATAGTCAAGGTATGGGGACTTTTTTATTTGCATTGGGATTTCGTTATTGCAATTAAATTAATGACAATAACACCGCCAACTTAAGGTTGTAGACGCTCCAGCAATTTTTTTAGGCGTCAATATAAAAAACCTAATTTACCAATCATTTAGTGACGACTAATAGGCTAAATTACATGCCATACATATTTGTCATTTTTGTATATATACATTTGTTTTGTTATTTGTTACTTGGAAATATAATAGATATTCATAACTTTCAAGATTATTAAACTAAGTATAATCCTTATTGATTTTAACTTATAAATTTTTGAACCACGACGCCGCATGGACACTTATGTTTCTAGCATCTGAGGAAGGAATAGTAGGAACATATAGGCCACTATCTTAAACTATCCACCCCAAAATCCGAATAGTTGGGTGATTGAAATTTAATCAGACTCTATAATACTCGAATTCGACTCCTAGACGGAAGGCTTGTGCGAATAAATTTTTTCGAAACTTGTATATGATTTGTATTGACTGGGCCACTGGGACGGCGAGATCACCACCATCAGTTAACTATCCCAAAACAAGCACCCGTGAAATGGTCGAAAAAACAAAATTTTCTAGATCACATATTACCCCTGAATGTATTAAGATATATCCGACCTTAACGCCGTACTATGGGTAAAACTTTTAAACAATGGGTACCGACTTTTCTTTAGCGATACGTTTCGCTAATGAAACATACTGATATAGTTTAATACTTAAAAAATTGTGACTATTTTATATTGTTCCAATTCGCTCCCACGTTCCGTTAGAAAATGAATAGGCACATTATTGATGTAACTGGAGCAAAAACAATCTCAATAGCTATTCATTTTTGAATTACTGTGAAACTGACTGGGACCTACTTTTCTCATTACGTGTATAGATGCTATAGTTTCTCAGAAACATCGATATCAATAATTCGACACGTAACGATGTCATCTGCAAAAACAAAGTCGACATGCCTGTGGCAATATATTTTCGTTGCGAGAGAATTTGTCAGTGATGAGGCAGTCGTTTATTTACATTTTTATTATTTCGTTGAAAAATTGAACAGTATCATGGTGTTTGGATATTTATTTTACTTATCGGTGGGATTTTTATGCAGTTTTTTATAAACACACAGTGTAACTATGCCGAAATTCTGTGATGATTCAATTAAAAGTTTGTTGTTCAAAATAAAACGATTTTCGGATATTATCGCGTTTTTAATTAGTTTTTACAAACTATTTTTATTTCCCGACGTTTCGGATGCTAAAAAATCCAAAATCCGAAAATCGTTTTACTTTGAATGTGTACTATTCGCGTAAATACAAGAAATCATTAAAAGTTTTTTATTTATATATCTAATTAATTACGACGATCATAAATGTACAATATAAATTTGTTCTTCACCCGCGGAACGTTATTAATAAACAAATTGTGTGTGCCACTTAAAAAAATAAGAATATTGTTTCAAGTAATAATAATGTGATTATTGATAATTGTTTAATAGATTAAAGAAACAAGAAACGAAAAACAAATTATGATAAACTAAACAAATCTTTTTTTAATAACTTCGTATTGAGAGAAATAGATTCCTAAGACTACTACTTATTATATCTTATTACAATAAATGTTATACTAAAAACATTTATTGTAATAAGATATAATATTATTATGTTACTGTAGTGTGATTGAAGTGATTGAAGTTATGATTCAAAGACATGATTTATAAACGATACGACACTGGTGCGTTTGCCTTATAGAAACGTGATTAGAAATTAAACTATTTCGTTGTCGCCGCATCTAGAAAAGGTATCGTGAAGACACAGATTAAATAACATCATTATTAGTGACTATCATTTCTACACAAGAGGCCTTTTCCTTCGTATCATAGACCGTCCTTCCTTCGTTATTGAAATAAGTTGTGTCCTGTGACGGTGTAATGAGTAGTAGCATGGTTCTTAAGCACCTGTTAGATTAGACCGGCTGATTTCCGCAATTCCACGCCTAGCGCGTATTTTGCTTATAATAAGATTTGAATTTCGAGCCTCCCAATATTATTTTTTTAAATATGGAAACTACATAATAATTCTATTCCTGAAATACATAAAGTTTCTTTCTTTGATTATTTTCAAATAAGCCTTTTTTCTTTCTTTCGTACATTTCAACAAACTCTAACCATTACATACCTACTCTAGGTTACATATGTAGGCAGGTCGGTTAATCTTATTCATAATAACCGTGCCATAACTATATTACAACGTGCTTAACTATAAAGGTACGTACTTAAAATTAAGGTTATAACTAGTTCTTTCCGAGTTTAATGTATAAGTATTTTTTTCTCGAAACAACAGGTCCTTCGTTATAAGGAAAGATCAAAATAAATATGTTTATTCAGTTTTATTACTTGAACGCATATTTTTTTAGTACCACGTAGGTTATTGCATATAGATGCTTATTTTCGTGTTTGTTTGTTTAAAAAAAGAGTAAAGTTCAGAATGAGTACGACACATTTATTGCCTGAAGGTTATTCGGAACTTTTTCTCGAAATATGAAGTGGAGAAAAGAAGAAAAATAAATCCTCGTATTCCTTATTTATATATGGAGTAACAGACCACCTTATATTGTCAGACAGTACTGTTCACTGCAATCCAACTGCATTTGCATACTGCAATCTGTTCCTATCACTAAAGTTTACGAATACGTTACGATTCCCGATCGAGAAAGAACAATTTGTTCTTTCTCTTCCGTGAATCAGACTGACTTTAAACTGACTACCGTGAATTAAAGAGTTGGTAGACTTCTTTTTAGCGATGGTAATGCAATACAAATAAATAGTAAAAATAAATAGTAAATACGTACAAATATACAACATACTATTTACGTTATTATTGTTAAATGTTCAAACTATAAACCGATCATAAGTGTAAAATAAATATTAATAAATATCTTTACGCACTTCCCAATAAAGGGATAGACAGAGGCCTAGTCTAGACAATTAAGTCTCTTCGACCCACCTTACACCGAAGATATTGTCGGGACAACGTGACAGGTGGGGAGCCCGCCCGTATGGTGGTATAATTCTTACATAAGTTTTTGAAAAACCCATTGGTACGAGCCTGCCACCTGGGGATCGAACTCGGGTCTTTAGACTCGAAATCCAACCACCCAACCACTTGGCTATCGTGATTGTAAATATTTTGAAGAAAATATTTGGTTTCCATGGTTCATCCACGTAGCACCTACTACATTAAGTGGTAACTGTATACTGGTTGTGACAGCTTAGAGACTCGGGATGCTCGTTTTAGTACGCGGGTGATAATATAATAGTAGTCACGATAGCCGAGTGGTTGGGTGATTGGATTTCGAGTCAAGATACCCGAATTCGATCCCCCGGAGGCAGGTTCGTACCAATGGGTTTGTTTCAAAAAGTTGTGTAAGTATGTTTATATCGTTGGCTTGGACATGACGACGGCGACAGGCTCACCACCTATTACGTTGTCCTAAAGTGTCTTGGGTGGAAGACGGGGCGAAAGGACTTAATTGTCTAAGCCCGTAGACAGGGGTTTACCACGTAGTGGGAATGGCGTGAAGAAATTTTTAGTATACTAGTAATCATTTGAAACATTTTGCACATCCTCACAAACAGTGTGTCCGACAACTTGCTCAACTCGAAAAGAGTGACGAAGGTCCAGTAGCTATATACTTCATAAGTCGTAAGATATTCAAAAAACAATTTAAAACTAAAATTGGAAATCGGGCAAGTTTTTAGTTTGAGTTTTTATATTCTTGTAAAGAATTTAAAAGCGCATGCGCTAGGGCAAGGTTGAAAAATATCCTCACAGTATAACAGGTAAATGCTTACGTCTGTTTAGTCAAGGTCATACATAACATAAGGTATGCATCAACCAATACTTATTTCGTACTGGTCGCTCAAACCGCATGAGAATGAAGTATCTATTGTATTCGTCATCGCATTACTGCTTTTACATTGAACATATTAACTAAGCAATACACTAGGATTGAATAATGCCTCAATTTTATTCATGTTGTGTTGTGGTTAAAATTAAATTACGAACGTTTACTACGCAAAAGCTCCTCACTTTTTTGAAAGTCTTTCGGACGCGCAGAAGTGCGCAGCGAAGTCATGTCCTACATACTGTATATATACTGTACAATAACTTCGATATGGAATATACTAAATATTGCGCCTCTTCATCACTGTTCCTTAGGTAGAATATATTACTGCTTTATTCAATTATCTCTGTCTATTCTTTAGCAATTAGGTCTTTTTAAAAGGAATTGGAAAGACGTAAATAAGGCGAGGGGAGTATGTACATATTATTATAAAGTTGCAATTATTCTTACTGTTAGTTAAGGAGGAACTAAAGATAACTTTATTTATACAACACTGCTACGTTATCTTTGAATGCTAAAGAAGATAAATCGTATAGCATATCGCCAAGAAAAAGGTACCTATTAAAGGCGGATATAGTCGAAGGAAAAATCTGTTGCCTAATTAATGCACGCACTACTAATTGAATTAAAAAAACATTTTCCCAATGACAACACTAACAATATTTGATTGATGTTAAAACCAAAAAGAAAGTAAATTGCACACACGTTTCAAAAAAATACTTGTTACGAAAGTCTCAAGGAAAAGGGGCAAAACGGGCAATAAATCGGATAAAAAGATCTCATCGCCTCTTAAAGTTGATAACTTTGAGATGAGTTTAAAAAAATCTAGAAATTTTAAAAAAGTATTAGTCACAATAGGTATAGCAGGCGAAGCAGATAAATTGCTAGGTATGTAGGGGAAAAAATGTACATCATATAAATCTTAAATAGTCGCGGGGCGCTAAGTAAGCTTTACTCCAAAAAAAGGGAAATTATTATTAAAAAACTTTATTATTATTAAAGAGAGCTGTAAAAGGATTCAATACTAGAAATTTGTTCAGAAATAATTACAAACAAGTTTAATATACAAAATCGTGTGAGATCATCTGACTTTTTTTTAATAATCATAATATTATAATCATAATATTGCCTATGTAACAATTAGTCCAATAAACAGTGTTTTAATTTTTTTTTTATTATTTGTTATCTCTTTCAGATCAGTTACGCTATGCTGGTATTGTGCGCGATGGTGACAGTTTGCTTCGCGCAGTCACAAACAGATCGACCTCAAGTATCTGACACAGCTCTGGAAGACGCCCTCAATGACAAGCGCTTTATTCAGAGGCAGCTCAAATGCGCGCTAGGTGAAGCACCTTGCGATCCCATCGGGAAACGTCTTAAAAGTAAGTTACTTCGAACCTTTTTTAATGTGAGCCAGGCTGACTTTTCGTGCTGCAGAAATAGACCGGCTTGACCGTATTAATACCAACAACCCGCAGAATACTGGCATAAAGTAAAACCGGCTTTCGTTTCGGACTTCCGCTTCACGTGCTAAAAATGGGATAAACAGAGGACCAGACCAGTCCCTTATTTACTAACTCACTTAAGGAACCATTATAGTCCAATGCAGGACATATAGGCCTCGCTGTAAGAATGATTTACAATGACCGATAGAGAGTTATGCCAAATGAAAAATGTTGCCCTCCTCTCATCCATATTGGTGATATTCGTGTGAGATCATTTATAAATAATTTATCTTTATCACCACTCCCCAAAAAACTAGTGTAATGTTTACAGAAATCATCTATAGATGGTTGTAAGGACGGTCAATACACCATAAGTTTGAAATGACAGAACGTAGCGGCCGTATGACTCCATTTTCAAATGACAATGTAATTCTATTTTCGCAAGGCACTCCTTTTCTTTTTAATTCCTTTGATTATAGATGGTTATGATTCGGTGGCGCGACGAGTGTACAATGAAGTGCTCATAGTATTTTGTGCTTGTTTTGTAGCTAACGCATGTTATAAAATGTGCCCATAAAATAAACAACGTACGCATCATCTGCTTTGTAACACAATAAAAAATAGGAAAAATAAATTTGGTTTTAATTATAATTTGTTTTTTTTTAATAGTAAAAAAATAACATATTATATATTATTTTTTAAATAGTAACATATATTTTATCATTTTTCTTTTGCAGCGCTCGCGCCACTTGTATTGCGTGGTGCCTGTCCACAATGCACGCCGCAAGAGACCAAACAAATTCAACGCACGTTATCATACGTGCAAAGAAACTTTCCGCAGCAGTGGGCCAAGATCGTGCGTCAGTACTCTGGCTGAGTAATAACAATAAAAACTGTGCAGAGAAACGTATTATTCAAGGCTGAATACATTTCTATAAGTGTCTGCTCTGCTTCTTTTTTTTATTGTCGCGTGTAAGAATTGGACCCAGTTGCATTAGTGTCGGTCAAACTGAGTCAAACTGCAGAGAGTGCCTATTGGTGAACCATTTTTAAAAAAAAATCTCTGTGTACAAATTTAATTCCTTCACCAATTTAATGCATATTGACGATATAAGAATAATACGACGGTATATCATAAATTCAAATTAGTAATAAGCTATAAATTAAGTAAATAAAAATTACGTATGTTTACATATGTTAAAATTACAAAATACAACAAAACAAGTTGACAGTGTAAGTTCGCTTTACGATCATCCAGAAAATTTTAAGAACAGTTTGTTTTTCCTTAATGTTTACTTTAAAAAATTCTTCGTATCGCATTTATACGAAAAGAAAAATCTTGTTGATACATCAAGATTTTACTTAAACTTATATAGTATTTTGTATAATGCATGACACCTCAATAATTTATCAATCCATCAAAGGATTTATAATTTACATCGACAGAATCGGTGAGTGGTAGTAGGTGGTTCAAATTATCTCTATATTTTACGCAGTAAGATTACTTTAATACATAATGTGTAATTTTTCCATTGGTTGTAGAATTTCCGTAGGTTATCAAAATTAAACCGAAATGATTTTTATATTCATATCTTATTTATTGAATCTTTTTCTAAATTACAACCTTATAACAAGTGCCAAGTATGTGTTCAAGACGCACATAAAATTGTAAAGTAAATGTAAAAATATCGCTGATTACGCACGTTTCTCCTGTGTTATTATAATAAGTATTTAGTAACATGTAAATAATAAAAAAGAAAAATAAATAAATTTGACAGTGTTTTATTCTTTCTATTTATCATCACGCAATTTTCCAAATCTGTGGTAGGTAGAGGTCTAGACAATTGTAAGTTTTATTCCGTAAGCTATTAAATAAAAATAGAAAATCAAGCATAGCGATTAAGGCTCTTTCTTTCATGGGAAAGAAACTCTGCAAGCGAAGGGTTTTTTTTGATTTCTGTATGAGGTTGTCAGGTGATAATCACATCAACGTTTAAATTAATGTTACAATGCTGCTAAGATCTTCATTATAATACAACACCGACTAAACATGTTTAAGAGCGATAATAAAATATAATAACAATAATTTAGCATTTATTCCCGTTTTTAAATATTGCAAATTACATCGAAATGGGTTAATTACCTATTAACAAGTTCATTTCTCGAGTCATAACATATTCTGTTCCTCTTCTTCTCTTCTTAAACGCCTCGAAATATGGATGAGCTTACCTATACGGGCTTCAAACACATGTGGGCTGAGTCCGACTCCACCACACAAGGGCTGTAAACCAGGAAGGTACGACCATATAAACACGAGCACACCAGCCGCCCCGCGAGGTCTCTGTGATGTCTTGTGTGATGTTTTTATGGCTTCGCTTCAAACTACAAGACAAGCATAGTAGTCCTGGGAGAGCGAAGGGGTTAAAATATATAGTACTCGTATAGTCAAAAATATCAGTAAAGCGTCAAAGCTCAAACTAACCTAAATAGATTCTTGTAAATTTATTAACGCCGTAAATTTATATATATATATATATATATATATATATATATATATATATATATATATATATATATATATATATATATATATATATATATATATAATGTTTCAGGGTTATCCGCGATGAACTACTGAACTGATTTTAATGATGTTTTTCTCTTGTATCACTTCATGGCACCAATCAACACGATGGACTTTTTGGGCCTGGGTCAAATAATGAGGTATCCACCTGGCACAAAGCTTCCTAACGGCTCAATGTTTGTGGAGGACTTTGTGCACTTGATTCATACCGATGCCGAAGATTATGATGAATCTGCTGATACGTTACTTTTGGATCAGTCTCTATCATATACTGCACAACACTGATGTTAGCTTCGGTCGTCTCTGTAGAAAGCTGTTCCTCATGCAGAGCATCGATGAGATTGGTACGACCATGTTTAAACACATTAAACCAATAATTATAAACAGTGGCCCGAGAAGGGGATTCATAGGGAAAGGCCAATAGAAGTCTGTCATAACATTCTTGTTGACATAAATGACACCGAAAGTCATAAAAAATGTAGTACGAAAATTTTCTTGCGTTAAATTCATACTGGCGTGACAAAGAAAAATTTCAATTTGCCGCCAAATCCTAAAACAATTGACAAATGAATCAAATTAGTACTCAATAACATTAGCAAAGAGTTCTGTTTTCAACATTTAAACTACTTTTTATTAAAAGTGCCAGTTCTAAAAACTTTCAGTGTCGCCCTCGTAAAAGCACACTCTTGTAATAACTCCTTAGAACCGAATTGTAATTGTTTATCTGTTGCCAGTTCAAATAAAGTTAAAAATCTAGGAGTAATCATCATCTTCTGTACTTCATCTTGGAAAGAATAATTTACTCATTAATATGTAAAGTTAGAAAGCCAATATACGTGTTCAAAATTCTAAGATTATCAACAACAACAATGTACATACATATTAGGACATTCCATTTTAACTTATTGTATAATTGCATTAGGTGGTTCCGTTAAGACGGAGTTTCTCAGATTGGAATGAGCTCAGAAGGCAGAACTAAAGGTTATGACTTTTAAACCATTGCGGTTCCCTACTGTAGATCTCTATGCTTTGTATAAAATTTTAACTGTCAGACAATTGTTTATACTGAACATTTTACGAAAACATACACAGCTCTATTATTTCGCCAAACTGATAAAAAATTAGCGTAGAGACGATGGAGTATGTCAACCAGTAAATTCTAATCTAAGTGTCTATATTTACCCACTTACTTTAAAGAAATAAATACACATATAGATATGGACAACATCACATACATTGCTCCGATCCCAATATAAGATGCTAAAGCACTTGAGGTATGGGAATCGGAAACAACGAAGGCTCCACAAACACCCAGACCCGAGAAAATTTTGAAAAAGTGGTTTTTCTACATTGACTCGATCGAGAATCGAAGCCGAGACCTCGAGATGGTGACACCTTGAAAACCAGTGTTTACGCCTCTCGTCCACAGAGGTCGTCAAAACTTTGAGAGAATGTATGGTTTAAATGAAGGAATGGCTCCTAATTTTTAGTACAAAATATACTCTTTGTTAATCAGAGTACCTTATCATTCAGCCTGACATGACAGTGGCAGAATTCTTGTAACTGATACCATGTGACAAAGAAAGACGACGAAGAACTTATCAATCAACCAGTAGATACTACTTATTTTTTACACTATTATTATTTATATACTTTCAAGCAATCACTAAATCTAGATAAATATAAATCTAAAGTTAAAGGTAAGGCGGTAATTGGAGTTTGTAATAATAATTTCTTAAATCATTATAAAACTATAACATTTTCTTCTTCATCTTCATGCCATTCCCAATACAATGGTTGACAGAGCTCACTGAAGTCTTTTCGACCCACCTTTCACCGAAGACATTTTTGGGACAACGGGACAGGTGGAGAGCCCGTCGCCGTCTTAATGTCAACCATATAATTCGTGCTTAAGTTTTTGGAAAACTCATTGGTACGAGCCTGCCGCCTGGGGATCGAACTCGGGTCTCTCGACTCGAAATTCCGACCACCCGACCGACCAAAAATTCAGCCACTACCACGGCTATCGTGACTTCAATCTTAAATTATCTAATGCCAATAAATTTTTTGGCTGAAAAGTGAAGTGAATGCCACAATTATCTCAATTCAATTTACAAAATACTCTATCGTTGTGACTCTATGCTTAATTAATTTGTAGCTGGCAATCTTTTATAATTATTTTATTTTTAAGTTGGTAGCTGCTGACGCTGCCTTAGTTTCTATATCCGTTGCAGGAGAAAATTGTCCTTTTTTATTTAAATTTCAGTCATATTTATAAAACACAAAGCATAAAGAGGAATTATAAAATATAGTTTTATTTTAATAATTTTCGCTTTATTTTGAAATGTATTAATAAGATTTTTAATTATTAGTTACTGATTTGAGAGTCAGTGCTACCATCTTCCGAAGTAGCTCATGAAGTAATTTCGTACGCAGTCGGTAAATTTATTTACAATCAGTATTTTGCAATTATATTGACAAATACACAAGTAAATCACAGGAACTTTATTACTATAATATTGTTAATTAAACACTTACTGAATGTTCTCTAGTGTAAATGTCGATTTAGATGATGTTATGGTAACTGATCTACTCGACCTATACTTGCTATAGAACAAAAATATGGTTGTGTGTTTCGCCTGAACAGAAAAGTGGTGATGTGTGAGCAGGCCGAAATTAATTATTTGGATGGAGACGTGGTGTGGGTAAAGCTGGGATCTTGTTGGTGGCCCGGCGAAGTGGTGGGCCCTGAGAAGCTGCCACCAGATGTCCTGCCATCGTTCAAAAAGCCTCCTATTGCTGTTGTCAAATTTTTCCAAGAGGATACTTAGTAAGTTCAACCAGTTATATTATTCTAATAATAACAAAATGAATTATCAATAATTATAAAAGTTATGTGGTTAAGAATATATTGAGAAAAAAC